>OY821517.1:228067644-228152542 GCA_963682025.1 Cordilura impudica
ATTATTATTATTATTATTATTATTATTATTATTATTATTATTATTATTATTATTATTATTATTATTATTATTATTATTATTATTATTATTATTATTATTATTATTATTATTATTATTATTATTATTATTATTATTATTATTATTATTATTATATTATTATTATTATTATTATTATTATTATTATTATTATTATTATTATTATTATTATTATTATTATTATTATTATTATTAATTATTATTATTATTATTATTATTATTATTATTATTATTATTATTATTATTATTATTATTATTATTATTATTATTATTATTATTATTATTATTATTATTATTATTATTATTATTATTATTATTATTATTATTATTATTATTATTATTATTATTATTATTATTATTATTATTATTATTATTATTATTATTATTATTATTATTATTATTATTATTATTATTATTATTATTATTATTATTATTATTATTATTATTATTATTATTATTATTATTATTATTATTATTATTAATTATTATTATTATTATTATTATTATTATTATCTTATTATTATTATTATTATTATTATTATTATTATTATTATTATTATTATTATTATTATTATTATTATTATTATTATTATTATTATTATTATTATTATTATTATTATTATTATTATTATTATTATTATTATTATTATTATTATTATTATTATTATTATTATTATTATTATTATTATTATTATTATTATTATTATTATTATTATTATTATTATTATTATTATTATTATTATTATTATTATTATTATTATTATTATTATTATTATTATTATTATTATTATTATTATTATTATTATTATTATTATTATTATTATTATTATTATTATTATTATTATTATTATTATTATTATTATTATTATTATTATTATTTATTATTATTATTATTATTATTATTATTATTATTATTATTATTATTATTATTATTATTATTATTATTATTATTATTATTATTATTATTATTATTATTATTATTATTATTATTATTATTATTATTATTATTATTATTATTATTATTATTATTATTATTATTATTATTATTATTATTATTATTATTATTATTATTATTATTATTATTATTATTATTATTATTATTATTATTATTATTATTATTATTATTATTATTATTATTATTATTATTATTATTATTATTATTATTATTATTATTATTATTATTATTATTATTATTATTATTATTATTATTATTTATTATTATTATTATTATTATTATTATTATTATTATTATTATTATTATTATTATTATTATTATTATTATTATTATTATTATAATTATTATTATTATTATTATTATTATTATTATTATTATTATTATTATTATTATTATTATTATTATTATTATTATTATTATTATTATTATATATTATTATTATTAATATTATTATTATTATTATTATTATTATTATTATTATTATTATTATTATTATTATTATTATTATTATTATTATTATTATTATTATTATTATTATTATTATTATTATTATTATTATTATTATTATTATTATTATTATTATTATTATTATTATTATTATTATTATTATTATTATTATTATTATTATTATTATTATTATTATTATTATTATTATTATTTTTATTATTATTATTATTATTATTATTATTATTATTATATTATTATTATTATTATTATTATTATTATTATTATTATTATTATTATTATTATTATTTATTATTATTATTATTATTTATTATTATTATTATTATTATTATTATTATTATTATTTTATTATTATTATTATTGTTATTATTATTATTATTATTATTATTATTATTATTATTATTATTATTATTATTATTATTATTATTATTATTATTATTATTATTATTATTATTATTATTATTATTATTATTATTATTATTATTATTATTATTATTATTATTATTATTATTATTATTATTATTATTATTATTATTATTATTATTATTATTATTATTATTATTATTATTATTATTATTAATATTATTATTATTATTATTATTATTATAATTCTTATTATATTTTCAATTCATTGAGAATACCCGATGCGATTAAGGATTTGCCGAAATTCGACGGTAATCCTAGACTCCTTTATGAATTCCTTAACAATGTTGAGGAAATCCTTCTTTACATACGGGGTACAGACAATACTCCTTACGGCCAAAGTTTACTAAGGGCCATACGAAACAAGATTGAAGGACAGGCAAATGAGGTCGTTAATAAGTATGGGACTCCGCTCATTTGGGGACGATATAAAGAACAATCTCGTTCTACATTACTCCGACAACGGACCGAAACGTCTCTAATAAGAGACCTACATACAGTTAAGCAATTTAACAAAACTATTGAGTCTTTCTACGGAGAAATTATTGAACTCCAATCCGCCTTTTGCAACAACATACTCATTCACTAAAAAGATACTAGCATCATTGACGCAAAAAAAGTGCCTTTACTCTGAGTTGTGCCTTAACTCTTTCCTTAGTGGCCTTAATGAACCACTAGGATCGAGAGTAAGGGCAATGCAACCAACTTCAATTTCCACAGCACTATCCTGTTGCATAAAGGAACAGAATTTTTCCTACCAAAGAGTTCCAACATCCAATAAAGGGTACTACTCCCAATACAAACCATATGTTAACCCCTTTCACATGGATCAAAAATACCAACCTCCGCGTAGACAACAACAGCCCCAACCGACTAACTGGAACCATAATTGGCAGCGAAATTACGATCGCAGGGATCAAAAATACCAACCTCCGAATAGACAACAACAGCCCCAACAGACTAATCAAAATTTTAGGAACCAATATCCTCAAACATTTTCAGGCACCAAAACATTCCAAAAATAAAAGCGAGCCCAAGTCAGCAAACTCGGTTTGCTGGAAACCCAAATTTCAATTTCCATGAGACAATCTCTTCCAACAATTACCAGCAATTGGATAAATATATCTATAACGACCCAAACAGTTTCAACAGTGATCAAAATTCTCGCCAACGAGATATTTTTTTGATAACCCCCAAAGTACCTCCGATGATGATAAACGACAATTAGATGAACATTACAATACTGAACCGACCAACATTGAGGAAACCCAAAATTTTTTTTACCACAGCCTCGAACAACCAACCGGCTACATAGACCCAGCGAAACATCCATAAACCTTACCTTACATAACAATACATCTACCTTCTGGCAAACCCCTTAAATTTCTTTTAGACACTGGAGCATCTTCGTCTTTTATAAACCCCGAATACATTTTACCTAGTGATCAAATTAAATGTGACCCAATCACAATTATGACCGTTTTCAAAAGCTACCAAGTAAACAAACAAACAATATTACCAACATTTTTGGAATTTAATCAAACAGGATCATTCAAATTTCTCATTTTCAAGTTCCATAATTTCTTTGATGGCCTTTTGGGTATGGACACATTACTTTTGCTTAACGCCAAAATTGCCATTAATATTATCAACCTTAAAACTAATCAATCAACTGGTATTCTAAATATACCAGCAAATTCGAAAATACTAGTAGAATTACCCATTACTAAGCAGAATGGCACTGTCTACATAAATTCCATTGAATTGAACCCTAAGCTTTTCATTAGTCCAGGTTTGTACAATGTTTAGACTCGGGCGTGACTACGTCGAGATAACAAATTTCTCGCATGTAGACCAAACATTTTCATTAGAATCCCCATTGATCGCTGAGCAATACGATGCAATAAACTACATCGAACTAAACAATTTTAACGTTAATTATAGTAATACTGAAACCACAAATGATCAGTCAACTCCATTGAATTTGAACGATATATTAAGAACGGACCAACTCAATAGCGAAGAACGAGGAAAATTGTGAAACTGTGTAGGAAATTTAGCGATCTTATTTACAAGGAGAACGAACCACTTTCATTTACTAACAAGATAAAACACAAAATAATTACCAACGACGACATCCCCATCTATACAAAATCATACAGATACCCATACCTACATAAACAGGAAATACAGACACAAATAAACAAGATGCTGGAACATAATATCATTCAGCATAGCTATTCACCCTGGAGCTCTCCATTATGGATAGTTCCTAAAAAAACTGACATCCACGGTAATGAAAAATGGAGATTAGTGATCGACTAGAGGAAACTCAACGACAAAACTATATCCGACAGATACCCAATACCAAATATATCTGAGATATTAGACAAACTTGGCAGATGCTTGTATTTCACTACACTAGATCTGGCCAGCGGTTTCCACCAAATCGAGATGGATCCTAGACACATACAAAAAACAGCCTTTACAGTGGAAAATGGTCACTATGAATTTACTAGGATGCCATTCGTGTTGAAAAATGCCCCAAATACATTTCAGAGAGTAATGGATAACGTCTTAAAAGACCTAGTGGGAAAAATATGTCTCATTTACCTTGACGATATCATCATTTACTCTACGTCCTTACAAGAACATTTGGAAAGCATAACTCAAGTGTTCGAGAGACTCAGAGAGGCTAATTTTAAAATTCAAATGGATAAGTGCGAGTTCCTCAGGAAGGAAATATCCTTTTTAGGGCAATAAAAAACTTCCCAACGCCTAGAACCCGTACCGAGATGAAAGCCTTCTTGGGACTTATTGGTAATTACCGTAAGTACATTAAAGATTTGGCCAAACTTACCAAACCCCTTGCTCCATGTTTAAAAAAGGGCGCAACCATTACAATGAACCAAAACTACATCGAAGCATTCAAAACCTGTAAAGATTTATTAATGAACGACCCTATTCTCCAACACCCGGATTTCACTAAACCGTTCATCCTTACAACGGACGCAAGTAACATCGCATTGGGAGCGGTATTACCCCAAGGTCATATAGGAAGCGACAAACCAATTTGTTTCGCGAGTTGCACACCGCAAACCGAATGTAACTACTCCACAATAGGGAAGGAGTTACTTGCTATAGTTTGGGCGGTCAAATATTTCCGTCCTTACCTTTTTGGAAGGAAATTCAAAATTTTTACGGACCACAAACCTCTTAACTGGGTGATGAACTTGAAAGAACCCAACTCCAAACTAGTTAGATGGAGGTTAAAATTGGAGGAATATGATTATGAAATTATCTATAAAAAAGGTAAACATAATACAAATGCTGACGCTCTCAGCCGCGTCAAAATAACAATCAAGAACTTTTCAATAATACAGATACAATTGACAGTGCAGACGAAAACTTGGATGACGGTATCCCTATCTCCGAGAAACCTTTGAATGAATTTAACCTACAAATCATTCTTGAAACAAAGGAAACAGGATCCCCAATGACCGTTGAGACTATTTTTAGAAATAAACAGAGAATGATTCTACGTAGGGAACTATTTAGCGAGGAAATCATGATAGAATATTTAGAAAATACTTTTCTCCCAATAAACAAACAGCCATTTACACAGATTACAACATCTTCTTAATAGTACAGGCAACATTCTCCAAATACTTTTCTCAAGCCAGGACATTCCGCCTTGTCAGGTGTACAGAAATTCTTGACGACATAACAACGGAAGATAACCACGAGAAAACAATTCGCGATTATCACGAACGCTCAAATCATAGGGGAATAAACGAAACACTGTTACATCTGAAAAGGAAACATTATTTTCCCAACATGAGGGACAAAATTACGAAAACCTTGAACAACTGCGAAAAATGTAAAACTCTTAAATACGACAGAAATCCCCCAAGCTAAAATTCGTAACCCCAGAAACCCCATTAAAACCCCATTAAAACCCCTAGAAATACTTCACATCGATATTTACACCATAAACAATAGCCAAATCCTCACTGTTATCGGTAAATGTTCCAAATTTGCCTGAGGATACACTCTTAGTTGCAGAAGTAGCATAACAGTCCTTAAAGCTTTCAAAAGCTTTCAAAAGTTGTCTGCGACCAAGGCTCTGAATTCGTTGCAAACATTTTTCAAGACTTCTGTAAGCAATTTCAAATTAAATTGCATATCACGTCCTTCCAACAAACCAGTAGCAATTCTCCAGTAGAAAGGTTACACTCCACTCTCACAGAAATATACCGATTAATTCTATCCAAGAGAAAGGAGAATAGACTCACAACAGAACATGGGGAGATACTTTTTGAAACGTTTATAATTTACAATAACGCAATTCACTCGACAACAAGACTCACACCATACGAACTCTTTTTCGGTCGACCATACAAATTCATGAAAACAAACGAACACGACTATTTATCCAAATTGAATATCTTCCTTGACGAACTGTATCCGAAAATTCAGGAAAAAGTCCAAAGTGCAACGGAAACTAGAATCGAAAATGCGAACATTTCCAGACAGAATCTGGAAGACAACTCCGAATGCCAAATTGTTTTCAGGAAGGAGGCAAAGCGCAATAAATTAACTCCAAGATTCTCCAAACAGATAGTTCATAAGAATAACAATATTACTATAGTAACTAGAGGCAAAAAGAAAATACATATGTAGATAAAGAAAACAGACAAAATAATAAATAAATACAAAAACACTGCACTCGTGCTGTACTAACACTAATTTATTTTTCCTACAGAACCTCTCCAACTCACACACAAATACCCGAAGTACACACCTTGCCAACCAATCAGAATATCTTACCTCTACGATTGGGTCCTGCAAGATCCATTACTCATTTTAACAACCTTATACATATTATTAATCTTGAAGACTACAAAACTAATATTGACGATATTGAGACCACCACTTTTTGAGAAACATACATCCGAGACTAACATTGAAAAAGTAACTACACTAAAACTCAAGGAATTAAAGAATAAATTTTTAACGTTGTACCCGACTCAAAGACAAAAAAGAGGTTTGTTCAACGGGCCAGGTTCCGCGATTAAAATAATAACGGGTAACATGGACGCCAAAGACGCACAAACGATTAACGAACAAATAGCCAACGTATACACAAACCTTAACAACGTCACAAACACACTCTCACACCAACACTCAATCAATTTTAAGATGAGGGAAAGATTCAGGAACATTACAGCACACATCAACAACGAACAACACACAATAGAAAAATACATGACAAACACAGCCAACAAAATACAACACGAGGAAGACATTATTATTAGAACACAGTACCTAAATCAGGTTAACTTTAATATTGACTTATTAACAAATCACTTATCAAATATAGCCGAGGCAGTGGTTCTATCGAAACTCAATATAATTTCAAGATTCCTGCTTAGTCCAGAAGAACTTGATATTATTGAGCTTAAACTAAAAACCCAAAATATAAAAATCGAATCATTCGAAAACATTTATGAAATGCTAGGCATGCAAGCCTACTATAATAAATCAAATATTATATTTAACATACTTATATCTAATATTTCAAATGAAAATTATTTTTTATGCCATATAATTCCTTTACCTATATATGAAACAAAAATTGTAAAAACTGAACCATATATAACATTTAATGAAAATTCCACACAACATCACAAACCACTTTGCCCCAAGATCGAAGGAACATGTTATTGCCAACCAAACAAGAAGATACCGAAAACTCAATTTGTATTGGAAACCTAAGCTGCCCTCTCAATGACGTGGGAAAAATAGAAACAGTCTATCAGGCTGAACCAAATTACATTCTTTTTATTAATTCACCAGAAACACTAATAAATTCTACTTGCAGCACCAAAACTCTCAAGGTAGAAGGGACTGCTCTAATACATTTCCAACACTGTGATGTCTCAATAAACGGCATAACATATTACGATGATGCTGATACCTTCTGGGACCAAGTTCACATTCCCCCGTTACCGAACAGTAATGTATCTGCAAACTCCACAACTGAAGTTCTGAACCTAAGGAAACCAAAATACTTAAATCTCCAAATGGACACCAAAGTCAACAAGCTCGAAGTAACGTCAACAACAATACATTCAATCATAACTTCTACAACCCTAGTAAGTACCATAATCGTCATCACTATACTCATCATAGTCATCAAACGGAAAAACATCTACAAACATCTCCTACCCGGTCTACAGTATATCGCTCCGACCCCAACAACATCATTGTGGCCGTCGCTCTATCTTAAGGGGGAGGAGTTACGACACCCAGCACACCAACAACAACAACAACCATCACTACACTACCACCACCAAAACCACTGAGGGCATAATGCTGAGCAACGCATATTATACAATACACTTTAATTCATTTCCCATATCAATCACTACATTGTATCAATAAATATTTACAAATCAGTTCTGAGAATTCTTTAAACCACTTTAACTCCACTTAAATGGCAATTGCAACATAAACATAATAAGCAATTAATTTTAGGTCAAACTAAGTTTTATTTATTCAAATTCTTGTTAATTACGGAATGTAATTTTTATTATCAACTAATTTTGTTTACCCAAATTCTTGGAAACTTTAGAATGCATTTTATTTACTTTCATTACTTTCTTGTATTCCTTTTTTTTGTTTGTTAAGTTACTTTAAGAACAAGATCAAAAATAAAAAGTAGTTTGTGTTGAGTTCAGAAAAGAACAAGTTGTGTTTTCTTTTAAACTCTGATAGCTTACGTATCATAACTCAGGTCTCCTAACCCTTGATATTGAATAAAACAGAACAAAACTTGCAACAAAACTACTTATGCCATCAGAAAATCAAATAACCCTTTATAGTCCAAAATCATAAAGCAACAAAAAACTAAAATCAGCTGTGCAACGAATCACGGAATATATAAGATTATTGGAGATGAATTTTACATCAAAGAAGAAATTTAATTGCCTACGTCCACCTTGGCTACTTTCGAGTGATAGCATTGAGACATCATTAATGTGCTATTCTAAACAAACTACCCCACAAGATATTCATATATCACTTTTCCAACAAAAGAAAGATGAATACACAAATAAAAACTGGACATTTTGCTATACTGATGGATCAAAATGCATTAGTGGAGTATCCTATGCTGTAATTGACAACAATTTCAACACCGTTAAGTATGTTATGATAACCCAATATTCTCTGCGGAAGCAGAGGCAATATTGAATGCTATAAAATAGGTAAAAAAATAACAACGTTCAAAATGCATAATTTGCACAGATTCCAAATCCTGTGCGACAGCAATACTGAATATATCTAATTCAAATGACATTGTTTGTGAAATCAGAGATAATCTGATTCGGTTTTCAAACAAAATAAAAATTATGTGGATACCTGGGCACGCAAATATAAAAAGGAAATGAGATAGCAGACAAAATCGCAAAAGATACAACAAAATTGCCACTTATAATGGACACAACTCAAAACAAAAGTTCTATTTATTCGGCATTCGACAAATATTTGTACAAAAAATAAAAGAATGAATGGGATAGCTATTCACACATATACAAACAGTTCCATCCAGACGGGAAGCCACCTTTTTACCCACCAGATACTCCCAGAGCACATTTACAAAAATATTTAAGTATACGATTAGGCTATTGCCGATTAACACACCAACACCTCATGGAGAAGAAGCCAGCAGCTGAGTGTATTTTCTGTAGATTATTTCAATGAACCATATTATAAATGAATGCATTTATATTAAATCTATCTGTATTAAAAATAATTATAACCTACCTAACATTATCTCAGATACATCAAAAGAAAATATTAACAATTTAATTAAACTCTTATAAGACTTAAATATTTTTAATAAAATTTAATTCATTCTTTGCAAAATTTAAATTAATAATTAATGAATTGAAATATATATAAATATAAATATATATAAATATAAAATGATTGAGTTTGAAATTATTCAGGCTCAAGATCAAATGTGTTTACTTTAAATGAAGCAAAAACATTGGCACATTTGTTTCAAAAAATTGATCTATATTCTGTATGACAGGTTATAGAGCTGTTTCGGGAAGAGTCACCAACCCTCACCAGTAACCAAAAGCAGTAGATAGTTTGTTTGGTAAAGTTAAATTCATATATATTTGCTGAAAACAACCAATAGAGAATTCAAGCAAAAGTTTTACTATTTAAGCCTCTTCCAATATAACAAACTAAAATATAGAACAACTCGTGGGTTCCATTCCCACCAGAGGCATTGGTCTGTCGCTGCAAAAACCAGCCAAGTGGTCTTTGTCACCCGGCTAATCCCTGAACCCAAATTAGAATAAAAATTTACTTTGCATTGTAATTAATATAAATAAATAAATAAAATAACAATAATATAAACAGCTGTTTTTATACAAATGCATTTTATTTCAGTAGTGCCAATTATATTTTTTTTTACTTTATTAATATAAAAGAATATGCATGATTCTATATAAACCTGACTTAAATATACAATTATTTATTTATAATGCATTATTATAACGTAAAAATAAATAAATTAATTTAACCCCTTTTGATTATTAATGGAATTATAGCATTTCATTTTGCGTTTTTTTTAAACAAAATAAAACATTTCATAGCACTAATTTTTTTTTTACATATTTTGTTATATTGTCAGCACTATTTTTGTTTTGTAGCCAACAAAAATAGAAATTATGCTAAGTTGACTACAGCGACAAAAGTAGTCGTGTAGCCGTGCGACTGTGTTGGTGTCAAAATATTCGTTTTCATATAAAGGTGTGTATTTTATTTTTGACAGGCTGTAGTCGTGTAGCCGTTGTCGTCTATGTGTTTCATGCATTAGCGTTAACGGCGTTCCCTCCGTATTTTTAATTTTATTATTTTTAATAAAAAGAAAAAATCTTATTTTCGATCTTTATCATTTTAATGATTGAGTTTGAAATTATTCAGGCTCAAGATCGAATGTGTTTACTTTAAATGAAGCAAAAACATTGGCACATTTGTTTCAAAAAATAGATCTATATTGTTGTTGTTTGTAGACCAATTTAATAATTTTTTAGTATTTTTTTATATAAGCTGCTTGGTCGTATTATATTTATTAAAACATAGTTTTATATTTTCGCCAACGTTTCGTCAAACAGTTGTTGACATCTTCAGGGCTAAATTTTTTTATTATATATTATAATACAAATATACAATAAGTAAAACAATAAAAAACACATTTAAAGATAATTTACCTTAAACTATTTTTCTATGTCAATTCTAATTTTCTAATAAGGCGTTGTAAGCCGCGCTTATGTTGTCAAAATCTTCTTGTTTGTTTACTGTTTTTCTTTGATACATTTTGATGTAGAGGCTTTCTAATGTCAATCGTTTGTTTTGTTTAGTTTCTTTGTCTAAAATTTTTGTTGTTGTAAAGTCAGCTGTGTGGTTTTTATCTATCATGTGTTGTGCTAAAGCTGTGTTTGGTTTCTTTTGTTCTATTGTTTTTGCATGTTCTTTTAATCTTGTTTCTAAATGTCGTTTTGTTGTCCCAATGTAGATGTCGTTGCAGGTTTCGTTTTCGTTTCCATTGCACTGTATTTGGTAAATTACGTTACATCGTCTTTCTTTTTCTATTTTGCTTTTTGTATTTGAAAATAAGTCATTTGTTGTTTTATTTGGTTTCAGTGCTATGTTTGTCGTTTGTCCAATGCTTGTGTGAAGTGTTCGTTTGTCAGTGATGTTTTTTATATAGGCGATGCTGCTGCAATATGTGTTTTTTTCATCGGTTTCTTTTGGTTGGTTTCTATTTGTTGGTCTTATTATTGTATTTGTTAATGTTTTAATTATGTTGTTTGGGAAGCAGTTTTGTCTCAGGATGTGTTTAATTTTAGTAATGTTTGTTCTGTGGAATTCATGGTCGCTAATTTTTAAGACTTTGTCTATTAGGTTTTTCGCGGTGTTCATAATTTGGTAGCGGGGGTGGTTCGAGTGAAAGTTAATTAGTCTGCCTGATGAGTATGGTTTTGTGTGCCAATAAATCTTGAATTTTAAGTTGGTTCTATGGATTTTTGTGTCCAAAAAGTTTATTTGTCCCTCTTCTTCTATTTCTAGAGTGAATTTTATTCTTGTGTGGTAATTGTTAAGTTCGTCAAGAATTTCGTTTCGGTCAGTTGTTTTTATTACGGCAAAGAGGTCATCAACATATTTAGTTATAAATGGTATTTTAATGTTTTTTGTCTGAAGAATTTTTAATTTTTCATCTAATAAGTTGTCTAAAACTATATTGGCTATTGTTGGAGAGAGCGGGTTTCCCATGGGCATGCCATAGGTCTGTATATATATTTGATCTTTTTCTTTGAAGTAGTTATTGTCTTTGAGACAGAAGTTTAGCATAGTGAGGAACTGTGTTTTGTTAATAGTTGTATGTTTTTGTATCTCTGTCCATTTGTTTATTATGATCCTTATTGCCGTATTAAGTGGAATATTTGTGAATAGGGAGACGACGTCAAATGAAACCATTATTTCGTCTGGACCTGGTTTAATTGCGTTGAGCTTGTCTTTTAGTTCTAGTGAGTTTGTTATATTATATTTATTTGATACTAAGTTTTTTAGTATTGAACCTAAAAATTTTGACATTTGGTAACAAGGTACCTCGCACGAGAATGCGATTGGTCTTAGTGGCATGTCCTATTTATGGATTTTAGGGAGGCCGTACAGACGAGGGGGGTTTGCTGCTGAACAGTATAATAAGTGTTTTTGTCTTGTATCTATTGATTTTTGGTTGTGTAATTCGTTTGTTATTTTGTTGTTTTTCCTTGTCAGTTGTTCTGTAGGGTCCGTTCTTGAAGATCTGTATGTGTTTTTGTCTTCTAATAGTCTTTCCATCTTATTGTCGTACTCTTCTTTCGTCATGATTACTGTTTTGTTACCTTTGTCTGCTTCTACTATTAGTATTTCTCTTCTGTGTTTTTTGATGAAATTTTGGGTCGTCTTATAAGCTTTCATTATAAAGTTGTCCGTTGTATTTGTATTGTTTAGTCTCTTTTGTGCTAGTAGTTTGTTTGCAAATTTCGATCTTATTGTGTCTCTTTCATTTTCCTCCTTAATATTATAAATAATTTGTTCGAAGTCTGCTATTAGATGTATCGGTTTTATAAATTCATTTGTTGATGGTAGTGCAAATTTTCTCCCTAATGATATTATCCATTCGCACTCTTTCGGGAACACTATGTTTGTTTTATTAACGAACCATTCTTGGTTTATAATTATTCCTAATTGTTTGAATTTTTCTTCCTTCATAATGTTTAGTTTGTTGTTGTGATTTTGTGCTGCTTTGTTGAATTTCTTGTTGAAGTGTGTTTTTTGGTTTGTTATGAATTCTTCTGTGTCTTTTTGCCCTAGATTGTTGATTAAATACCTGATTATTGTATACATTTCTGTTTTGAGATGTTTGATATAGATGTTTGCATCCTGTATTTGTAATTTGATGATTTTCCTGTGGAATGTTGAATAGATGTTTTTTTGTTTTTTCTTTGCCGTGTTGGATTGTAAATGAATGGCTATGTTGTTTGTTGTGTTTGATATGTGTTTCGGCATAAGTCCGTATCCTTTGCATTCCAATAGAAATTTAAGTCTTGCTGTTTGTGTTGCCAATTTTATGTTAAGATCCGTGTAAGTATGTTTCACTGTCGTGTTGTTGCCTTATATGTTGGTAAAAGTTCTTCATGTTTTCTTTATTGTTGTCTTCGTGAATTGATTTCGGGCTTATTCAATTGTATCAATTGTTGTTGTTTGTAGACCAATTTAATAATTTTTTAGTATTTTTTTATATAAGCTGCTTGGTCGTATTATATTTATTAAAACATAGTTTTATATTTTCGCCAACGTTTCGTCAAACAGTTGTTGACATCTTCAGATAGTTTGTTTGGTGAAAAGTTAAATTCATATATATTTGCTAAAAACAATCAAATGAGAATTCAAGGAAAAGTTATACTATTTAAGCCTCTTCCAATATAACAAACTAAAATATAGAACAACTTTGAAACAAATATTTTTTGTGTACGAGTACACATTGCATACTACAATATACATGTTTTTTTTTGTCTTGAAAATAAAGAGAAAAAAAATTTGTTTTTGCTAAATTTACATTTAGCATTAACGGCGTGCCCTCCGTATTTTTAATTTAATTATTTTTTTTTATAAAAGTTATTCTATATTTTAGTTTGTTATATTGGAAGAGGCTTAAATAGTATAACTTTTGCTTTAATTCTCATTTGGTTGTTTCCAGCAAATATATATGAATTTAACTTTTTACCAAACAAACTATCTACTGCTTTTGGTTACTGATGAGGGTTGGTGACTCTTCCCGAAAAAGCTGTATAACCTGTCATGCAGAAAAAAGATCAATTTTTTCAAACAAATGTGCCAATGTTTTTGCTTTATTTAAAATAAAAACATTTGATCTCGAACCTGAATAATTTCAAACTCAATCATTAAAATGATAAAGATCGAAAATAAGATTTTTTCTTTTTATTAAAAATAATAAAATTAAAAATACGGAGGGAACGCCGTTAACGCTAATGCATGAAACACATAAATGGGTTCAGGGATAAGCCGGGTGACAAAGACCATTTGGCTGGTTTTTGCAGCGACAGACCAATGCCTCTGGTGGGAATGGAACCCACGAGTTGTTCTATATTTTAGTTTGTTATATTGGAAGAGGCTTAAATAGTATAACTTTTGCTTGAATTCTCTATTGGTTGTTTTCAGCAAATATATATGAATTTAACTTTTTATCAAACAAACTATCTACTGCTTTTGGTTACTGATGAGGGTTGGTGAATCTTCCTGAAACAGCTCTATAATCTGTCATGCAGAATATAGATCAATTTTTTGAAACAAATGTGCCAATGTTTTTGCTTTATTTAAAGTAAAAACATTTGATCTTGAGTCCGAATAATTTCAAAATCAATCATTAAAATGATAAAGATCGAAAATAAGATTTTTTGTTTTATAAAAAATAATAAAATTATAAATATAAATTTTTTTACAAAGATCATTGTATAATTAAAATCCGAATTAAAACTACCCTAAAAATTAATTTTGAATTGTAATTAATCAAATTTTGGAAAAAAAAAAATATTATGTAAATTATGAGCCGATGGCCTTAGCAGCTAGTGCTTCATTAATATAATTTTGTAATTATTTATTATTACATAGTTATTAAATAAATAAATAAAATAAATAATAAACAACATTTGTCAAACTTTGACTTTTCACTCGAAATTTGGCAACTTCTAAAAGAAAAAAGAAGATTGCTAAAAAGGTGAAAAAGTAGAAACTCACTCGATAAGCGACTGTTTAATAAATCTAGCAAGGATCTTAAAATATTGCTTAATATGCACAAAAACCCTAAAACATTACAATTCATTGAGGAAATAAATAATTCAAGATATGAGCACCTGCTATTGAAAGCTACTAAATTGTCTTAAAAAAGACAGATGGCTCATGGTGTAGAACTGACAAAGATGCTACTGAGACATTTGCTACTCATTTAAAAAATACCTTTGTACCATTTTCTTTTAACACAACAACTCAACAAGACGAAATACCAGATTTTTTTAACTGTCCTTTACAAATGGACTTTCCAATAAAATTTTTCACTCTACAAGAAGTAAAAAGTGAGATCAGAACGCTGAATAAAAAGAAAAGTCCTGGATTTGATTTAATTCATGGAAAATTTATTAGTAAGTTAACGCATAAATGTGTTGTATTTCTAACTTTAATATTTAACTCAATAATAAGGCTTAATCATTTCCCTTCACAATGGAAACGCACAGAGATCATAATGATACAAAAACCCGACAAGCCAGGAAATTCGGTAACATCATTCAGACCAATAAGTATACTTTCAATTTTCTCCAAATTGTTTAAAAAAATTTTTGGAAAGCAAAAATGTCATCCCTGAACATCAATTTGGTTTTAGACATAAACATGGTACCCCCGAACGGATTCAAGGAATTGTGAACAACATAACTGATGCTTTAGAAAAGAAGAGATACTGTTCTGCAGTTTTTCTAGATATTCAGCAAGCTTTCGACAGTTTGGCATATGGGGTTATTATACAATCTCAAAAAATTATTGCTGCACCTTTTTATCTGTTTTTCAAAAGTTATTTATCTGAAAGACATTTTTATGTAAAAATCAACGAAGAAACTTCGGAACTATATGAAATAAATGCTGGAATACCACAAGGTAGTGTATTGGGTTCTATACTGTATACTATATATACATCAGATATGCCTGTACTCGACAATGCCATGGTGGCTACATACGCTGATGACACAGCTGTTATGGCAAGAAGTAATTCCCCATATGAAACATCTTCTTTTGTACAAAATGAAATCAATGAACGTGACCAATGGCTGAAAAAATGGAATGTTGAAATTAACTGTGAAAAATCGCAACATACAACTTTTACACTCAAAAGAAATCATTGCCTTCCAATTACTTTAAATGGTTATCCAATTCCGAAGACTGATACGCTAAAATACTTGGGTATAACACTCGACTGGCGACTTACCTGGAAAACACACATCAAAAATAAGCGAGAACAACTCAAAATCAAAACTAAAAAACTTAACTGGCTTTTAAGTACAAAATCTCAGCTAAATCTAAACAACAAGTTTAAGTTGCACGTCGTCGGTGGATTCAGACCTGTTTTCGAAAGCTCCTCATATTTATTAAAATCTACAGTTTTAAAACATAGTCTTATATAAAATTTGTACTAAATACAATATTTTTATAATTTCTGACATCAGTGTGTCACTATTTAAATTTTAACTAAATATAAAATTGAAGTAATTTGCAAAAATAAAACTGAAGTAAAAACAAATATTAAGTAAAACCATCAAGCAATAACTATAACAACAATCAAAACACACAAGTTCATCAGACAAAGCAAAAAATAAAAAAATAAAAAAAAAAAACAAATTAACAGTGAGCATAAACAAACGAAGAGGAAAAACAACAAAAATATTGAACATCAAATAACAAAACTAAAACAACCAAAAATAAAAATTCAAAGCAGTAATAACTAATACTGTTCGTGAACTGAAACCTATACAAAAAAAAAAAATAAATAATAACAACTCTTTAATATATTTTGTAAACATGATAAATTCACGCCAATCATCTAAGAGAACTGCAGTTGATGCTGATTTAAGCAAACTTGGACTCCCTGTTTTATTTGAGGATGAATCAGTTTCTCGACTATGGCAATGGCTAGATAGAAAAATGACAAAACAAACAGAGAGCATTAATGAACAAATAACACAATTCTGTGCTCTTTTAAGAGAAGGTGTTAATGCCAAAAATTGAAATCCCCTTTTTGGCATTAAATCCGTCCGTAATTCCCATCCTCATTCGTGCCAATCCTCCAGATCTCCATCACCAACAATCCAACCTATCCATTATGGTCCATCACCAACATTCCAACAAAAGAAACATTGGTCCCATCGAACCGGATTGGAGAACTAAATAATTAATACTCATCAGGAGTCATCTTACTCACTATTTAAAACGACATTAAAACAGGTATGTTTGTTTTTTGGTTTATATTGCGTTTGATAGTGCTACATACTTTTTTAAAAAATTAAGATAGAAAGTGGCACACACTTTCTATCTCTTTCCTAAATTTAGTACTAAACACTGGAATGAAAAATGTAACTAAATATGTCGTAGATGCTATTTCCTAAAAAAGGGCATTCGCATAATTAGTTCAGTGACTTAGCAGCTGTCCAAAGGGTAAGATCGTTTTTGAAGTGTTCAATAAAAAATAAAATACATAATTCCAACACTAATCCAAAATTTGTTTTCTTGTCCTTCTTTTTTTCATATGGGAAATTGTGTTCTGAGATAAAATTGAAGTTGCAATTTTACCTCCAATCTGATTTAATTATAATCTCCTCCAGATCTCCATCACCAACAATCCAACCTATCCATTGTGGTCCATCACCAACATTCCAATAAAAGAAACATTGGTCCCATCGAACCGGATTGGAGAACTAAATAATTAATACTCATCAGGAATCATCTTACTCACTATTTAAAACAACATTAAAACAGGTACGTTTGTTTTTTGGTTTATATTGCGTTTGATAGTGCTACATACTTTTTAAAAAAATTAAGAAAAAGAAAATCGGGATAAATAAAGTAAACCGTGAAAATTGTTTTAACCTTAAATTCGAATAAAAAGAAGACCTGCCCTGAGGAGGTTTTTTTTTTGTTCTTTAAAAATATCATTAATTTGGTGATTTGAGAAAGTGTTTTAAGAAAAAGTGTAATTCTGTGGCTCAGTGTTTATAAGAAACAGTGTTTTAAGAAAAAGTATAAATCTTGGAAATCATTAATTTTTTCGGTGAAAAATAAAATGAAAAATACCGTCGGAAAGTATCAAACATGTCCAATTGATTTCCAATGAAGAACCTTTTTTCTTAATTCACAAATACTCTTCTCATATAAATCTCCCCTCAATATAAATTGCAAATTTCTCCTGCATTTTTACATACCTCCCCAAAATAAATTGCAGATTATTTGATCTTTTTTTTTACTTTTTATTATGACTGTCTCTTAAAACACTTCGTACTATTTCTTTAATAACTGTCCTAAGCTAGAAAAGGGGAATACTCCACTCTTGTTGTGTGTTTCAATTTCGTTTCGTTTTTTTTTTTTTCTTTCTTATTGAAATAGTTTGCATGCTTTGTTTCTATACGCGCAGTAACGTATGTACATATGTTAACATTTCGTTATATTTTTGCTCTGCGGCTTAAAAAAAAAAATCTCTTTCTTTTAATAATTTCAGGGGTCTCTTCATTGTTTTTCCATAGATTTTTTAATACGCCCACACATTAACATATGTTAACATTCTTGTAATTAATATTGGACATTTGTTCGGCAACTTTAAAAATCTCTTTTCCAATAAGGGATATATTTCTCAAGCCAAACCGTATTAATATTAAAAAGGTCATTAAACTTTTTTGGTATTTCTATTTTTTCTTTGAATTTACTTTCCAGTATTGCAAACAAATATCGACGGCTGAAAGTCTAAAGGGCAGGTCAAATTTGAATTAATTTCTATTCCGTCAATTTAAGCAAATTTTCCGTAGAAAATTATAAAGACTTTTCTACTAGTTTCAATTTTGTTCATTTTAAATTACGAAGACAATTGCGTTTAGAGTTCCACATTTTTCAAACAATTTGAAGGTTTTAAAACCAATTTTTTTTTCAAACAAATTTTATGGATTTTTTTTTCAGTAAAATTTTTTTGGATTATTCATGATTATTCAAACGAATCTTAAAATTTTTCAAACGAATTTTAGAATTTTTTCACACAAGTTTTAAAGTTTTTTCAACCAAATTTTAAGGTCTTTAAAATAAATTTTAAAATTTTTTCCAAACAAATTTTAAAGTTTCTTAAATTTTTCAAACCAATTTTAAAGGCTGTTTTTCAAACAAATTTTTAGATTTTTTCAGAAAAATTTTTTGGATTTTTCAAACAAATTTTAAAATTTTTCCAAACAAATTTTAAAGATATTTCAAACAAATCTTACGATTGTTTCAAACAAGTTATTTTCTCAAACAAATTTTAAAGTTTTTTAAAATTTTTCCAAACAAATTTTAAGTGTTGTTTTTCAAAAGAATTTTGAGGTTTTTTTTCCAAAAAAAAATTTTTTTGGATTTTTCAAACAAAATTTTAAGTTATTTTTCAAACGAATTTTAAAATTTTTCAAACAATTTTATGCAAATTTTAAAGATTTTTCAACCGAATTTTACGATTTTTTTTTTCAAACAAATCAGAAAATAAATGTAAAATTGTACAACAAGTAATAAATATATCGGAAATAAAAATTGTGGATTCAATGAAGTTTTTTGTGCGTACTTTTATATCACAATTGTAAGAAAAAACTTGGTAAAGAATTTTGTGTCTGATTTCATCCAATATTCAGATACAAATTTAGCTACAGCTTTTTATTTCGCTTACATCGATATTTATTAGAAAATCTGTACACCTGTAAAATCGATTTCGGTTATATTACAATTCAAGATTATATTGTACAAGCTTAAACTTTTATATCGTGGTTTTTTAATTTACAATTTTAATTGATCTTTGTCTGATCCGAATATATTACTTTTATTAAATTTCAAATCCATTCAAGATGTGTTTGGACCACTTTATTCGTTTAGCGGATAGCTTAGTCGAATTCGATTCTGACTTTACAGATAATTGTTACCCTATCAACTCTCTTCATGCTATTGAAGTCCACAGGGATGAAATAAAGAATCTTTGGTCAAGAATCCAAACCGCTTACGAAAAACTTGTCTTCGAAGTAGAAAACGAAGATGATAGCAAAAGGAAAAATGACTCAGAACATAGAAATTAAGAATCATTAAAAGTCAAGTACAAAAGTACTTATATTACTTACTGTAATTGTCAAGCTAAGCTATCAGAGCTGTATGATTCT
Organism: Cordilura impudica; assembly: GCA_963682025.1. NCBI lineage: Eukaryota > Metazoa > Arthropoda > Insecta > Diptera > Scathophagidae > Cordilura > Cordilura impudica. The sequence continues at coordinate 228,088,087 of OY821517.1, forward strand.
CGTAAATCTGAGTCTGGTCCTAAAGTAAGAATCCAGAATCTGAAGCTAATTCTTCTCAAGCCTCCAACAATACCCGTATTGTCCATCTTCCGCCTTGTGATATTGAGGTCTTTAATGGCGACTACTTGCTTTGGCCCACTTTCCGGGATTTGTTTATGGCAATATACATTAATAATTCGAAATTAACTCATATTGAAAGACTTCTTCACCTTATCAAAAAAACTGCTGGTGAACCGAGGGACATAGTCAAAAAAAAGTCCGTTGACAAATCAAGGTTTTGATATAGCCTGGACAAGTCTTTGTGCTCGATATAAGAATCGAAGAGTACTCATTAATGGGCATCTCCGAATATTGTTCAACCTACAGTCCATAACTTCAGAATCTGGAATTGCGATTAAACAGCTTCAACGCGATATATCATCCTGTATTTCTGCTCTTCAGTTATATGATATCGATGTTGCAAGTTGGGATCCAATATTTGTCTTTCTTTGCACCAGTCGTCTCCCGCATACAACTTTGAGCTTATGGGAGCAGGGTTTAAGAGATAAGACATCCATTCCAAGCTGGTCTACTTTAGACGCTTTCTTGACAAATCGGTATAGGACCTTAGAATCCATTGCTGAGAATCGTACTAATTCTAACGTCAAATCCAATGAATCGAAAACTAAAACTTTAAATCCAAACAAAATTAGTGCATTTCAGAATAATATTTCAGAACCAAAGTGTTCATTGTGTCCCAACGATTCACATATTATTCGAAAGTGTCCAAGATTTCTTAAAATGAACTATTCTTTGAGGTTTTCAGAAATTAAAAAACAAAGATTATGCTTCAATTGTTTCTCAAAAACTCATAGCGTGAAAGGCTGTAATAGTAAGCACAATTGTTTTAAATGCAACAAGCGTCATAACACTTTACTGCATAAAGAAAGTGATATTTCTAAGCCTCCTTATTCCGAGCAGCTACCTAGTACGAGCACTAATTGCAACCTTAACCCACACTCAGCTCCATTTTCAGCTAGATTAAATTCTCAATCAATACAGTCCACAAATATTTCGGGGGCTGGGGTGGTTCGAAATTGTTTCGCTTCAAATTCTAAGGGTGTATTGCTAGGTACTGCGATAGTAAACATATGCCATTTAAATATGAAATATAAAGCACGAGCTCTTATAGATTCTGGATCTGAGGGTACTTTTATATCTGAGCGCCTGTTTAATCTCCTTAAACTACCTTCCCAACGTACAAATGTACAAATTTCAGGATTAAACAACACTATATCTGCTAAGGTTCAACGGGATTAAAACTACGATTAACAAATGTAAACCCTGTATCTTATACAAGAAAAGATGTCAAAAACAGATAATGGCTGCATTACCTCCTGTTAGATCTGAAATGTCCCGTCCATTTACACACACTGACCTCGATTTCGCAGGTCCTTTCGACATTAAAAGTTATTCCGGAAGAGCATGTCGAATTACAAAAGGATATGCGTGTATATTTGTCTGTTTCTCTACAAAGGCAATACATTTAGAAGCCACTTCAGATTTGTCCACTTCTGTATTCCTAGCTGCCTTCAATCGCTTTGTTTCACGACGCGGGTGTCCGCTCCAGCTACATTCTGATAATGGAACCACATATGTTGGCGCTTCCAGGACACTTGCCAAAGAATTCCTTCAAACATCTCATGAAGCGCTGGCTGCTAACTATGCCCATCAAAATATTTCGTGGCATTTTATTCCGCCCGGAGCTCCGCATATGGGTGGTTTGTGGGAAACAAGAGTTAAAAGTTTTAAGTCCCATTTCAAAAAGGTTTCTGGCTGCTTTAAGTACACTTTCGAGGAATTCTCCACACTATTGTCTCGTATAGAAGCGTGTTTAAATTCTCGTCCATTGACGCCTCTTTCTCAAGATCCTTCCGATTTAGCTGCGTGGACTCCCGGGCATTTTCTTATAGGTACCCCAATACTGGCTCCAATAGATCCACCGATTAATGAATCGGCAGCATCCATAACCAATCGCTGGCAACGGCTAAAGCTTGTGCACAAAAACTTTTGTACCCGATGGAAAATGGAATATTTGAAAGAATTGAAAAAGAGAGTAAAGTGGCAAAAACCAGAGGAAAATTTAAAAGAGAATTCACTTGTCGCTATTAAAGATGAAAACCTTCCTCCAAATTCCTGGCGTCTTGGCAGAGTCGAAAAACTATATTTCGGGTCCGATAATCGGGTTCGTGTTGCCGATGTCTTTACTCAGAAAGGAAAGATTATTCGGCCAATAACAAAATTAGTAGTCCTCTGGGCAGATTAGTTAGTTTTATATTATTATCCTTCTTTACATCACTATGCCTAGAAATTCAACCAATCAGAAGCTTCCCTCGAAACAAAAATCGTCCATATGCAGACTTTGTCATCAGCTTCATCCATTAAATTCCTGTAGGAAATATTTGGTTCTGAATATTACCGAACGCCTTCAAGCTGTTCGGATCCACAAATACTGTGTCAACTGTCTGGCACTTGACCACTCCCAAGGGATATGTTTGTCCAATCACGGTTGCAAAAAGTGCAAAAATTCCACCACACACTTCTGCATATAAATCCCAGGCTAACCAGAAATCTTTCGGCTTCACCATCGCGCTCTCCATCCCCACGACCATCAACGTCTAGGAGCGTTCGTCCTAGAGAAACCTCACCCGTGTCGAAATTTTCCACCAATTCTTCCACCAAACCTTCCACCCAATCTACACCTAAAATCTCTTCGCTTACCGATATTTTGCGACAGAATAGCATTATTCTCCTTCCAACGGTGCTGGTTAAGTTGGAATCCACAAATTTCAAATTTCTGCATCATACTTCTCCAAACATGATCTGGTTTTTGCATCATATGACTTCTTACTCGATCAAAGGGATCAAACCTATTCTTATCGCGATTTTAAAAACATAAATTATACCCTTCTTAATGAGAACTATCTTCGAGTTAATTGGAATAGAATCTACGACTTGATTTCTGTTGATGATCAACTGTCGTTCCTAGAGTATAATATTCTGAAGCTTTATGATGAAGCAGTCCCTTTGAGGACAAAAACAATTTCGGCAAAAAAAAAACCGTGGTTAAATTTTTCTATCCTAAATTCAATACAACGAAGGGACTTAGCTTACTCTAGATGGAAGCGTTTTAAAATACCAGAACTAAAAGCTGAATTTCGTTCTGCCCGGAGGGATGCTAATAATCAAATTAGAATGGCCAAAGCTGAGTATTACTCTAAGCGATTCGGTACAGCCCTTGAATCCAAACACACCTGGAAAACTATTAGGGACATTGGTATTGGAAATTTGGATAAAAGCATGAACTGCTCCATTAATGTTGATGAACTCAACAACATATTTACTAATACTTCGCTTCTTGTAGCGACGGACAATATGACACAAAGCGAAAATTCTCTTTATACTGCCAATGATGTTTTCTCTAGTTGTTCTCAAATAAAATCCAATAAATCAAACAGTGAGGCCAATATCTATCTTAAGTTTTCATTCAAAAGCTTTAGCAAAAATTTTACACCACCAGATAAGTGTTCACGTTTATGAAAATCACCTAATGTCTGACCGACAGTCAGGTTTCCGACCTAATCACAGCTGTGTAACTGCTTTTATTGACATATCGGAGAGTATAAGGCGTGAAGTAGATGATGGTAAGATTAACTTCTTGGTGCTACTCGCTCACTCCAAGGCTTTTGACACAGTTAACCATCAAATATTATGTACTAAGCTAAGGTCACATTTTAAATTTTCATCAACATCATCACAACTTATATCAGCTTACCTCACTGACCGCATTCAATCGGTATGTTTAAACGGCATTGAGTCCAATCCCCTTACACTTACAAGAGGCGTACCTCAGGGATCTCTTCTGTTTCTATTTATGCTAATGATTTGCCACAACATTTATCTCACTCCAGATCCAGATGTATGCAGACGATGTACAATTGTGTTTAAGTAGTCCAGTTCAATCTATTAGAGAAAACGTTAATAAACTAAATCATGATTTAAACAACATATCTAGTTGGGCATCAGCAAAACGGCCTGTGTTTAAATCCACGAAAATCCAAATGTATCGTAATTCACAGGAAACGTTAAATCCACTCATTCAAGAAGACATCATTATAAACAACGAGAAAATTGATATTGTACGAACGGCAAAAAATTTGGGAATAGTGTTTAACAATAACTTAACTTGGTCAAATCGTATCAATGCTCTGGTTGTGCATATATATGTCTGTGTAGTACTTTACGCCGTTAAAAGTAAGAATGCTACTCGCGAAAGCTTATTTGATTCCTAGTCTTACTTACGGTTGTGAATTGTTTTCTAATTGTGAATCCATATGTAAGAAAAAACTTGAAGTTTTATATAATAATGTTATACGATATGTTTACGGACTTAAAAAGCGAGATTAAGTACCGTCCTTTTCGAAGACTCTCTATGGAGTTTCGTTTGAAAACTTGTTAAAGATTAGAACTTTAATATTTTTTCGAAAAATTATATACTCTCAAAAACCGAAGTACCTTTTTCAAAATATACGCTTTGCTAGATCGTCAAGAGGCAAAAATGTCATAATTCCCAAATTCCGATTCTCGTTTCTGAATGGCAGTTCTTCGTAAATGCTACTCGTCTTTGGAATGCTCTTCAACACAGCCGACAAATAAATAGCAACGCAATGAGTTTTAAAAAAAGTCTTTTTAATTATTTTAGTTAAATACTCCTGGTAGTTTTTCTTTTATAGTTATTTATATCGTAATTATTAATTTTTTGTGTCCTAATTTTTAATAACTTTAATTTATATAATTTTTTTATATCATTATTTATTCCTACTCTTGGTAAAATTTCATTTACATATATATACTTATTTCTCTTCTTTTTTTTTTTGTAATTTTTAATTATTTTCAACTTAAATTTTTTTTGTTTTAAATATTCTATGTGTCGGGTCAGATCACCAATCAGGGTGCCATCACTGTTGATGGTTTCGTCACTGTAATTTTTTTGTCGTTTGTCTATCCCTTTTCCTACTTGTTTACGTGTTGTATATTGTAGTTAGCTAACCAACAAGAAACACTGTTGGTACGCTAACACAATATACATACGTCTCTCATCTTATTGAGTGAGAGTTAACTGTTCTTTTCGTTAAGTAGTTTGGTATTCACTTTGTCTTGTGATCTTCATATATAAATTGTAAATTAGTTTTAAGAGTAGTCGTAGTTGAAACATTGAATAAAAAACATTATACTTAAAACAGTGCGTTTGATAATTTTTAGTGTTTAATTTTAAACATTTTTGGCGATCGTGACAGGACGGTCAGTGTTTAATTAAATTTAAATTTTCAATTTATTTTTTATTCGGATAAAAAACTAATTGGAGCCACTACAAAATAAAAAAGACATTTTTGATATATGCAACAATTGTGCCACGCAGTTCTCATTATCGTCGTTGGAGATAACTTAGGTGTTACAGTTGCTGATATACATACATTTTCGTTTCGAAGTTTTTTAAGCCGACATTAGCCACTGCCGTCAATAACAATTTTGAAACAGAATTAAATTATAAAATTTTAATTTTGTAAATAAAACAATTTGTCTTCGTTTGCTCATCGAATTAATTTGGGTGATATTTCAACAATTTTCTAGCCCTTTTGTGGAATTTTTATGGCGATGGCGACAAAGTTGATACAACCATTTTGCAATGTCGGATGCAAATTTTAGAAGCTTATTTTAAGGAAATTTATCACATACAAGGACAAATTGAAAAATTAAGTCCCAACGATAATTATCGAAGTGATTTAGAAGAAGTTTTCATCGCTGCCAAAGCAAAGTTGTTGTCCCACATAAATAAAAGTCGTTGCTCAACTGCAGCTGAACATAGTTTTTTGAACGCTTCAATGTCGGGAGTGTTACATCAAAGTCGATTGCCATCGTTGAAGTTGCCACGATTTGATGGGAAGTATGGCGACTACAAGAGATTTATAACAACATTCAATAATATGGTCCATGAGAATTCGTCGACCACAGCTGTTGATAAATTCAATTATTTATTGAATTGCCTTTCTGGCCCTGCTTTAGCTGTTGTGGAATCATTCCAGGTAACGGATGAGAATTACCCCAAGGCTCTGGAGCGGTTACAGGAACGATATGACAATAAGGTATTAATTTTTCTTGAACATATTACTGCTCTTTTTAATATTTCTCAAATGTCCAAGGGTGATTGCATCTCATTACGTAACATCATTGATACTGTTTCGGCGATTCGTGGTTCGCTTTTATCGCTTGGCTCGGAAATGGACGTCATGAATGCAATAATAATTCATATTGTTTTGTCAAAGCTGGATGACGGATCCAGAGAAAATTATGACGAAAAACAGGAATTTAAATCACTACCGTCTTGGGACACCTGCTACAATATATTGAGCTATCGTTGTCAATTGTTGGAAAGTCATGGTAAGAAAAGTGATTCAAATCATAAACATAGTGGTTTCAAACCAAAATCGAACGTCAATCGACCTGTAAATACTTTTGTGTATTCGAACACAAATTCAAGCTGTTCATATTGCAACAGCAATGAACATCATATTGCAACCTGTACTTCATTTTTGTCGCTCGTAGTGTCGGAGCAAATTAACTTTGTAAAACGTAATGGAAATTGCATCAATTGCCTTCGAAAAGGTCATTTGGTTTCGAAATGTCCCTCTAAATCTCGGTGTCGAGTTTGCCAGTCTCCACACCATTCTACGCTTCATATTTTCATGGTTTCCGATCAATCTGAAACATCATTGGTCAAACCCAAAGGCCCTTAACTAGTCATGGTAATCCGGTGTCATTGGTAGCTCGATCGTTTAAGAGAGCCATAATACCAACTGCTGTGGTTCTCATTAAAGACATATTTGGATCATTTCAACCGGTAAGAGTACTACTTGATTCCTGTTCTGAAATCAATTTTATTACAGAAGAAGTTGCGAAAAGGCTCAAGCTACAATTTCGTCCAAATTCTCAAGATGTTTCTTGTATCGGTGAGATCCGAACGAAAATCAAATTTTCTGTCGCAGCTACGATTAAATCACGTGTATGCTCGTTCCAGTGGTCCTCAACCTTTGCTGTAACAAAGTCAATTTCTGCTCAACAGCCTGGTGAATTTACTACGACATCAAATGGGAAAATTCCTGAAACGATTGAATTAGCTGACCCATCGTTCTTCAAGCCTCAAAAAATCGATTTGTTGATAAGCACTGAGGTATTCTTTGATTTATTGCTCGATGGACGTTTATCATTAGGAGAAGGCATGCCATGTTTGATTAATACAGTTTTTGGTTGGGTTGTTGGTGGAAAATACAACTCTCAATCTGCTTCTACAGCTCTTACGTGCAACTTGGCAAGCGATTCGTCAACAGAAGTTTTAGACAATACTTTGAAAAAATTTTGGGAAGTGGAAGAGTACACCAGTGGTTTCCAAACTTTTACTGCAGAAGAAGAAAGCTGTGAAGAAAGCTGTAAATAATGTAAATATTAATGCTGACGGTCGTATTGCAGTCAGATTACCTTTCAAAATTAGTCCGGATTGTTTGGGTGAGTCTTTTGAAATTTCTCGTAGACGATTTTTATCGCTAGAACGCAGATTATAACGCAATTCTGATATAAAATCAATGTATATCGATTTTATGAACGAATATATGGCATTGGGTCATATGTCACCCTACAATTTGTCTTTAACACACCTTTACTATATTATACCACATCACTGTGTCATAAAGCCACAAAGTACCACTACAAAACCTCGTGTAGTTTTTGATGCGTCGACCCGTACTTCAACGAATCATTCGTTGAATGAGACACTCATGGTTGGGCCTACAATAAAACAAGATTTGATAACATTATTTTCATTTCGTTTAAATAGATTTGCTCTCACAATGGATATATCTAAAATGTACCGTCAGTTTCTTCTCGATGAACGCGATCGTAAATTCCAATTGGTTCTATGGAGAGCTAATAGAGAAGACAAACTAAAAATATTTCAACTTAATACTGTTACATATGGGCTATCAGCGGCTCCTTTCTTAGCAATTCGAAGTTTGCTTTTTATAGCTGATAAATATATATCATCATATCCAGTTGGCTCACAAGTATTGCGTGAGGATTTATACGTAGATGACGTTCTTACTGGCGCCGACAATTTCGAAGATTTAAATTTGAAAAAAACTGAAATTATGAAAATCTTACAACTACATGGCCTTCAGCTGGCCAAATGGAATAGTAATTGTATTGACTTTATTTCAAATGCAGATGAAGAAGTCACAATAAAAACAAGTTAAAATGAAATCACTAAAACTCTCGGCATGTCCTGGAATCCAAGGCAAGATAACTTTTTGTTTCGTTTCGAATTTCGCGACATAAGTTGCCCCACCAAACGGTCAATTTTGTCCATAGTAGCAAAGGTATTTGACTTACTTGGTTTCTTAAGCCCTATCGTTATTCGCTGCAAGATGTTGCTCCAAGAAATGTGGATACAAAACATCGGTTGGGATGAAACTATCAACTCTAACCTCGTAAAACTTTGGATTCAAATAGAAGAGGATTTATCGAATATACACAACATTAAAGTACCTCGTTATGTTTTGACTTCAGAAAATACACTCGGCGAAATACATGGATTTGCAGACGCATCCCAACGCGCATTTGGGTGCTGTATATATTATCGTGTTTGTATAAATGCCTCTTACAGAACGACTTTGTTAATTGCCAAATCAAAAGTAGCTCCCATAAAAACTCAATCTTTACCTCGTCTCGAATTATGTGCCGCAGTTTTGCTCAGTAAAACATGGTCCAAAATTAAAACCAAAATATCTAAATTTGTATCTCTTATTTTCTTTTGAACAGATTCGAAAATTGTTCTACAGTGGCTAAAACTACATTCATCAACACTGAATTGTTTTGTGGCAAACCGAATTTCAGAACTTCAGGAACTAAGTAGCGAAGTTCAGTGGCGACATGTTCCTTCGAAAAGTAATCCTGCAGACATTGTATCTCGTGGCTGCAGCGCAGCAGAATTACCAACAACAATTTGGTTCAATGGCCCTCAATTTCTACTCGAATTTCTTGTTGGCCCGGTTACCAGGAGTTCAACGATACAGAAATTTTGGAGAGAAGAAAGGCAGCTGTATTTACTTGTATAAAGGATGAACCACCTGTTTCTATTTTTGACAATATTATCGATAAGCATTCTTCATATTATACAATTGTTAGAATATTTACTTATATTTTCCGTATTTTTAATAGATCCCCAGTAAATCGATCTTTAAAGGCAATGGATATTGTTCACCTCTAGGCTTCAGAGTTGGGAATTACTTTTTGGACAATAATATCTTATATACAGAGTATCAATTTTGCTGATGAAATCATTGCTCTTTCAAACAATAATTTAGTTCAACCATCGCTACAGAAATTGGCTCCGTTTATTCAAAAAACTTAATTCAATAACAAAGTTAAGCTGATTCGAGTCGGCGGTAGGTTGTCCAATACACCCATCCCATATGATGTTCGATTTCCAGCTTTAGTGCCAAAAGATCATCGATTTATAATACTTTATATTGAGCATTTGCATCGCATTCATTTACATGCTGGCTCAAAGGTATTACTTGGACTTATTCAACAAAAGCTATGGATAATAAATGCTCGAGAAGTAGTTAGAAAGGTCATTAGAAAATGTGTACACTGCTTCCACTACAAGCCTAAATTGATGGGACAAATAATGGGTAATTTACCAGTCGATCGTTTAAGAGCACAACGCCCATTTCTAATTACTGGTGTCGATTTTTGTGGTCCGTTTTTAACCTCGTATCGAATTCGTGGAAAGGTGCCATATAAAACATATATCGCTGTTTTTGTTTGTTTTGGATCTCTCCACGAATAATTTCTTATTATGCTTAAAGCGGTTTGTTGGAAGGCTCGGCTTACCGCAACGCATCGTTTGTGATAACGCAACCAATTTCTCCGGTGCTCATAATAAGATAAAGGAACTTACAGATAAGTTGTTCTGTGACGATGTCGTTTCTAAGCTCAAATCTTTTTCCATTCAAAGTGGTTTTGAATTCAGTTTTATGGGAGGCGGCGGTTAAATCAGATAAAACGCTTTTAATAAAAAATGTTGCTCAAGCTCGTCTTTCGTTCGAACTTCAAACACTTGTCGTTGAGATAGAAGCAATTCTAAATTCGCAACCAATTGCTCCAATGTCAGATGACCCCAATGATGGCGAAGCTCTCTCCCCTGGTCATCTCCTAATTGGCTCATCTTTAATTTCTGTTCCTGATCAACATTTTGATTTGACAAAACTACCCACTCTAAGTCGATGGCAGCAAATTTCATTTCTCAAACAACAATTTTGGCGAATGGGGTCCCGTGATTATCTTCTATCGCTCCAACAACGATCAAAATGGTTCAAGCCACAGCCGAACATCAAGGTTGGACAACTAGTCATTATTCATGAAGATAATACTCCACCACAACGATGGCCACTTGCTCGAGTTACTCAGACTTTCCTGGTTCCGATGGAAAAGTTCGAGTAGTAGAATTAAAATCAGCAAACGGCTTATATAGACGATCCATACATAAAGTGGCTCCTTTACCCTATAATGAGGACTTTTGAAATGCAGACCTTTCAACGGGGGGAGAATGTCGGGTCAGATCACCAATCAGGGTGCCATCACTGTTGATGGTGTCGTCACTGATATTGTTTTGTCGTTTGTCTATCCCTTTTCCTACTTGTTTACGTGTTGTATAGTGTAGTTAGCTAACCAACAACAAACACTGTTGGTACGCTAACACAATATACATACGTCTCTCATGTTATTGAGTGAGAGTTAACTGTTCTTTTCGTTAAGTAGTTTGGTATTTTCTTTGTCTTGTGATATTCATATATAAGAGCTGTACGCAGCTTGTTAAGGAATCTTAACAGAAAATTTTCATATATTTCTTAAAGAAAAAAAAGCACAAAAGTACCTTTCAGTGCAACGCTAGGAATCAGCTGTTTTCTGTCAATTATTAAGAATTGTGAAATTGAAAACAAGTCAATTCTGCTTTATTTGGCCTGCTAAACGCTTTTTAAGCTCAGTATCAAAATTACCCATCCGCTTCTTGTTTTTCTTTGCCGAATTTTGTTCGTTTTTTTCCATGTTTTCTGAAAAATAACTTTTAATTTTTTTTAGCATATTACATTTTGTTTATGCTTACCTCTCCTGTCAAAATTCCTTTCAGAAAGAACGAAAAATTTGATATTCCTGCTCAAAGCATGGGTTGCCTAACTTAATTTACGTAAAAAAAAAAGTAGTAAAAACAATACTAATTTTTTAAAAAGCTGCGGACTATCAACAGAAATTTTTAGACAGAAAAATTCCTTAAGCATTTCTGAAGCGTTTTTTTATATGAAGTTTTTGGTTCCTTAGCAAGCTGCGTACAGGCCTATAAATTGTAAATTAGTTTTGAGAGTAGTTGTAGTTGAAACATTGAATAAAAAACGTTATACTTAAAACAGTGCGTTTGATAATTTTTAGTGTTTAATTTTAAACTTTAATTTTTATCAAACACTATGTTATATTTTATTAATGTCACAATTTTATAAATTCTTATGTTATAATATTATTCATATTAACTTTTATATATTAGTTACAATTTTATTCAATATAGTTTGACTAAACATGTTTGTACTAAAATCCTGTACTGTAATTATAAGACTTAGTCTTGTTGTGCAGGAAATCATTAAAACAAATAAATAAATAAATAAATAAAATAAATAAATAAATATATAAGGTCATACTCAAACCAGTGTGAGCTTATGGTATCCAGTTATGGGGTACAGCTAGTAATTCAAACATCGATATAAATACATGAAAGATACCAATCAAAAATGCTAAGGCAAATTACTAACGCGCCATGGTATATTACTAACAAATCCATCAGAAATGATCTTAACATATCAACAGTTCGAAATGAAATTAGAACCGCAGGTGAAAGGTACCTCCAAAGGCTCAGCTACCATATTAATCCATTAGCGATATAGTTACTCGACAGCACCAACGAAATAAGAAGATTAAAACGAAACCATGATTTAGATCCTCCATTCCGAAAGTAACCGCAATGGGCATTTGTAAATAGTTAACCTTTTAAAATTTAAATTATGTTTAAAAAAACTTTGTAAATAATTATTATTATAACAACAATTTAAATCAAATTTTTAAATATGTAATACATTTATATTTTTTAATGTTATGTATCTCATTGGAGTAACATAGCCTATGTGATATATCCTAAATTTAACAAATTTGCTTATTATCCTCGGATAGATTGTAAATAAAGAATTTATTGAAAAAAAATATTTTTTTTTAAATTTTTTTTATTACATTTTATATCTTTTTAAACTTTAAGGGCCGTATGCAAAAAAATTAAAGTGTACTTCAAGTAGACTTTATTGTATGTTTATCATACAAAATTTGTGGATAAAGTCTACTTTAATTTTTTTGCATACGGCCCTTAATGTTTAGTTTTTAATTCTAGTTTTTAATTTCTAACTCTAAATTTTTATTATTTTTATTTTTTATTGATGTGCAAACATCTATACGCGCAGGGGGTAAATTTCTAATTCACAACACAATCACAAAAACAGCGTAATATGTGAGCGTAAGATCTAACGCGTAACATGTAAGTAAGCATTAAGACAAATCGGTGTGACATGATGGTTTGGTGAAAAAATTATGATATGTAGTAATAACCTTTTTGTTGCTGTTTTCTGCATTTTATTTATTACCAGATGTTTACACATCTCCCCTGTGATCAGACTGACATGATTTTTTTTTTATATAAATATTATTAATTTATAATTTTAAAATTTTAATTTTTTAGTATTTTATTTTAAAATTTTAATTTTTAATATTTAATGTTTAATTTAGAATTTTTAAATATTAATTTTTTATTTTTATTTGTTTTATTTAATTTTTAATTTTGAATTTTTAAATTTAAATTTTTTATTTTAATTTTTAAATTTTATTTTTAATTTTTAATTCTTAATTTTGATTTAATTGGTTTGAGTATAGTATATATAGAAGTTTTTTTGCGTACGCTCCAAGGTTTTGTTAATAAAAGCCGGTAAAACAAAGAATTTTGTACGGAAATAGTCGCCACAAGAAGTAAAGTCTGTATTGGCATCTGGGTAAAAGATAGCAAGTCGCATCGTGAAGAATTTTTAGTGGATTTGCAAATTAAATTTCTTTAAAAATTATAAATTTCACTGGAAGTATAATTTTACTAAAAAACACTAAGTTTGCCGAAGGTAAATAAAAACTTTATTAGCTGGTATCACTCTACCACAATACGGTTTTTGTTTATGAAGTTAATGGTGCTACCAGATCCTAAATTTAATTTGATCGTTACCGTTGCCGTTATCGTGGTTATATTGAACTAAGATTGATGAGGAAAATGGATCGTATGCATAACTCAACAGCTACACCGACCTTTACAGGGGACACAAACAAACAAAATCCAAGACCTAGATTCAATGAAACTTCGCCTGAAAATATTGCAAAACCAGATGAAGTTGGTAAGATGTCCCAACCGAACTGGTAAATTTGATGTCAACAATGCCCACAAAAACCGATTTGATAGAAGTAAAAGAAGATATTAAAGAAGTAAAGACTGATGTAAGAAAATTGGCAGGTGAAAACAAAATATTGCAGGAAGAAGTACAAAAGTTGAAAGAAACCAGAGAAAATGATCAAAAAGAATTAGGCAACTGGAAGATGACCAGGGGAAGAAGAAAATTTTAATTAGAGGCCTGGATAGTCAAAGAGATACAGATGATGCAGTGGTAGATATGTTTAAAAACACTCTTAAAATTAAAGGGAGAATTGATGTAGAACAAACGAGAAAAATTTTCGAAAGAGATGAGAAAATGACTGTTTTGGTTGAATTTAAGTCAGTAGATATGGTATCAGAGATCTTCAAATTTACGAAAAATCTAGCTGGTACTTCTATATATGTGGAAGGAGATCTTAGTAATGAACGTCAGAAGAATAAGAAATCAATGCTGCATTTGAAGAAGGATATCTTGAATATGGATAAAAGCAAGCATGTTATAGTTAGAGATGATAAGCTTGGATGGATGGATAAGCGGTTTGTCTGGAACAATGACAAGGTTCTCATGTGCGGTCAAAGTACTGGCGAAGAAGTTTTAAACCAATTGTATGGTGAGAAATCATTAAGTATTACACTAGATTTTAATAAAAAATTTTGCTAAAATAAAGTAAAAAACTAGTAAAAGAAGCTCTTAAAGATCAAATAAAATGTTACTTTAGAAATAGAAAATATTAATAAAAAAAATAAAATTTAAAGTAGTTGCTTATAATGTTCATGGGCTGGAAAACAAGTATCTTCACCTCGATTTTTTCTAGTATTTAGATCATCTGGACATTTTTATACTTTTGGGACTCATGTAGAGGAGAAAAATATCAAAAAATTTTAAAATACGTTTAAAAAATTCGAAATCAACAAACAACCGATTTGGAAGAGGTATAGGTGGATATGTTTGTGGAGTCAAAAAAGATATGTGAGATGCTGGAGTGAGGTTTGAGTTCAAAAATTACGGCGATTTAGATATGATACTTTTAACAAACAATTCTTTCGAGGTTACAATAATTCCACTATACAATACGAGGCTCAAATTGGGAGCAAGAATTTAATACCTATCAGCAGTGTATGAGATCATTTGAACCGGTGAACCCAATAGTCATCGGGAATCTAAATGTGAGAATAGGTGAAGAAGAACAATTAATAGATATAAATATTGAAACAACGTTCCCATCTGGCTTTAAAGTAAGAAGATCGAAAGACAAAATAATAAATGCCCACGGCGTTTTTAGTTTTGTAACAACTATGGTCTAGTCATACTTAATGGATGAACGATAGGCGATGAGGAGGGCGAATTTACTTTTGTCAGTAACATTGGCTACTCGGTGAATGATTTCTGTGCAGTATAAATGGAAATACTAGGTCTGATAGAGAGTTTCGAGGTTGAAAGCCATATATGGTCTGATCATCTACCGATAAAAATCACTATTTCAGCGAATAGTGAAAAAATGCATTTGATACCGAAATTAAAATGGAACGCTCAATATGCAGATACTTTTAGCCATAAATTAGGTAACAATTTAGTATTGTTAAAAGAACAGAAACCTGAATTTGATTTACACGATCTTAATAATTTCATATTAGTTTCCCACTCACCACCGAATGTTAAACCCAAACAAAATATGTCTAAAAATAAATGGCGCAATAACGAATGTAAAAATGCCAGAGAGAAAACGATGAAATCTCTGAAAGCCTTCCGAAAATCGTAAAATATAAACGATCAGAGGAAATATACAGAAAAAAAAAAATTCAAAACTTATGTAACAGAAAAAGAAGAGAGTATTATAAGTAAATTGAACAACAGTTAAACAATGTAAAAGACAGTAAACGATGGTGGGCTCTGGCCCGAGAAATAAGCCAACTGGAAAATTACATTGGTTGTGAAGTAAATGTAGAAAGACTTCAAGATTATTTTAAAACTTTACTTAACCCTCCAGGGAGTGCAATAGAGATATCTCTTAATTTTTGATATTTAATTTTTAATTTCATGTTCAATGCTATGACAATGTAAATCAGGTCTGGAATTGAACGAGTGTCCCCAGTAACCATTTCGCTCACCTTGTGGTTTCCCAAATGCGTATTGGTCCACATGTACCCAAGAAATTTTTTTTTTTTAAGTTTCGTTGATTCAAAAGCTTTTATGAATGAAATTAAGCTGATTTACGAACGAATAATAAAATACTATTACCGACTGAAAATTATATAGCGTTGGTACATTCTTACATGAAATTATTATTGGCATGACATTGTGACATGAAACTTAACTATATTTGGTATGGCATTTGACAATTTATTTTGTTTAGATTTTATTTATAAAATAAAATTCTTTGAGCTATTATTATTGAGCGTTAAAAAACAATAAAAGGTAAAAATGGTTTCATTTATAATAAAATAGGAACTAGCATACTTCGAAGTAGAACATATAAGAGGAAAATATTTTCAACTAGTATATGACTGCCTTATGTCCATACCACCAACTAGCGTCGAGTCCGAAAGAGCATTTTCAGCAGCTGGGCTATTGTGCACAAAAATTCGATCAGGCTTAAGCGACAAAACTCTTGATAATTTAACATTTTTGCGGGCATATTTTAAAGGCAATTACCACCACAATGGGACATAGGACTTATTATACTTATGTATTATTGATTATTTCATTACTCTTTTTTATTTTATATATTTCTTCTCTTTTGTGGCACTTTAAAATGTGTATTGTTTTGAATTATACATTACTGAATTAAATATTTTATTTTGTTTTTAACTTTTTTTTCTATTTTTTTCAGTTTCGCTTTTTTTGTTTTTTTTTTTTTTTTGATACCGGTATTATTCCAAGAAAAACATTAATTTTTATATTAACAGTAGATTTTTTTATTGTTAAAAAACATTTTTATTAAACCATTTATTTTTGTTATTTCAGTACACTTAAATATAATATTTATAAATGGGATATTTGCTTTTATTTGCAATCGTTCAATGTTTTTAAATCTACATCAATTTTGGTAGTTGCACATCGAAATTGGCTTTCAAGGTTCTCGTCTGTTAATGAAGCGCGAAATTTACTTTTATAAAATTTCTTTTTTGAAAAAAAAAGCTTCACAAACATATGTATGTAGATCCGAAGGCGCTTACAATTTTTTGAGCAAATAATCTTAAGTTAAGATATTTTTCCGCTGTTATATGCGTGTCGTAGAAATCAATTTTTGATGTCGTTTTATGAACCTGCTTCAACTCAATGTTACACTGCAAATTAATTATTTCCATCTGTAAAGCTTCTGGAACAGGGGAAAGGTCTACCTGAAATGAAGAAGAAAATATCTCAAACGAGAAACGACGATTAAATTCAGCTCAAAGTTACCTAATTTCATCAGCGTAGTTCGCAAAATTAATAGTTTGACTGCTATTAAATTCTTTTAATGAGGGAAAATGGTGAAATTGTTATTTCTAAGTTGGGACTCAATTAAAATTAGCTTGGTTTGGAATGGTTTGATATGATTACAAGCATCAATAATTAAATGGTTTCATTTTCTTAGCGATTAACATTGCGACAGAGTAGCTTGCTTTAACAATATTAGAAGGTAGTGGTAATGAAGAATTAAACATTTTCTGCTGAGACTTCAATTCCGATTTTAGCTGGGCTAACTTAATTTTTCTCAATTCTTTATTAAATTTCACATACATGTCATGTTTCGTTTCATTGTTTCATGATGTCTTTTAATATTGTATTCCTTAAAAACAGATATTGTATCTCGGCAAATCGAACATGTTTCATGATGTCTTTTAATATTGTATTCCTTAAAAACAGATATTGTATCTCGGCAAATCGAACATGTTAATTTTGAGTTCTGTATTATAAAGAAGTAATTTTTTTCCCAATGATCGTGGTATTTTCTGTTGTCTTCTGAAACCTTTCTTTTTTTGTAATTCATTCTAAAGGCCAAATATAATTAAAGTTATGTATAATTATTCAAAATAAGTGCATTTAATGTTACTTATTACTTATTTATTTAATTTTTCTGGTATAGAAATCTAATTATTAGATTTTTATATTACTTTTTAGTGTGTTATATAATTTGATATTTTTTATTACTTAAAAAATATGCAACTTCATATCCTAACAAGAACAATGCCAAACTAAAAAAGTGTTTCAATAATTGTCGGATTCTTTAGTTATATCTTTCTGGCGAAGCCAACTATAGAAATATTTTTGAATTATTTTGAATGTGGTACAAAAATGTGTTTTAACGTGCAGATTTTTTTAATTCAATTGGGAAAACGTCGAGCCATTATTCTCTGTGCAGTTATTTCTGAATATTTTAATATAATAAAATCTATCTATTAGAGATCAAATATTAATAATACAATATAATTTTTATTGACTGCAAACACACATTTTGAAAATCAATACCCTGTATCTCATATTTAATGAAATCTCTTAATTATTAATTCAGGAGAAGACCTAGCATTTTCTTTGGTTTGCTTTTAAGGGGCAACAAGTGTGATGAATTTTTATTTTTAGAATTTGGGTTTTTGGGAAATTACAATTTTTTTCAGTTCTGGCAGGAATACACAAATTGACCTTGGAAAGCTATTAATAATACGTATTATATTAGAAAAACCTTCTTTTTTTTGTATTACTCATACACCGCAGAAGTTTTTTTTTTTTAATTTATACAAACATAAAATGTCTTGAAATATTTAAGCTTTTTGTTGTAACTTCTTTTTTTTTATTAATATTAAAATTACTTTTAACTTTGCTTGAAAATCCTTTAATTTTTAAACACATTTTTTTTATTATCATTTGTTTATTTATTTTTTTTTAATTGTGTATGTGTTGATGATGAATGCTACGAGTGTAATACAGCTGCGTTCCTAGAAATTTTATTATATACATTTTTTTGTTAATTTTTGGATATTATTATTATTATTATTATTATTAACAAATTTAGTTTTTATAAAAAAGAAGAAATTTTAAAAAATTAAAACAAAGAAGTCTGCGTTCAGCTGCGTTCCTAGAAATTTTATTATATACAATTTTTTGAATTTTTGTCTGCGTTCCACTTTAATTCAAATCAATTTTTGTTTTCATACATTTTTAGTATAGAAGAATATTTAATAATTTTAAATTTATTTGCACCGCCTGAAAGTATGCAAGATTATACATAAAAAAAAATTTTACAATAATTTTATTTCGCCTGAAAATATGTAATCAAATAAATCTAATGAAGATTATGAAGACAGTCTTTTCGCAAACAAAAATTGTAATGAGGCAGACTAAAAAACATAACAAAAACTTTTTAATATTGAATTTTGTAGTTAATATTTTTTTTAAAAAGTCTGTATTTGAAAATTTTAGTAGATTTTGTAATACATTAATTTTTTACAGGTTCTGTAAAAAAAAATTTAAAGCAATAATAATCATGCAACGGGCCGCATAAAAATACACAAAGGGCCACATATGTGCCGCGGACCTCGGCTTGGCCACGCCTGATGTAAATAAAGACATGGAAAATGTTAATGAAAAAAAATTAACAAAAATTTAACTAAATTAAAACAAAACAAAAATAATGAAAATAAACACTAATAGCAACACATTCTTAAAAATATGTGTTAAAAAATTGAAAAGGTAGATAAAATTAAATATTTTGGATTCGTAACTGTTAAGAAAACAATTATCGATACTAACAGCAATTAATATATACAACACAATGATTAAACCTCATTTCATTTCGGGTCAACAATAATATACACAATACACTTTGTATATGGTAATGAAATTTGGATTTATTAAGACTTCTTCAGCCAGAAAAAATAATTTTCACACGAAAATAAAATAAATTTCACATGAAACTCGTGAACTAGTGATAAAATTTCGTAAAGAAGGAAAATTATTAATAGTATTATTAATATTAGCCATGTTGCAGTAAAAAAATGGTTGATAAACATGCAAAGCTCGGAAAATTGGAAAATCGACATGAAACTGGAACACAAAAAACTAACTAAGGTCCATTGAATGATGTGTAAGTAAAGCAACATCCAACCGAAAGTGCTGTAAAAAGTACTGAAACAATTTCAGAGTCTTCAAGTAAAAAGGTTAGTACAACTAAAATACCTACGAGCATTACACGCAAATGGAATACATGGTCGCGTTCCAAGAAAAAAAAACCATACATATCCAATATTAATCAGAAGCGACGTCTTGATTTTGTGAAAAATATAGGAAGATAAGGAAAGTTCGATCTGGGAAAATTTACTTTTTAGCAACGTGAGTAAATTTGGTATTTTTGGCAAGAAGCACGAATGAAGAGTTTGCAGAAACAAATTTAATATGTATCGACAGTTAAGCATGGTGGGGATTCGGTGATGGTGCGAGGATGTATGGCGGCGAGTGGAATAGGAAATTTAGTAATCGAAGGAAGCACCATGAATAAATTCGACTGCCTTTATATTTTAAAAAATAATTTACACGCCACTGTTGAGAAATTGGGCTTGGAAAATACTTTGATCTTTCAGCAAGGCAATGATCTGAAGCACACATCTAAAATTGTCAAGGAATGGATGCTCTACCACGTACCCAAACAGTTGGATCATCACCCACAATCCCACAAAATAAGGAAAAGAGTAATAAGTAACAAGGACATAGATCGGTTATAATGGATGAATGGTCAAAAATTCCACCCGAAGTTACAGCAAATCTCGTAAAATAAATGTCGCGAAGGCTTTATAAATCCAAAAAGAAAATCAAACTAAATATTAAATTTTTTACATTTCATCATTTAATATCGAATTCTGTATATAGCGAACTGTATTCTCCGGTGCCAACGATTTTGGCTCAATTTTTGATTCTAATAACTACCAATACGCTCTGAATACCCTATATTTTGTCGCTGCCATCAAATTTTAATACAAAATATTTCGTTATAACCCCATTTGGGGTTTGGTTAGTTTAGCTGCTGTTCGGATTTTATGGCCTCATGTATATTTTGGCCAGAACTTAATTTTTCCGAAAAACATGCAATTTTTCCTGTCTTCGACTAACCCTAAAAACAGCATTTTTCGACATTTTTTCACCATTTTATTATATAATTTATAATACTTCTGAACATTATAATACTCACATTTTTTTTCTCACATTTTCCAGTTGTATTTTAAATTAAAAATTCGAGATTTTAGTTAATCAACTATGTGCAATATTTTTTCCATAGATGGCGCTGTTACAAGTTCATATAAAGCTTGAACAAGCCCTAGCAGTCAATACAAATATCATGTCGCCGCATGCTGTCATTACTGTGACAAAACAATAACACATTGTTTTGAGTGAATAACAATTGAACAGCAAAAACATTAATGCTTCAATATGTAAAATAGCAAGTTCCCAAAAATAAATGAATTTTGTTACGTGTGTTGTAGTGCCCAAAATGGAAAGAAGGAGCAAACAAATTTGTTAACTCCGGAGTTTAACCTTGCATGTACGCAATATTTCGATGAAGTGGTGAAGATTTCACGCCGAATACAGTGTGCAGCAATTGCTATAGTACATTTTGAATCGGTTTCATAATGGACATAAATGGACGATTTGTTGACGTGTAAGATGTGAACATATTGCAAGGCGTTATTTCAAAAGGCGGTTTTCCGAAATTCTTTTTTTTTCTTTCCGCTGTGATTCGTGAAGCAAGTCCATCACTATCAGCGTAACAACTGGAGAAAAAACTCTCGAAAATGAAAAACGGTTAAAATTGGTTAATGAACCTTTAATAAAGAATATCGATGATATATTGCTGCTGCCACTGCATATAAAATTAGGAATTGCTAAGAAATTCATCGAAATGGCCGCCAAAGATAATGAGAAAATTTTTGTCCGTTTGAGAGCAGCTTTCAAAAACTCAGCAATAACAAAATTAAAAACCATATTGTTGCCTATTTAAATATTTTCATATCTATGTTTCTTCACTTCGCACTATTCGCATTGCTATTAATTTTTCGCAAATAGTTTTTTACTTTCAACAGGTGTTCTCAATGGGCCGGATATAAATATATTAATAAAAAGCGAAAGATTCACGAACGTGCTGACAAAAAACTACCGGAGACCCTGGGATGCACTTAAAGCTGTAAGTAATCCAGGGCATTTTAGAAAAGAATCGTGTGCAGCCAGACGAGACAAAGAAATTGGTGAAATCAATGTTCAATTACTTTCATAATATCACTGAATCTCAGTCTTGTTTACGCTATTGATACGTTAAGACAAAAACGCGGCAGTTTGAAGTGAAATATTATCAATTTAAATATAAAAACAATTTTCAAAACAAAACATAAAAATTCTTTTTAACAAAAACAACTTGTGTATAGTGCAAAAACAACTTGCAGTAAGCAAAATCAAACGTACACGACAAATTGATGATGTTAACGCCGTAAACACAATGCCTAAAAACCCAAACCCATACACAATGGGCTTAACATAAGCTCAGCAAATTATTTTTCGCCCTTACAAACAATTGAGGATGATAAAATAGACGATGAAATTATCGTTGAAAAAACAACAAAGGTTACTGTTCCTCCAATAACAATTTTAAAGTGTAAAATTGAAGAAATACATGAAATATGCAAATCTAAAAATATTTCAGGGTATGCGATTAGAAAAATTTCAATCGGTCTCAAATTGTTTTTTGAAAACAAAAAAGATTTTGACACTATTTGTTGTAGTCTTGACAATAAATTCGAATATTTTACGTATGCTACAAGAAACGAAAAACCATATACAGCACTCATGTTCGGAATGGATAAGTACGATCCTGCCATTATAAAACAAAAGCTCTTAGATATGGGCTTAAATTGTGTAGATACTAAACTAGTCACTAAAAAAAGTACTTACAACTCCGTATATTATATATATGTGGTTTACTTCAAACGAAAAACTATTACAGTTAGAGAATTAAGACAGAATTATTCTGAAATAGACTATGTTAAAGTTAGATGGGAATTCCAGCAATCTAACAATTCTAAAATAACGCAATGCTATAACTGCCAAATGTTTGGCCACGGGTCAAGTAGATGTAAAGTAAAAACTTTTTATGCCAACTGTGCAGGTCAACATAAAACGGCAGAATGTAAAGAAACTATAATAAAATGTACAAACTGCTATGGAACCCACAAGTCTTTTTCGGATGATTGTCCCTGTAAAGCAAGTATTCTCCAATTGAGACAACGGGCGCAACCAATTCCACGTCGTAAGGTTAGCAACAATGTTATAAATCCAAACAACTATAATAGAAGTTTTCCAAATACGCTTCGTCAAAATATGCCGAACAATTTAGGAGTTTGGAACACCAATAATATCAACTCAGCTAATAATGTCAATAGAAGTGGCGATTTATTTACAATTCAGGAAATAAAAAACCTAACAATGGAACTTATTACCAACCTAAAAATGTGTAAAAGTAAAGCTGATCAATTCGAGGTTATAAACAACCTCGCCTGTAAGTTTCTTTCGTAATGGATAATGTCATAAAAATTATCACCTGGAATGCAAGCGGCACTCGCAACAAATGTCAAGAATTGTTTCAATTCTTAAAGGATAACAACGTCAGTATATGTCTTGTTTCAGAAACTTGGCTTAAGTCTAACATATCTATTTGACACAAAGACTTTTATGTATATAGAAATGATAGAGAAAACTCAAGAGGTGGCGGTGTTGCAATTATAGTTAAAAAGAATGTGCCGCATCAATCACTACCCATTGTAAACACTAGTCTAATAGAAAATATTGGTATTAAACTTTTTACTAACACTGATAGTATTAACATTTATTCTTGTTATTTCCCTGGTGGACTAGCTGGAACTGACAATAATAGAAAAAGCCTGTTAGCGTCTGATTTACATAGATTAAAAAACAACCATAAGTACATTTTAGGCGGAGATTTTAATAGTAGGCATCAGTCCTGGAGTTGTATTCGAGCAAATTGTTGGGGAAATATTCTATATGAGAAATTAAGTTCTTACAATATCAATATAATTTACCCTTGTGATAATACTTACATTTCTGCTGGTGCTAACAGACAAGGTTCTACACTGGACATATTTCTAACAAATGTTCCTGAAATATTAACACTAGCCTTCGTAATTAACGATTTAGCTCTGATCATTTGCCTGTAGTAATAAAATTAACTTCGAATATAACGAATCTAAATTCTCTTGAATATGATTTTACGAAAACTAATTGGAAAAATTATGCGAATTATATAAATAGACAAATTAATGTTCCGGTATTAGAGCAAATTACAACAAATGAGCATATTGACGAAATGATTACATATTTTAAAGTGTTAATTACAGAAGATATGCATCGCAGTACACCAAGGAAATCTCCATCTCCCTCCAGAACAATCTTACCCTACTACCTAAGAGATATAATACGGCAAAGAAATAGTATTCGCAGAATATGGCAACGCCATAGAAACATAAGCGATTTCTATCAAATGAAACTCCTTAAACGTCAAATCATTACTGATTTAAATATGATACGAAATAAGTCTTGGGACAATTTGCTTTCTACATTAGATAAAGGTTCTTCGACATTCTGGAAGCTGACAAAAATTTTAAGTAAGAAGAAAAACAACATTCCAATTTTAAAACACGATAACTTACGTTTTACCACCAATACTGAGAAATGTGAAATTCTAGTCCAAACATTCTTCTCTAACCAATCAATTTCAGATAATTTAGGTGACACTGAGACCATTTCATTAGTAAATTCAAGCCTCAATAATTTTAATTTATTAAATCAAAATACTTCTAACCAAATTTAAACTAGTTTCTCGGAGATAACGTCAATAATTAAAACTTAAAAAAAAGAAAGCTCCGCGAATTGACGGAATTAACAATAGGTGTTTAAAAGCACTACCAAGACAAGGTTTTAAATACCTTAAAATCTTAATTAATGCGTGTTTTAAACTCTGCTATTTCCCAAAAGAATTAAAACAGGCTAAAATCATTCCTATCAAAAAACCAAACAAAGCTGCTGAAAGTCCTACTTCTTACCGGCCTATAAGCCTGTTGAGCTCTATAAGCAAAATTTTTGAAAAAGTAATTAAAATCAAATTGACACATTTTATCGAGTTAAACGATGTCATTCCACCGCACCAATTCGGGCTTAGAAGAGAACATAACACAGTTCACCCTTTAATGAGAATAAGGAACTTAGTGCAAACTAATTTTGAATCCAGAAGTCATCGGGTATGGTTCTGTTAGATGTAAAAGCAGCTTTTGACTCAGTATGGCATGAAGGATTAATATATAAAATGATCCGTCTGAACTTTCCGGTGGATATAATTAAAATAATACAATGTTTTTTAACAAATCGTACTTTCAAAGTACATATAGGAACACATTGTTCTAGAAGTTTTGAGATTCCAGCAGGTTGCCCGCAAGGCAGATTTTCCCTGTTTAGATTACCGCACAATGTCTGCTTTGCTGATGATACAGCAATTATCTGCTCTGGTATTTTTGCTAATGATGTCATAAGTAACCTGCAAAGAGCTTTGGAAGTAGTAACAAATTATTTAAACAGATGGAAAATCATGATAAATTGTAGCAAATCACAGGCAATATATTTTACTAGGAAGCGTAAAGAATGCTATATTCCCCAGGTCAATGTTAACATACAACATATGTCAGTTCAATGGGAGAAGAACGTTAAGTACCTTGGTGTAATCCTAGATACTAGAATGAAATTTAAGGATCACATACCTCATATCATAAATAAAATAAATACACTGACTCGTATTTTATATCCATTTATAAATCGAAGTTCAAAACTTAGTATTGCCAACAAGAAACTTATTTTAAAATCAGTATTCCATGCAGTAATGTTCTATGCTGCCCCAGTATGGGCTAAAATCGCAAAATGTCACATCAAGAAACTGCAGATTTCACAAAACAAACTTTTAAAATTAATGTTTAACTTACCTTGGTTTTTCTCAACTACACGCCTGCATGCACTAGCAGATATTGAATTAGTGGAAAGTAAAATAGAGAGACTTTTGAAAAATTTTCAACGCCGTTCGGATTTTACTCATATTAATGAACTTGCTTCATTGTAATTAGTTTTAAGTAGATAAGCAGATTAAGTTTTAATTAAGAAAAAAAAATTCAAATAGGTTTTTGTAAAAAAATTTTCCTCCCAAACTTTGTATATATTTTATATTCCAAGTTACAAAAATTTTTATGTTGAAAAGGATATATTCTTAAACTCATTATATGTAAATGATATATAAAATAAAATAAGTATGTAAATATTATTGTTGTAAATAAATGAATTGAATTGAAATTGATTATCACTGAATCTATGACATTGAAATTACATTTTCTACATCACCATTTTGATGAGTTCTTGCACCACCGAATCGGATGAACAAAGACAGCGATTCCATCACCGTGCCAATGGAAAAACGATACAAAGGAAAAATGCTGAATGTATTGCTTGCAGAAGTTTGTCAGTGGAGTCGTAATGTATTTCAATATGAAGATGCAGGCACCGAAGTCGCGGAGGACGAAAAATTTGAAGGACACACCGAAGGATATATGCAATTGAATGTGCTTTCAAGCTCAGATGATGATGATGATTCAGATCATGGACTTGAACCACCATGGAAAAACCAAGAGCATCAACTGCACAGGCTTCACCGAGAGCATCAACTTCAGTGGATATTGACTGATTCATGTTTTTTGCCCTTTGCTACATTTTTCATACATTTCTCGAATTTTCGATATAATATACAGCTGGAAAATTAATTATATTTTTTATTGTGATGGAAATAAAGCTTTAAAAAGAAATCTTTTTGGAGGAAAATTTTTCGACATTTTAGCAATGTTGAGGGTCTAGATGCAGTATTTTCGGTTTAGTTTGTTTTACACTTATTTCTCCTAGTCTATAGCTGAGAAAATTGCATGTTCTTCGGAGAAAATATACATGAGGGCATAAAATCCGAACAGCAACTAAACTAGCAAAACACAAATGGGGGTTTGTTAGTTTCGATAAGAATTTCGAAAAACTGCACTCGCTGACTTCAAAAATGTTGCACTGTGAACATATATGTATATAATGTCCTAGTCAACAGATTAGGGCTTATCTATAAAATCGAAACAGTTTGCGAAGTTTCAACGACTTTAAAAAAATTTAATGTAGAGTTAATGTGTTTGCATTTTGAACTACTGGTTATGGCAACACCAATTTCTGCTGTGTTATGACAAGAATAAAGTATATGCTATATACGGTTTTCGAAATGATTCGATTTAGGCTAGAACAATGTTAAAAGCGTGTTACCAAAGTGGTGGATCTTGTACCGGAAATGTAGGAACATCAAGTTCAAAATTCGGTAATAAAAGAAGCGCCTACAAGACAATAAGAGTACTCATGGTAACGCTTAAAACCCTCGTAAACTGTGCAAACCGCGCATTTTTCCACACTCGCAAATGAACTGTAAAAAATTGTTTGAAAATTTCTTACGCTGTTTATCTGTAAAATTTCAACAAGGTGTAAAATAATAATAAAAAAAAAATATAAAAAATAAATTATGATTACCGTCATTTGGTCAAAAAAATTATAAAGTTTTTATTGTTAGATAAAATGCGTATGCTTTGTTATACCCTATACCAGTATGTAGTTTGAGCATAATGACTTTGTGCTGCTGTTTGTAACTACCAAAAATATTTGATCTAGACCCATATTTTATTATACCGATCGACTCAGAATTATTTTCTGAGTTGATTTAGCGATGTCCGTCTGTGTGTCCATGTAAACCTTGCAATCAAACTACAAATTGCAACTATGAATATATTTTCATGAAATTTAGTACATAAGCTTCCACCGGCCATAGGATGAACGCTATAGAAATTCGTGAAATTTGGTCAATGTTCATACCTAGTCCCCATACAAATGACCCCTATGAAATCGACATAAATTGCCATATGATCCAAATTATCATATAAATATCAGTCAAATTGGGTTTGTATGTGTTTATTATATCCATTAATCAGTAGTCCAAAAATAATCCCTATAGTCATAGGCCCCATATAGAGCTGCTTCCCGATCTTCACTTAAATCTATCAAAACACAAAAATATTGCACAGATTTTTCTCAAATTTGGTTTTTATATATTTTTTCAAAATATAAGTGACTACCAAATATGGTCAGGATCGGTCCGTTTTTCGACCTACGCCCCATATAAATATATCACCCGTTATGAACTTCTTCATATTCAAAGGAAAAAAATTAATAACAATGCCACTCAAATTTGTTTATGCTTATTTTCTATATCTAATTAGTTGGGCTTAAGAGATAGGGTCTATAAACGCATTGTATAGGGTATCGTATAGTCGGTCTAGACCGACTATAATTTTCATACTTGTTTTTCTTTAATTTATTTTTTGTTTTGACATTTCTATCAAATTGAATTAAAAATTGCACAATAGTTTAAAAAGGGGCTTCATGAATGAAGTCTCGCAAATTTGCCGAATTGCACAAATATTAATTTTAAGCGTTTTCATGAGTGCCCTTAATATGTGGACAATTTTGTCAAACGAGTGCATAAATCTGGATCGATATTGGATAAAACTGGATCGCTATTGGATCTAGTTTTTACACGTTCTCGTGCTGTTGCACAGAGTGTGTAAGAACAACCAAGCACCTCAACTCACTTGATCATTTCTTGCACTTCTTTGATGCGGTATGACACTACACAAAGTTCAATTAATACAGGAGCTGATGCCGCTCTACCATCTGCAACATTTCGGTTCTCTAATAACATAAGCATTGGAATAACATAAGCATTTTTTCCGAAAAATCATCTATTCTGACAAATCTAATTTTTATCGTTAGTTACGCAAATAAGCAAATTTGTCTCATCTGCGGCACAGAACATCCACAGATGACCCCAATGCACCCTGAACGTTGCACTGTTCGGTTTTTGGCTCTGGTTTTTGGCCGGCCACTGAAAAAAAGAAATTAGTGCAGACATCGGTAAAATACAGCTCCATACTGTCGAATATGTACTGAAAAATTGGATTGCTCGTATAAGCCTTGCAGTAGGCCAGCCGAGGAAGTAATTTGAACGAAATGGTGTTCCACAAATGGTGTTCCACAATCGAATAAAAGATCCCGATTGAAAAGAAAAATTATGGGTTTCATATTTACAGCTAAATCAAAATACAAAACTTATATGGTCCTTGCTGTATTCTTAATATTTGAAAACAAATCACAAAATAAAAATGAATTGTTTAAA
The DNA here is from genome assembly GCA_963682025.1 of Cordilura impudica. NCBI lineage: Eukaryota > Metazoa > Arthropoda > Insecta > Diptera > Scathophagidae > Cordilura > Cordilura impudica. The sequence continues at coordinate 228,117,058 of OY821517.1, forward strand.
GAAAAGGATTTTGAAAAAAGTGAATCTCTTCGATTCCATATAATGTGGCCACGGAATACATTCTCTGAATGTTAAATAGAGAAAACATCGGTCACCAGACGTTAAACGACATTTCGAGTTTAAAATTAAAAAACGCAAGAAAGCTTTCTAAAGTCTCTTAAAACAATATCTGCTTGCACTTCCTTGAAGTGCATTAGTTTAAAATTTATTTTTAAACTCTTTCTCTTAATTTATACTCTCTGTCTGTCTGTCGTGGGGCAATCCCAAACTTGGCCCATAGTCTTGCCTACAGATTAATTTTGGGGTAGTCACGCACAGTCACGTATGGTAACGCACAGTCACGGAGTGACCTAAATGTCATTTCTCCTCTTCCAATCGATCTGAAACTTGGTCCATACACTTGCTGGGAAAAAAAGATTAACTTTGACTAGTCACGCACAGTCACGCATGTTCACGCACAGTCACGGAGAGACTTAAAACGGATTTCCCCTCATCCAAACAATCTGAAACTTGGTCCATAGACTTGTGACCAAAGATTAATTTCAAAATAGTCACGCAAAGTCACGGAGAGATTAAAAATTCATATGCGTAAGAAAAGAAAGAGTTTTAATAAAAACTTTGTTTTTATGGGTTAGATTATTTTATAAATCGATATTGAGAAATTGTAACTTGACATGAGAAAATATATACTAAAATTTAGAGCGGCTCACAAAAAAAGGGAAAAAAGTGCTCCCTTAGAAATCTATCTTGGTATGTTTTATAATGATTTCCAAAATATTTCTGGTCTAGCGTTGACCAGAGGTATATTTTTTAAGTTTTTGAAGATATTTCCATTTTTCCCGCTTAACATATCCGATGATAGGTTTTTTCAAGACGCATTAAACGGTATATATAACATATCCATGCATGTCCTAACTATTGTGATATATAATAAAATATGTCATATTTAATAGGTTTTGTATGAAAAATAGTTAAGGGGGTATTAAAACTTTTTTTAAATTTTTTTCTGAATGTACAACTTGCGGGTCGTTTGAAACGCTGTATCTTCGTTAGTTTTGCTCCGATTTACTTGAAGTTTTGAAACAACACTCTCGACATATTGTACATTCAGAAAGAATTTTAAAATCTTACGCTCCATTAACTATTTTTCATACAAAACCCATCAAAAATTACATCTTTTATACAATACCACAACAGTTAGGACATGCTTGGACATGTTCTATATACGCGTCCTGAAATAACCTACCATGTGATACCCACATTGGATATAGTGACTTGGATAAAAATGGAAGAATCTTCACAAAAAAAAACTAAAAATAGACCTCTTTAAAAACGGTCCGGCTCGCAAGGGGTCAACGCTAGACCAGAAATATTTTTGGAATCGTTATAAAACAAACCAAGGTAGATTTCTAGGAGTGCAATTTTTCTCTCCATACAGGGTGAAGCGCTCTACTAGAATTAAGTATTATGAATTCATAATCGATATTGAGAAATTTAAAAATTTAAATGGAGAAAAATTGAATTGATATTGAGAAATTAAAAATTGGAACTGATAAAAATTTAAAAACATAAATTTAATCGGCCTAGATCGACAGTAATTTTCTTAGTACTGTACATTTTAGTTTCTCACGTTCCATTTTTATTTTCACAGTATTAATTATGTAATTTATATCTTAAATTTTCTTAATTGTAATTTATATCTTAAATTTTAATTTTCATTTCTCAAAAGCAGGAAGTTTAACTTAATTTCAATATTGATTACTAAATTTTAATTTGTGTTTTTATACCCTATACCACTATGTGGTTTGGGTATAACGACTTTGTGCTGCTGTTTGTAACTACCAAAAATATTTGACCCAGACCCATCTTTTATTATACCGATCGAATCAGAATCACTTTTTGAGTCGATTTAACAATGTCCGTCCGTCCGTCCGTCTGTGTGTCCATGTAAACCTTGTAATCAAACTGCAGGTCGCAAATATGAATATATTTTGAGAAATTTGGTATATAAGCTTTTATCGGCCATGGGATGAACGCTATTGAAATTGGTGAGAATCGGTCCATGTTCAGACCTAGCTCCCATACAAATCACTCCTATGAAATCGACATAAATAGCCATAAGATCCAAATTGTCGTATAGATCTTAGTAAAATTGGGTTTGTATGTGTTTATTACATCCATTAATGAGTAGTCCAAAAACGATACCTATGGGACAACTCTTAGTCATAGGCTCCATGTAGAGCTGCTTCCCGATCTTCGCTTGAATCTATCAAAAAACAAAAACATTGCACTGATTCATCTCAAATTTTGTTTGTATATATTTTCGCAAAATACAAGAGACTTTACCAACCATGGTTAGGATCGGTCCATTTTTGGACCTAGTCCCCATATAGACATAGCATCCGATATGAACTTTTTAATATCTGCAGCCAAAAAGTTAATAATAAAAATGCCACTCTAATATGGTTTATGCTTATTTTCTATATCCAATTAGTTGGGCTTAAGAGATAGGGTCTCTAAACGCATGGTATAGGGTATCGTATAGTCGGTCTAGACCGACTATAATTTTCTTACTTGTTTCAATATCAATTTGTATATTGAAATATATTATAACTACAGTGTATTTTTGAAATAGAGTTTGTTTTATAAACATTTGCCACAGAAAATAAAAAGGGGTTTTCCCTAAAATGTTTGCTTTAAATTATCTGTTATTTGATAGCAAATTAAACAAAAATTATATTAAGTCTGATTTTGTTTACTACTCGTATTATATAATTGTAAATTTATGCCACATATTTGTCACAATTTTATATTCCATTTTAAAATTATCCATCAACTTAGTAATTCTAGAAATTACACAGCTGCATAATAGACTACTAATGAAGATAAATTTAAAGCAGGCATTCCTGTAATTTGTAGAATTAATGGTAGAAATTGTATACAAATTGCTTCTGTCACGCAGTATTATTAATGATTTGTTTTCAAGTTGTAATATATAACAAATATAATAAATGTTATAAAGATTGGCTAGATACTTCGTCGTTCGTAAATTATTGTGTTCTATATGTTTTTTGTTAAAGTTTAGTTGCTAATTACAAAAAACTGAACCAAAAAACTGTTGCGACCTTCCTACCAAGGAAAGTACTATAGTTTTTTTTTTTTTTTTGTAAAACAAAATTCAATCTTTGAAAACGCTTGTAAGAGTATAAGAGTAAGAACTCTTAGAACTTTAACATGGATTAACAAAAAAAAAATCATATAGATCACAATAATTTACGAACGACGAATTGCTGTTACTACATACTTATTTCCATTATACAAACTTGGATAAGTGTACCGTACATATAATCAGATCTATATACATATACCTACTTACATACAAATATAATTGTTTGTTATGGAAATAATTTGACACTTAGTTTCTTTTTGTAAACAAAAACAAAACCTGAGATACTTATTCTAAAAATCATAATGCTGAGTAATTATAATGTAGAGTTTATACATAATCTGGTGGTTCGGTGTGTACAATTTCGCAATTAGTGTCAGAACATACTTTAACGTGGTGTCACAAGGCAGTGTCGCTAACCCTGTGAGAATCCTATAGTCATACAGTGCTTTCGCGTTTCATCATGAGCGGAGTTTGGACTGTAACTTCTTCATCAGACAGATATGCGTGTTCCATGGTTTGCATGCCGGTATTGCCAATGCCAACGCATACCCTAGCGCTCTGAGCTTGCTGATTCACTTGCTGATAACTTGGAGCCCGACTTGTATGTGGTAAGTTTGAAGTCGGTATTGTGCTGCACACTGTGGAGGAAGTAAAACCTGCATTATGCATTGGTACTCGAGTCAGGTTAGAAGTAGTTGAAGAAGATTGTTGGTGCATTGATGTAATTGGCTGAATATGCCTGAGTCCTGTTACAGCATTATAGAAATTTGGCCATACATTGGAATTCCTTGGAAGTGTACATTGTGCTATTGAGCTGGAATATACATGTGGTGTAATATTCTGTAATAAATGTAAAAAGAATTATTGGTTCAATATTATCTATGCATTACTGGAGAGGAAACAAATGTTATATTGTTACATTTCACAAATGTGCAAGATCACAATTCTTAGGCAAACTAACCACTTTTTCTCGTTTAAACTAACTTTTTAATATACGCGGAAAATGTATTCTACTTGAAAATCTTAATTATATTCTTATGTTACTCTGATCATACGATTAACTGAAAAATTAACAGTTTTATTTATTCGAATAAATTACAAATTATTCCAATAAATCGAAAAATTTATGGCATGTCTCTAAGAAATATATATATTATTTTATTTTTTAATTCGTTCCTGGATCCATTTCCAGGAATAGATAGAAAAATTTATGGTATGACTCTGAGGAACCTGAAAATAGTTTCACTTTTAGCGCGATTTGTTGTCTTAATGGCTTAAATCCAAATTTCTTCCAAATATCACAGAATACAAGTATTTTTTGCACAAAATCGTTTTGTAATCTAGAGGTCATAAGCATATCCTAAACTAATCCTTGATTTTGTAGGAAAATAATTTAAAATCTTAGCTTCAAATCGTATAACTCAAAGTAACGAAAAGATTTCTCGAACCTGCATCACAAGCTTTCTTTTGATATATCTGTAATGCTGTTACCATTTCTTGTTATTCCAGGAAACAATCACAGAAACTTTGGTTAGACATAAAATTGGCAATCCTTTCTGCAGAATTTCTTTTAATTTAATTAAATAAATTGTAATGATGTAACACACACATAATGATATATGTATGAAAGTACACTCATTTGTTTTTATTTTAAATTTATTTATTTTAAGTGAATGTACGTGTTTATTTGTTTACATTTATAATCACTATTTGTTTACATTCATAAATTCTTTAAGTACACTTGCATTCATATCTATACATACCATACATACCAAAAAATACACTAACCCCAAGTGAAGGGTCATATTGCAATAAATTAGAGTATCGCTTAGTGAAATTGAACCCCACTTGAAGCGAAGTGACAAATTTATGCTAATGAACTTCAACCAAGTTGAAGAATGTTATTGACTAATGCTCAAATGGAATGTCACTCAATTTTGAGAAAAAATATGAATTGATTTTTGAACGTACACTGATTGGTCAATTAAGCCCCACCTTCAAAAATCAATACGAAAGAAATGTGTATAATCGTATGTATGTATTAATAGAATAGAGATAGCTATAATTATTTTAAGTAAAAATTAAGGAACTATTATCGTATATAAAGCCAAATTTTTATAAAATAAATCATAATTTTGGTCTCGTCGTGGATGACACTGAAATTGATTCAAAAAAATAAAATTGTTTTACTGGCATAATCTGCCAACGAGCATAAACTCAGGCATATTCTGCCTAAATGCAAAATAAATCAAGATACTTTTAAAAAGTGCATCTAGTGTGCACACGAGCACTGCTTTGAGGAAAGCACTTGACAAAATTCCTCCTAAGACTGGTCCGGTTCTCACCCAATCTTAGTGTCCATTTATACACCCTTCCTACACTATAAAATGCTTATTAAAAGTTTCAAATAAAAATATTCAGTTATATTAATAGTCAATTATATTAATAGAGCGAGTGATAAAATATTGTAAAATATGACTAAATCAAATCGTCGTAGTTTGAAAAAAAAGCAATAAGAAAAATTGTGGCCAATGTAAATTAGTGGTAGATGAAGAAGAAGACGAATTTATTGAGTATGACAAATGTGAAAAAACATTCGATGTAGCTTGCTGCACTAATTTGGATAAACGTAAATATCAATACTTGTTACAGCGTGAGAAAGAAGAATTTGCATGTCATCAATGTGAGTGTAGTGGTAATATCAAAGCAGAGTTAAATGATATCAAAACGGAATTGAGAAAATAAGATCACCTGGTTGGTTTGCAAGAAACCATGAATTTTATGATCAACAGTGTACGATGAAATATTAAAAGGCGTTGGAGAAAATAGAAAAAAAATTGATATGCTACAAATAGAAAATAAACTTTTGAAAGCAGAAGTAAATGCAGATAAAAATTCGGTAAAATTATTAAACGATTAAAGAGTGAAATATGATTGTTTAGTTAGCGGTGTGGAGGTACCAAAAAGAACATCAGCCGTGGATGTATTGATTACACAAGGGAACAAAATTGAACTTTTTTTGTGTTGATTTGAAATTTATAGCAAATATTTACTAATTTGAGGTCGCTGATTTCAAATCTGCACTTGGTTTTTTTCTATCAGCTCGACTTTTCGAGATATACCGTTATGTTCAAAATTAAGGCACTTCCGCTACATATATTGGAATAACTTGAAAACGGTTCACCATATTAAATTAAAAAAAAAACCGAAACTCGCAAACAATATTCTCTTAAAGCCGTGCTTACTTTGTTTTTAAATTTTCCAAGTAGTTTTAGAGATATCGTTCAAGTTTTGAAAAAAAAATTAAAATTTAAAAAAAAAAAACATTTTTTTTGTTTTTTAAAATTCCTAAAAAATAAAAATGGGACAAAAATCACAGTTTTGGTCTACAAACAGTTAGTTAAATATATTTCGAATAAAACGAGCTTTATTTCATTGCAATCGGTGCACAACTTTTGATTTTGTTCACGATTTACTGAATTGATATAAATCGCGATTTCCACACAAAAATAACATTTTCTAATGTGTAAGTGTTTGTATGTAATAAGTTAGTTTTTTATGATTCTAAGAATTAAAAAAATTAAGTAATAAAAAAAGATTATTTCATTTTTATGGTTGCGGTAGCAAACTCATAACGCCTATAAATTTTATTGTCCCTTTATGACACCTAGTCAGTTCACAGTCAATTAAAGAGAAAAAAGAAAAGTCCACTTGTTTTTATTGATGTGTGGTTTACCGTTGGTAACGGATGATTTTTTAAAGGAATTCCCCTGAACACATGTGTTCATTCATAAGTGACTGTCAATAAAATTGTGGATATAATTTTTTTTGGTACTTCAGTAAAAAACTACTAAGTATTTTTATGGGTTCATTCAACCAATTTTTCTCATTCAACAAGTGTTTACGAAAGCGAAAAGTATAACGACAAAAAATATAAATCATTTTACATTGAACATTTAATCAGTCAACACAAAAAAGTTCAATTTTGTTCCCGTGTGTTATTTATTGAAAATTGTGTTACTTTGATATATACTTCAAAATTGTGCAATGGCTACGTCAAGAAACACCTGTAAAATCAATCCCAACTATTTTTGTAACATATGTGGCGAATACACGTTTATAAAAAATAGAAAAAGTGTGTCAGATTTTATTAAAAAAATTTATTTTGACTACTTCGGATTTACCATGGAAACCCGTGACAAGTACTGGATTCCTAATACTGTATGTAAAAACTGTGAAGAGTATTTAAGGTTATGGGCAAACAAGCAACGGACCCACTTCAAGTATAAAAGACCAATGATCTGGCGGGAACCTTCGAATCATTATGATGATTGTTATTTTTGCGCTGTCAACATAACAGGCATTAATAAAACAAACCGGTCTAAATGGATTTATCCTAACGTGTTGTCTATTACCCAACCAGTCCTGTACTCTAGTGAGGATTCAGAACCACAACCATCTACATCTACACACAATTTCCACGACTTACGACAAAATGTTCCTTCACCAATTTCTGAATTTGGATCAGATGACTTGCATTTAGATATTTCTTCTGAACGCGAGCAATTTAATCAGGAGGAGCTTAGTGATTTAGTGAGAGACCTTGGACTTTCTAAAAAAGCATCTGAAATTCTTGCTTCTCGATTAAAGCAAAAAAATCTGTTAACCCAAGGAACAACAATTTCATACTACCGTAACAGAGAAAAAAACTTACTTCCATTCTTTTCCGAAGACGATGAATTTGTTTATTGTTCAGATGTTCCTGGTTTAGTAACAGCGATGGGATTAGAGGAGTATGATCCAAATGACTGGCGACTATTTATAGATTCTTCTAAACGCAGCCTAAAATGTGTACTTCTGCATAACGGTAATAAATTGGGTTCGTTGCCCATTGCACATTCAACTAAAGCTAAAGAAGAATATTCTACAATTGCCTCAGTTATAAATAAAATAAAGTACAACGAACACCGCTGGCTAATTTGTGTGGATCTAAAAATGGTGAATTGTCTTCTAAGCCAACAAGGTGGCTACACAAAATATCCGTGTTTCATTTGTTTATGGGATAGCAGAGCCAGATCTGAACACTGGAGTAAGAAAGACTGGCCTTCGGGGGAAGCTATGGTTCCAGGAAACCACAATATAGTTAATCAACCACTTGTGCCCAGGGATCGCATAATACTGCCACCTCTCCATATCAAGCTAGGACTTATGAAACAATTTGTCAAAGCTCTCAACAAGGACGGTGATTGTTTTAGATATATCAGTAAAAAGTTCAACAATTTGAGTTCGGAGAAACTGAAAGCTGGCATTTTTGATGGCCCTCAAATCAAAAAATTAATCAATGATGAAAATTTTAGTAATTCCATGACAGATATTGAAAGAAATGCTTGGAATGAATTTGTTTGGATAGTGCGCAATTTCCTGGGAAACAAAAAGGGTGAGCACTATTCGGACCACGTGGATAACATGTTGTCACATTTCAAGCAGCTTGGTTGTAATATGAGCATTAAGGTGCACTACCTACACAGTCATTTGGATTGTTTCCCTGAAAATCTTGGAGACTTCAGTGAAGAACAAGGTGAACGTTTCCATCAAGATATCCGCACTATAGAGGAGCGGTACCAGGGTCACTGGGATAAGCATATGATGGCGGACTATTGCTGGAGCATTAAAACAAATCCCTCTAAACAAGGTTATTTAAGAAAATCTTATAAAAGAAAATTTTTCGATGAGTTGTAATTACATTGTAATATTTGTGTATTAAAATTTTTTATTTTTCTTTAAAATTCTCTTTTTGTGTTAAATTAAAAAGTATAGCTGACCATAAAAATGAAATAATCTTTTTTTATTACTTAATTTTTTTAATTCTTAGAATCATAAAAAACTAACTTATTACATACAAACACTTACACATTAGAAAATGTTATTTTTGTATGGAAATCGCGATTTATATCAATTCAGTAAATCGTGAACAAAATCAAAAGTTGTGCACCGATTGCAATGAAATAAAGCTCATTTTATTCGAAATATATTTAGCTAACTGTTTGTAGACCAAAACTGTGATTTTTGTCCCATTTTTATTTTTTAGGAATTTTTAAAGAACAAAAAAAATGTTTTTTTTTTAAAAATTTTAATTTTTTTTTCAAAACTTGAACGATATCTCTAAAACTACTTGGAAAATTTAAAAACAAAGGAAGCACGGCTTTAAGAGAATATTGTTTGCGAGTTTCGGATTTTTTTTTAATTTAATATGGTGAACCGTTTTCAAGTTATTCCAATATATGTAGCGGAAGTGCCTTAATTTTGAACATAACGGTATATCTCGAAAAGTCGAGCTGATAGAAAAAAACCAAGGGCAGATTTGGATTCAGCGTCCCAAATAACCTTAAAAACAATATTCAGTTCTTAATCAACAGAACCATTGTTCCCTTGTGTTATGCATGTTTTATTAAGAAGAAGAATAGCCAAAATGTAAAAGTAGTAAGTGAGTAAGACTATTGAGAAGCAAACAGTGGTTGTTAAATTCACCTCGAAAAAAATCTAAAGATAAATTGATGTCGGTAAAACAAGTGCTAAAAGAAAAGGAATCCAAAGATTTTGTTAATGATTACTTGAGCAGACAGGTGTAATGGTACGGTTGGGGAGGAAGATCCGCTTCCGTTTCCCTGAGCCTTTGCTGGTCGCACGTGCTGGCGTAGGGGCCTAGCTCGCCGGATGGGTGGGGTCTTGCTCAGGCCCAGGGAAACCGCACTACAGATTTTTTTCACGTGCGATTTAAAAAAAAACTGTCAATTTAAACTGATGCTAAATGGCTGGATGGCCATACTTACCTTGGGATTGGGGACTAGGTGTTCTGCCCCTTTTGCCCTCCCAACCATGTTACCTCGACTCCATCTTACTTGGAGGTAACCCACTTAAATGGAAAGAGTTTGGTTTGGTTTGGTTTTCTACCTTGGGTTTAACAAAAAAAAAGGTCCTTTATTTTACCTTCATGTTAAGGTGTTTTAAAATTTAAATTATAATTAACAACATTTTACATTTAGCGAAAAAAAAAATTTTTTTTTTCTTTACTTAGCAAAATTTTATTTTAGCAAAATTTTATTTTATCTTTAGCCAAGTTTAATATATAGCAAAATTCTTAATTTAGAAAAAAAAATATTTTTTTTTTTTTTTCGTGTCTAAATTTTACATTTAGAAGAACTTTATGTTTGGAAAATTTGATTTAATTTTCTTTTTGTTAGAAAATTTTATTTAAAATTTTTAGGTAAGTTTGTTTGACCATTTAAACATTGCTAGAAAATTTGTATTTAAATTCTATTTTTGTTAGTTCTTTTCGGTACTGTACCTTTTCTGACAGTGGTTGTTATATATAAAAAAATAGCGGTAAATGTACATTGATTTTGGTATACTGTAAATTTCTTAAGCATGTAATTTTATATTTAGGAAAATTTTACCTTTAGAAAAATTTTAAATTTAGTGTAATGTTATAATTAGAAAAAAATTTTTTTATATTTAGAAAATTTTTATGTTTCGAAACTTGCTTTTAGAAAAATTGTACATTTAGAAAATTTTTATTTAGAAAATTTTATTTTTAGCCAAATTTTATATTTAATCAATTCTATATTAAACAAATTTTTTTTCTTTAATTAGCACAATTTTATATCTAGCAAAATTTTAAGATTTAATAAAAAAAAATTTTAACTTGAAAATATTTATATTTTACAAAAATTTTTTTTTTTTTAGGAAAATTAGGTGTATTTTTGATAAACAAATAAATAAAATTTACCGCCTTATTGATGGAGTTGTTGGGCCGATGCAGCGCTATCGCCTGTCGCCATGGTTGTCTTCTAAAGAGGCTGCTGCTGTTCTGATGGGTGCAGGTGTTGTGAGGTTAACAATTTTCATGATTCTTTTACACTACTTATTTGTTTTTCCTTTAAATTTTAATTGCGATTTTTTTTTTATTTTACTGTCTCGCTATTATCAAGATGATGTTGTTACAAAAATAGTTTATAAAATTCAATTCGTTTTTTTTTTGTAGTTTTTTTTTTTTTTATTTTTAAAAAAATTTATTCCTTTTAAAATTTGTGCGATTTTTAAACAAAATAATGCATGTTTTAAGGGTTGGTTTTATGTAATTAATTTTTCTGTTTTTGTTTTAATTTTAAATATATTGTTAAAATCTTGTAAATATTTTTGAACTTCTTTTAATACAAATTCAGTAGTAGTATTTTTTTTTTTTGTAAGTTATAAAAGGTGGTATAAACGTCCACTTCACTAACCCGAACTTGAATGAATTTTTGATTCTGGCGTCATCTTTATAACACCAATTATATTCTTTCTTTTTTTTCTTCTGACCAGCACAACCCAAAAAAAAACCTGTTTTTTTTTTATTACCTACGCTCATCCACTCATTGCATAGCCTATGTATGTCATTATGTAACTTTTATCTCTTTATCCCTAATGCACATAGATATACATACATTCGTTCATAATCTCACTCTTTTCGTAAAAAAAACATACCAACTCATATTAAAGGAGAGAGAGTAAGTGAGATTATTTAGTGAATGAAGGGGCAAGCTAATACCAATAGCTGAAAACCGAGTGGGAGAACGAGAAGGATTGCAAGCCGTAGTTGACCCATACATACATGAACAATCAAGAATTCATATAAACAACGAAGAGACAAACAAATCGCTCCATTAATCAGTTTGCAAAAATAGAACAAAAAAAATTTCCCATTACTATGTTACCATATAAGGTGAACTTGAAAATGATTTCAAGATCAAGGTTATATTTTTTTTTTCTGCTTTCTTATTTTGCTTGTAACAGAAATTCTTTTGTTACAGTAAAGCGCAAAACAGATCACCGTCACAAAACAGATGGTTTTGATTTCCTTGAAAGGAAAAATCAACTGAAAACGGATATGTAGGGTATTTACGCATTGGCTTTTTGCAAATCTTTCGCGTGATACATGCCAAGGTCTTTTCCGGCTAAATCCACCAATTTATAATTACAGTAACCAATTTTCTTTAAAATTTTGGCCTTCAAAAATTTAGGGGCAAGTTTAGAATTATAAGCAGCAGCTTTATTGCTCTGCGAAAAATTTCGTCGGTAAACAACTTCACCTTCTGAAAAATTAACAGCCCTAGTTCTCAGATCGTAGTGTCTTTTGTTCATTTCATACGCTTTTTCTAAATTTTCGTGAACTTTCTGCCTAATGAAATGCAATTTATCCGAACGATCTAAGACATCCACGCCTTCTTCTAACAAATCTAAATTTTTTGAAATCTCATAGGATTGTCCGTGAGTCATCATTTGTTGTCCGAACAGAACATAATACGGCGAAAAGCCTAATGAACTGTGATATGAGCTTCTCAACGCGACTCCTATTTGGCTCAAATTCGTATCCCACGTACGCTGGTCTTTTCCTAGATATGATCGTATTCCAGCTATAATGGATCGGTTGACACGTTCAGAATTGTTAGATTGGGGTGAATAAACGGCGGTGAAAATATGTTGTACGCCGTATTTAGTTAAAAAACTTTCAAAAAGTGACGATCTAAATTGAGAACCGTTGTCTGTAATAACGACTTCAGGCACGCCGAATATATGAAAAACATTTTTTTCAAGAAAATCAATTACTGAATTGGTTGACATTTTACGTAAGGCTTTAAATAGGGGATATTTGGTGAAATGGTCTAATACCAAAAAAATAGCTACATTGCCAGCTTTTGACCGCGGATAAGGTCCAATAAAATCTAAATATAATCGTTGAAAAGGCCTAAACGATTTGGCTTGAACACCCATAGGTGGTTTTAAAATAAAATTTGGCGCTTTGCTTTGTTTGCAAATGTCGCAACTTAATACAAAGGATCTAACCTGAGTAGCCATATTGGGCCAATAAAAATTTCGCCTCAATCGTTCGAGGGTTTTTCCCACGCCTCCATGTGCAAACATGGGTGGATTATGAGCGCGTTCGATCACACAAGAGGTAAGTTCCTGTGGAACCCACAACTTCCATGATCGAGCCTCTGAAAATTCATCGCGTGAAAACTCTACGCGTTTGTAGATGAAACCATCTACGACCTTTAAATCGGGCAAACGATTTTGATTGTTTTCGATATCAGCGATCAATTTAATATATTGTCCTGATGAAAAATATGGAGAAGATAAATCTATCTCTGGTTCTACCGTATCTAAGCTGTCAATGTTTGTAAAATTCAAGGGGTTTTCATTTTCGGACGGTAACCTCGATAATGCATCGGGAACAATATGTTCACTTCCCTTACGGTGTAAAATAGAAAAATTAAAACCTTGCAGTTTCATAGACCAACGAGCTAGCCGGCCATTTAGGTCTGGTTGACGCATTAACCATTTTAATGAAGCGTGGTCCGTAATGACACAAAATTCGTGACCTTCTACATATTCTCTAAATTTTTCTATGCTTAAAACTGCAGCAAGGCATTCGAGTTCGGTGATAGAATAGTTCTGTTGGGCTCTATTTAATTTATGCGAGAAAAATGCAATGGGCCTTTCGACACCATTGTCATCTTCTTGAGCCAGAACTCCACCAACTCCAGTTTTGCATGCATCGCAAGAAATTATGAACGGTCTTTCGAAATTTGGTGTTATTAATAACGGAGCGGATGTCAGTTTTTCTTTAATCAAATCAAATGACTTTTGCGCTTCAGGGTTCCAGACAAAAGTTTTACATTTTTTCGTGAGGTCAGTTAACGGACTAGTTAACGAAGCAAAATTTTCTAGAAATCGTCTGTACCAACCTACAAGACCTAAAAATTGGCGAACCTCTTTAGCTGATTTTGGTTCAGTTAACCCTTTAATGGCGGAAACTTTACTGGGATCAGGTTTTATACACCCAGAACCAATTATATAGCCCAAATATCGGACTTCCTTCATGCACCATTTGCATTTTGCAATATTTAACGTCAGACCGGCTTTGCGAATTAATTGTGCTACTTCGAGCAATAAAGAAATATGTTCTTCGAAATCATCGCTTACTAAGAGCAAATCGTCTAAATAAACGAAGACTCGATTTTTAAGATGCGGTGGAATAATAACATCCATTAATCGGCAAAGAGTTTGGGGTGCATTGGTTAAACCAAAAGGCATTACTTTAAATCGATATAAGGGTCTATTGGGAACAGTAAAAGCTGTCTTGTCGCGAGAATTTTCTTCTAAACTAACTTGCCAAAACGCATGTTTTAAATCCAAAGATGAAATAAATTCAGCTTTAGGTAATCTTGATAAAATTCCGTTGATTTTGGGTTGAGGGTAGGCATCGCGAATAGTTACACTATTTAATTTTCGAGAGTCAAGACAAAGTCTAAACTTTCCTTCTCTCTGGACGCAAGCTACAGGACTGCTCCAAGAACAAGTAGGAGGGGCTGTTTCTATCACTCCCAGCTCTAACATGCGATCAACTTCGTCATGTATTTTCTTTTCTACGGCTGGAGAAACAGAAAAATACCTCTGCTTGATAGGCCTAACTCCTGGCTCTATTTCTATTGAATGTTCAATAATGGTGGTCTTCCCTAACCCTTCTTTGTCAAAATCTGGAAAAATCTTTATAATTTGATCTAATCTTTGTCTTTGCTCATTAGTTAGAATATTCTCCTCACAAACTTGATTAAGCTCTTCTATTTTTAACGGGCTGTTCCCAAAAATCATAGACATAAGTCCAAAGGCGTGCCAAAAATCGATGCCTAAGTATACATCATGAGTTAAGTCGGGTATTATATACAAACGAACTAGTTTGGTTATATTTCGATAAGTAATATTTGTTTCTACGAAACCTAAAATTTTATATTGCTGACCGCCAGCTGCTTCTACGAAATTAGAAAATTTTTTAAAAGGTAAATTTTTACCAAGAAAAGTTTTTGCAGCGGAACCACTTATGCAAGATAGAGAGGCGCCTGAATCTAAAAGGCCTAATAATTTCATTCCAAAGATATCAATTTGGATATAGGGTCTTATGTCAGATCTTGACTTCTCAATAGATTCAATGCAACTTTTAACCTTAAACTTGTTTAATTTTAACATTTTATAAAAAATTCTAATTCGTAGAGTATTTCTTTTTACTTTATGAATTTGCGTGCTAAATTTCGCTGGGGTGTCAATTGATTCGCAGAAAATTCGTTTTCTAGCTAACTCATATAACCTAACTCTCTCATGGTAGGGCTTGATGGGAAATAAAACTGGTTTAGACTTTTCCTTGTCATTTTTCAAAATTGTAAAATTGGTAAAATTGGTGAAATCGGTTTGTGAGCTACCGTCAGAGCTGGTCTTTAAAATTTCAGTGGAGTTGTCAATATTTTCAAATTGTTTTTCGCCTAAAGACGTATTTATTTGGTTCTCGAGCGGAAGCTGGTGTTGTTGCTGGCGCTCGCCTGGAAGTTTCCCTGACACTTTTCACATTGGGGTCTGTAGACACCTACGGTACCACATCCATAACAAAATATGGTTCTGTCTTCGAGACAGTCCGTATATCTGTGGCCTTCCTTTCGGCAGTTCCAGCAGATATTATTTTGTCTTCGGGCCGGGTCTTCTTTTGGTTTTCGAACCTCGCAAACTTCTTCAGGTGGGTCTTCATCGAAAAATTCATCCTCCACCTCAATTTCATTAATTTGTTTTCTAAAATTTTTCGGGGCTCGGTCGAGTTCAAAACTCAGTGCCTCTCTTCTCAAAACCAAATGGCGTAAATGGGAGACATTGTCAATTTGGAGGTAGAACAATTCTCTCCTCAAATAAGGTCTTAAATTTCTCCTTAAAATTTCGGTCAACTCAGGTTCGCTTAGCGGATATCTTAGACGATCGCAAAGCTGAAGAATAGAATGGTGGAAATCGTCGAAGCTCTCATTAGCGTTTTGTTTCCTATCCCTGATCATTTCTCTGATATCTAAATCAGACAAATGATCGCTAAAATGATTTTTCAACGCTCGGCATAAATCTTCCCATTCTATTATATTTACGGTGCTGCGATATCGCCAATACCATTCTTTAGCTTTTGACGTAAACAAAATGTGACAATGGTCACTTAGTAACCTGAAATCTCCCGCTAAACTATCTTTTGTTAACGAATTTATCATATAAATGAATTTCTCTACCGGCAACCCTGAGGAATTTCCATTAAACGTTATGTTCCAACTATTAATCAGACTTGCAATCTTCCCACTATTGTTAAGGGCAACGGACGATAACGAAGCTCTCTCACGACTTGCTGTTACGGACGGGTGAGTAGAAGGAGGCCTAATATTACGCGGAGGGACAAAAGTAGGTTCATGGGGAACTTGGTGAACAGACGGTGCTGAAAAATTTCGAGGGACGGACGCATCGGAAAGATCTCTCTGGGCCATTCAGGTTCTCTGGTTGCGCTAATGTTTACGCTTGAGAATTGCTGGGACAATCTTTCCACTACGGCGTGAAGCTTATTTATTTCACCTTGAAAGCTGTTTTCAATTTTCGATCTAATTCGATCTTCCAAGCTATCTCTTCCTTCACCACTAGTCTGACCTGGTGAAATATTTCGGTTGGCATTGAATTCTTCGTTTCTTTGCCTTCTGCCGGATAAAATTCTTTCCGCGGATTTCGGAATCGTTCCAGTATTAACTGGTAAACTTTCATCATTAACTCGGACGGAATATTTTAATAAACTGTTTTTAGTGACAGTTTTGTTACACTGCGGACAACAAGTCGAAACGTTTAGAAAATTAAAAAGGCACTCGTGGTGGAAAATGTGTCTACACCTGGTAGAAACTAAGTTACTGGTATGATCGTAACTTTCTTGGCATATCAAACAAACGTTCTCAGCCAAAGCCGAAGCTAAACTTCCTGGACTATGTCGTACCGCCATAATTTCGGACTAAATATAAAAATTTTAAACGAATATATATTCGGACAATATAACGAATGAAAGGTATGAACGAATGAGAGTTGGACTAAAGATAACAATTTTAACGAGAATATATTCGGACGATATGAAAGAATGAACGAGTGTTGGTATAACGACAATGACAGAGAATATAATGAGATGTTACGCAGTTGAGATAATTGTAAGTCAAATTAAGTTCAGGTTCAATAGAACCAATATAGGCTGTAAATAAAAAATGAGCAGGTTAACGTTGAGTTGGGCTGAGCTGGTAAAGTTCAAAAGAAGTTAATGGGAAATATTTAATGACAATTTTTGTTCTAAGTGAACAAAGGTGGTACGGCCCACAAATGTGAATTTTATGAATTCAAAAAAAAAATTTTATAATTTACGTTAATTTAAATTTACGAAAAATTTGAGTTCACGTCGAAAAGGGAATGAAATTCAGTGAAAAAAAGTGATTACAAAAGTTTGTTACAATTGATCAAAAGTTTAAGTTTTAATCGAACCCACGCCAAATTATTCAAGAATTAAATTTTCAATTAAGTTTCAAAGCAGACTTAAATTTAAAAAAATTATCAAAAGTTTCAATATAAGTTCCATTAAAGTTAATAAAAATTTCAAAATTAAAGTTCAGAAAAAGTCTTTTCAAATTTCAAAATTAATTTTCAACAAATTTTCAAAATTTCTATATAAAATTTTAATATAATTTTCAATATACTTTTCATTAGAGTTATAATTCAATAAATTGTTAATAAATTTTTAATATATAATTTTCAATATAAATTTAATATAATTCAATGTAGTATTTCAATATAATTTTTCAATACTTTAATTTTCAATATAGCTTTTCACTATATTTTTCAAAATTTAATTTTCACAAAAAATTTTCAATATACTTTTCAATATATTTTCAAAAAAAAAATTTCAATAAATTGTCAACCCAATGTAGTTATCCCAAACCAAACCAATCATTAAAAAAAAATCCGTAAGTAAGTATGTCCATCCATCAAAAAAAAAAAAAATTTAAAAAATTTTTTTAAACTTGTGATTCTAAGTTTTCCCGATTATTTGCTGCTATTTCGGTACTATAAAAATTGTTTCGGACAAGTAACCGGTTCATGTAGAACGAAGTTCTTGTATTCCGGGAACAATCCTTAATGACTAATGCAAATTAAAAATCACCAAAAATAAATTAGATGTTTGTAGGGTGAACTAAATTGTCAAAGCCAGTTTCAATTTCGGTCAATATAAATAGCGATTTACCCATATTTAATTGAAATTCCAGAAATTGAAACGAGGCATGAAATTTAGGACACTTAAGAAAAAAATGTGTTGAGGAACAATAAGTGCTTACCCGGTGCACTGATGTTAAAATTTAATATAAATTATTAAGTTCCCCTTTAGGAAAAATTCAAATAAAAATTAGAAAAAATGGACTATTGTTGTTCAGGCCCCACGTTGGGCGCCATTTCTGTACTGGTACGGTTGGGGTGGAAGATCCGCTTCCGTTTCCCTGAGCCTTTGCTGGTCGCACGTGCTGGCGTAGGGGCCTAGCTCGCCGGATGGGTGGGGTCTTGCTCAGGCCCAGGGAAACCGCACTACAGATTTTTTTCACGTGCGATTTAAAAAAAACTGTCAATTTAAACTGATGCTAAATGGCTGGATGGCCATACTTACCTTGGGATTGGGGACTAGGTGTTCTGCCCCTTTTGCCCTCCCAACCATGTTACCTCGACTCCATCTTACTTGGAGGTAACCCACTTAAATGGAAAGAGTTTGGTTTGGTTTGGTTTTCTACCTTGGGTTTAACAAAAAAAAAGGTCCTTTATTTTACCTTCATGTTAAGGTGTTTTAAAATTTAAATTATAATTAACAACATTTTACATTTAGCGAAAAAAAAAATTTTTTTTTTCTTTACTTAGCAAAATTTTATTTTAGCAAAATTTTATTTTATCTTTAGCCAAGTTTTATATATAGCAAAATTCTTAATTTAGAAAAAAAAATATTTTTTTTTTTTTTTCGTGTCTAAATTTTACATTTAGAAGAACTTTATGTTTGGAAAATTTGATTTAATTTTCTTTTTGTTAGAAAATTTTATTTAAAATTTTTAGGTAAGTTTGTTTGACCATTTAAACATTGCTAGAAAATTTGTATTTAAATTCTATTTTTGTTAGTTCTTTTCGGTACTGTACCTTTTCTGACAGTGGTTGTTATATATAAAAAAATAGCGGTAAATGTACATTGATTTTGGTATACTGTAAATTTCTTAAGCATGTAATTTTATATTTAGGAAAATTTTACCTTTAGAAAAATTTTAAATTTAGTGTAATGTTATAATTAGAAAAAAATTTTTTTATATTTAGAAAATTTTTATGTTTCGAAACTTTCTTTTAGAAAAATTGTACATTTAGAAAATTTTTATTTAGAAAATTTTATTTTTAGCCAAATTTTATATTTAATCAATTCTATATTAAACAAATTTTTTTCCTTTAATTAGCACAATTTTATATCTAGCAAAATTTTAAGATTTAATAAAAAAAATTTTAACTTGAAAATATTTATATTTTACAAAAATTTTTTTTTTTTTTTAGGAAAATTAGGTGTATTTTTGATAAACAAATAAATAAAATTTACCGCCTTATTGATGGAGTTGTTGGGCCGATGCAGCGCTATCGCCTGTCGCCATGGTTGTCTTCTAAAGAGGCTGCTGCTGTTCTGATGGGTGCAGGTGTTGTGAGGTTAACAATTTTCATGATTCTTTTACACTACTTATTTGTTTTTCCTTTAAATTTTAATTGCGATTTTTTTTTTTATTTTACTGTCTCGCTATTATCAAGATGATGTTGTTACAAAAATAGTTTATAAAATTCAATTCGTTTTTTTTTTGTAGTTTTTTTTTTTTTTATTTTTAAAAAAATTTATTCCTTTTAAAATTTGTGCGATTTTTAAACAAAATAATGCATGTTTTAAGGGTTGGTTTTATGTAATTAATTTTTCTGTTTTTGTTTTAATTTTAAATATATTGTTAAAATCTTGTAAATATTTTTGAACTTCTTTTAATACAAATTCAGTAGTAGTATTTTTTTTTTTTGTAAGTTATAAAAGGTGGTATAAACGTCCACTTCACTAACCCGAACTTGAATGAATTTTTGATTCTGGCGTCATCTTTATAACACCAATTATATTCTTTCTTTTTTTTCTTCTGACCAGCACAACCCAAAAAAAAACCTGTTTTTTTTTTTATTACCTACGCTCATCCACTCATTGCATAGCCTATGTATGTCATTATGTAACTTTTATCTCTTTATCCCTAATGCACATAGATATACATACATTCGTTCATAATCTCACTCTTTTCGTAAAAAAAACATACCAACTCATATTAAAGGAGAGAGAGTAAGTGAGATTATTTAGTGAATGAAGGGGCAAGCTAATACCAATAGCTGAAAACCGAGTGGGAGAACGAGAAGGATTGCAAGCCGTAGTTGACCCATAGATACATGAACAATCAAGAATTCATACCCAATAAACATTATTGTTTGCTATCAACTTGAGGTGCATTTGAGATCAAATACATTTCTCAAATCTCCAACGTTAATTCTCAAATGCACCTCAATAGTCGGAGTATAGTCTTCTCAACTTAAAAGGCACATTTTTTATATGGTGATTTTCTTAGTTATCAAATTGAGAAATTTGTGATTCTCAACTTGATAGCAAAGAAATTTCTCCAATTGGTATCAAATGGAATTGGAATTGCCATATTAAAAAAAATCATATTAATTTTAGAAATGGAAACATTGTACTTTTTTCTGAATGTTTCAATTTAATTTTATTAAATATTTAATATGTATTATCATGTACATGTTTTTTTTAATTTAGAATTAAAAATAAATTAAATAATTATTTTTACTTTTTTGAATATTAATATTATATAGGACATAAGTAAGAATTTAAATTAAAAAATGCAAAAAAAAATAGAATTAAAAATATATCAATTAATTATTTGTACTTTTTTCGGCAATTTTTAATTTAATTTATTATTTATGACATACTAAATAGTATAACATGTTAAAAATTGTTTAAATATAGAATTAAAAGTAAATGAATTAATTATTTGTACTTTTTTTGACTATTAATATTATATAGGACATAAATAAGAATTTAAATTGAAAAAGGAAAAAAAGAGAAATAATTAAAAATATATCAATTAATTATTTCCACTTTTTTCGGCAATTTTTAATTTAATTTATTATTTATGACACATTAAATATTATAACATGTTAAAAATTTTTTAACTATAGAATTAATAATAAATTAAGAGTATTGGAAGAGGTAAAATTTGGGGACGGTACGGCAACCTTAAAACGTAAGTCAATATTGGCAAAAGCACCATTTAACATGTTAAAAATTGTTTAAATATAGAATTAAAAGTAAATGAATTAATTATTTGTACTTTTTTTGACTATTAATATTATATAGGACATAAATAAGAATTTAAATTGAAAAAGGAAAAAAAGAGAAATAATTAAAAATATATCAATTAATTATTTCCACTTTTTTCGGCAATTTTTAATTTAATTTATTATTTATGACACATTAAATATTATAACATGTTAAAAATTTTTTAACTATAGAATTAATAATAAATTAAGAGTATTGGAAGAGGTAAAATTTGGGGACGGTACGGCAACCTTAAAACGTAAGTCAATATTGGCAAAAGCACCATTTAAGCAGGTAAGTTTGACAAAAATATAAGCAATATTCAAGGCTAATTACTCAACTTGTTATTAGGTTGCCGGACTTATGGCCTTAATTTGTGGCTATTAAACAAAATTTCTAAGAATCGCATGTTAAATATTTAAATTAATATTAAATTAAATTAATATTAAAAAATTCAAAAAAGTAGAAATAGTTAAAAATATATCAATTAATTTTGTTTCCATCCTTTTCATTTAAATAGTTCACCTTTTTTGTAGGCGGTTGTTGGCATGTTGGAAAAATGAAATTATCGTTCTTTCGAACTCGCTGTCCGAAGAAGCAGCAGAAAATTTTTGATTGTAGGCATCTGGAAAGATTAATTAGATTTAATTAATATCAATTGGAATCAAAACATAAAAATATAATCACGTTTTAATGCCGCCGTTACGCTGAGAGCTCGTACAGGTTCTTTGGAATTTGTTCCTTGCCAGCAGTATTTGTTGGCTACTTCATCAGTGACCAATTTCCGCCATGCAATTTTTAGAAATTTTGTAGGTTTGCCACAAATTATGGCCATAAGTTCGGCAACCTAATAACAAATTAAGTAATTAGCCTTGAATATTGCTCATATTTTTGTGAAACTTACCAGGTCGCTTAACTTGTTTGTACTTGATTGTACTTTGGACTCGAATTCTTTAAATTCAGAGGCCTGCTTAAATGGTGCTTTTGGCAAGATGACAACACACTTTTTACTTTTTTGTTCTATAATGTATATCACAAATTTAATTATAGATATATATCATTAATTATATAAAACTTATACTTTTACCTCCCTTTTATTTATTTAATTTTTCTTTTGTGCAACAATTCCTTTTTAAATCAAGATAATTAAAATTTACCACAAAGCTGAAAACTTTCACAATTATTATTATTTCTAGAAATTAGAACATATGATTCGCAACGTTAAGGCCGAGTTAGCCACACATTTTTAAAATGTAACCGTACCGTAAATGTAACGTTGGCATTTAGTGCAATTATAGAACGTAAAATTAACCAAACTTTGTAAGCTGTTCACAAATGTCACGTACAAAAGTAGCGAAAATCAAATTCAGCAGGTTGGGATGTTCCAGTTACGTTACAGTTCTGTTCGGTAACTGTTTTTCATGTGAAAAAAACGGCTGACACGTTAGGTTACGGTTACGTGGGGCTAACTCGGCCTTTACTGTGAGAAATGAACAGCGCTGCCATATGAGAATACAAAAGTTGTAAATAATATCTCAAACTCAACATAAATCGTACTCAAGTTGAGAAAAAGTTTGGTCTCAAGTGGAGAAACGTGTTGGTTATCCAATTGATGTTAAAATATTTCTCAAAGATTGGAAAAAATTTTAAGTCTCAACTTGATATCAAGTTGAAAGCAAACAAGGAGAAAAATTGTTCAACTCAAGTTGAGAATTATATTAGATATCAATTTGAGAACTTAACTTTTCTCCAACATTGGAGAAATAATTTTTCAATGCATACTGGGTATAAACAACGAAGAGACAAACAAATCGGTCCATTAATCAGTTTGCAAAAATAGAACAAAAAAAATTTCCCATTACTATGTTACCATATAAGGTGAACTTGAAAATGATTTCAAGATCAAGGTTATATTTTTTTTTTCTGCTTTCTTATTTTGCTTGTAACAGAAATTCTTTTGTTACAGTAAAGCGCAAAACAGATCACCGTCACACAGGCACTTAGTTTGTTTAATCATGCTCGGACCTTGAAAACAGTGGGTTATCGTGCAGTATATGCAGCAGGCGGTAAAGTTTTTGTAAAAAGAAGTGAGTTATCCAAACCTAGATTTATTGCTAATGTAAATGAAGTCGATAAGCTCTTCTTTCAGGCAACAACAACCCTGGAAAGAACTCGTAGATCGTTTCGTGATGTTTATTTATCACCCGAATTTTTGAGTATTTTAGTATTTGTTATTTCTTTTTTAAACATAAACAAATATATTTTTATGATTAATGATCATGTGGCGGTTTCCAACAACAGTATTTAAATTAAACTCATTTGTCGTTAAATTTATATTTTATATACTTTTCGTTACATCGATGTAATTTAAGAATACAGCAATGCAACTCATTCCTGCAACTTAATATATTCATAGTTGTGTTAGTGCTATAAAACACATACACATATAATAATTAGAACATTCTAGAGAAGTTAGAAGTTTTTAAATATATAAAATGAATAAAATGGAAGTTTTTCAGTTGTTCATAATCTTAAAAAGAGGTAACACGCTTTTTATTTCCATGATTAGGTAACCTGGCTGTTAGTTTTAATAACCTATACAGTTGGTGACCCCGACATCTTGAAGAACGAACAAAGCTATGAACGACGATAAGCAGCATCAATATGTGGATCGCGCATCAACCTCCACAACACAAACGGCTACACCAGCTACCACTCTTACTGGTAACCATGAAACTAATACGATCGTCAATAGAGTTTCAGTTCAGGTTCCGCCTTTTTGGCCAAAGCAGCCTGAAATATGGTTCGCCCAAGTGGAGGCCCAGTTCAACATAGCAGGCATAAACAGTGATATTTCCAGATTTAACACCGTAGAGTGGCTGCAATTGAAAGTGGAGTTTTGATTCAAATATCAAATGCATTATTTAATCCTCCTGATCAGAACAAATACAACAATCTAAAAGCATGCATCATAGAGAGATATTGCGACAGCGAAAAAAAATCCAAAAGCTCATATCCGAAATTGATTTAGGAGATAACCGACGAACTCAATCGTTAAATGAGTTGAGTGGATTGGCCAATGGTAAAATAAATCACTTTGGTTACAGAGACTACCTGCGCAAGCTAGATCAATACTGCAAACATCAAACGCAGATCTGACAGAGCTGGCAAAACTAGCAGATAAAATATTAGAAGTTTCAGATTATCAACAATCTCGAGAAGATGAAACCAACCTTCGCATACAACGCATCGAACAACAAATAAACCAATTATGGGTGGAAGGCGATTTCGTGGAAGAAGCACCCAACGCAATTCTAAAAGTAAGGACCGTCGATCTACCACACCAACTGCTACTTCAAAAGGTCATTGCTGGTATCATGAGAAATTTGGCAGCAGTGCACAAAAGTGTCGACCTCCATACAAGTATTCTTCAAATAACACAAAAACCTAAATAATTCACTGGACTCTACGGGCGGTGCTGGTGATCAATTTTTACAGATTGCTCGTTTTGTGATTTGTGACAAAAACACAAGTATAAAATTTTTAGTGGACACAGGTGCTGATGTGTCTGTTATTCCGCCAAAGAATCCGAAAAACAAAAACAACATTCAACTCCAACGATTTTTGCAGCCAATGGTTCTCCCATTCATACTTATGGTCAACGTCATTTAAATTTATCACTTGGTCTACGCCGTTATCTAGCATGGAATTTTTACATCGCCAACGTTAATACTGCAATTAATAATTGATATTTAAAGAGGTAAATTAGTAGATAGAACAAGTAAGAGTGTTAAATTCGGCTATGCCGAATCTTTGATACCCTCCACCTATGTTTTACGTTAACATAAATATCTGGACTTATTGCACTATTTGTAACAAATGTAAACAAAATATTTGAAAAAGTAAACAATTTGATAAACTTAATATTAATAAATTATTACAACAAATACTATAAATTTTCAGCAGTTTTTAGAGGTGTCTCCATATTTTAGGTCATATATTGGCACAATGGTGTCCGATTTATCCCATTTTAAAGACTAACCTGATCCAGATAATGACAAACAATATTATTCTAAGTTCAGCCAGTTAAATGGTTTATTTTGTGAATGAACGTGATTTCAACAGATACACACACAGCCGGACGGACTGAGAGATGGAATGACAGCTACCGAGCTACCCAGCTGATCTATTGAGCGCGTGATCGTGATTTCCATAGCCGGAAAGATGGATATTGCTATATTAACTCCGCTTGATATGAGGATTACGAATATATATATTTTATGGCGTCCAAAATTTTTTCCAATTATTAAAAAACGAAATGACAAAGTTATACCTAAATACCCTCTGCACACTGGTATGGAGGGTATAAAAATAATTGATACCCATATTGAAACCAAAAAGTTTTCAATTATTACAAAGGTTTCCAATGTTTTGTAAACACCATAAAACTGATTTTTTATTTCTTCTCGAAAAACTAAAAACCATAAAATAAATTTTTTTTTGTCACTTATTAGAAAGGGCCCCTGGTACAAAGTCTTAAGTTCTCTATTTTTGTTTGTTTTGTTTTTATTCGATTTTTTATATTGTTCCACTAGCATAATCAGAGTTTTTCAGATCTTATTTGTACCCTAAATCGCTCCTAAAATTAAAAGAAAAAACTTTTGCATATACCAATGCAATTCTCTACCATAATAACATTGTGGTAATCACTTTTTCCGCTGAAAAGTTTTCTAGTAAATTATTTTTATTTTCAATTAATCGTATTTAGTCAAATACATTTTTACATTACTAGTTCTCTTTTGTAATTCATGAATTTTGAAATAAAGTTATTTAAAAATAAGTAATTATTTAAGTTGGAGTATTAAATAATGTTCTTTCAATGTAGAAACAAAACAAGCAAGCACTCTCAGTAGATTGTTCAATGTAACATCCAATTGATCCAAATGTTGACAATCTGCTGCTGAAAGGAATAAAACATTACAATATGCGTTTTCGTTTACATTAGATTTTCTACAACTGTTTAAACATAATTTTTCCAATTGTGGACAAAAGGTGGACAGCATGTTAAAACCTTCATTCGTTATGGCGCCTTCAACAAAAGTCAAATTTGGAAATTCATATTTAATATCAAAATGTGTGGTGTATGGTTGATTTACTGAACGAAGTTTAAACAAAAGTTTAAACTTAAAAACTCATCTAACTCGTTGTAATTCAATACTATTCGTGTTTTTTCCAATACTTTCAATTCCAAACAATCACTATTTATTTTGTTAGTTAAAATATAATTATTTGGTGTTCAGCTAACTTCTTGTTCTTTATATTTTAGTTTCTATAGATAATAAATGATCACATCCTGAAAAACACTACAGACACGGGTTAGTTTTAATTATTCGTGAAAGTTGAAATATGCGAATATATTATTGAGAATTTCAACATTGGGTAAATAAGATTTCTTTTGCTTCCATATTTCTTTGACATTTATTTATATTGTCTTTGGTTTTGATCCGCTTAACAGCTGATTTTTGTTTATTTTCAAAAGGGGTCTATAAAGCCCTAAACGCATAAC
The DNA here is from genome assembly GCA_963682025.1 of Cordilura impudica. Lineage (NCBI taxonomy): Eukaryota > Metazoa > Arthropoda > Insecta > Diptera > Scathophagidae > Cordilura > Cordilura impudica. Next base: position 228,144,124 of record OY821517.1, read on the forward strand.
TGCGAGTTGCGAGTGTGAGAAAAAACGAGAAAAAGGCAGCATGATTTTTTCTATATGTGGAAGCGAGATTGATAGTAAAGCTTTTATGTGTGGCGTTGCCAACTTAGGTTGTAAAAACACTCGCAAGAGAAATAGAATTGATTCTATTTTCTGTGCGACAAAAATCAGATGACAGGAGAATCAGCTGATAGGCATTAAGCGCGATGTCTACTATAGTAATTACTTTATTTAACCCGTTAATAATTTCGATTTTATTCATTTTGTTATATTTATTGCTTGTTATATGAACAGCTTTGTATACAATTGACAATTGAATTATATTTAACAGTAAAAGCACAAAAGCACAAATTCTCCAATGCTAAAAGCTTAGTTTTTACCCGCACTCGCAACTCGCCGTTATCTGTTTAGGGCTTAAAGGTGTCTCTATTTTTTTTGTTAAATTATTGCCATATTTCGAAAATACGGAGATTAAAGCTTTTTTACGTAAAACAGTACAATACAAAATCTAACCCAGTGATGCCAACTTTTGAAAGAAGGAAATCGTCAGTGGCAAAGTAATTTTGAATTATACTATTTAAAAAAAATATATTTACATTTATTGACTCCAAACACTCAATTATTATCGGACTTGAATTTTTTTTGGTTTTAAATATGTTTTTACATACATTTCGTGGGTACTTTACCATGAAGTCAAATTTTGAAATCATCATGAACACTAGTTCAAATTAGGGATGCCAAACGCAAGCAACCAAATATCCAACCAATATTTTGATTTCCTGAAAAACTTAAAATTTTCATTCCAAACAGTTGTGAAAAATAATATTATTATTATTATTTAGATATTTATTATAATTAAAATTACAATAAATCTTAAGTCTAAAGCACTAGCGACTTAGGCTATCGGATTATGATTATAAAAAAATGGTATTTTGATAAGTTTAAATTACTTAAAAGTATGTTAAATTTCTTTTTGTAAATGAAGGTATTGTAAGAATTCATATGTTTTATTTATATTATCCATTGAGGGACATTTTAGTAGGTCTATGATATTGGCTGTTTTGCATATTCTTAAACGGATGATGTGAAGGTTCTGGCATTATGATAGAAGGTGAGGTATGGTTAAAGTTGCGCTATTACAGTAAGAGCATAATGATGGAGGCTCTTTAGAGATCAAATATTGGTGCGTAAGTCTGGTATGTGTCAAGCGAAGCATTGTAAAACATTTGTTTTTGTGGAAGTTGGTTAAGATTGGGAGGATAGTTGGTTCTTTGCCGGGGTTAATGGAATGGTAGGTATGGTTGTATCTGCTCCATTTTTGGTGAGTGGAGATATTTATGTTTGATATTGTGCACCTTGAGATGAAATTTTTTGTTGGGGGTATGTAAAGATATGTTGGCTGTTTATGGGTAGCTTTTGCTGCTGAGTCTGCAACTTCGTTGCCCATAATTCGAATGTGACTTGGTATCCACAGTATTTTTACTTTCCTCTTAAGTTCGATTAGTAACTGTTGGATGGAGATAATTATTTCATTTTTGTTTCGAGGATTAAGAGAAGCATCAAAGACAGAACGGCTATCAGTGCAGATCACGTATTTACTTGTAGTTGATTTTGACAATTTCAGTGCTTCTAGAATTACTTTGGCTTCCGCTTCAATATTTTGGACTGGTTTGAAAACTGATTTCGCAGCCTTGCTGCATATTTTGAGGCCATAGTCGTATATATATTATAGTATATATATTATAGTATATATATTATGTATATATATATAGTATATATTATATATATACTGGTTAAATTTGTTTAAAGATATTTACAATGGTTTTTAAAACTATATTTACTGTCAATATTTAAGCCTAAAATTTTACAGTTATCTACATTTTTAATATGAATGTTATTAAAAATTAAGTCAATATTACTACAGTTGCGTTTTTTATAGATATGCAGGTGACTCGTTTTTTCAAAGGACACATCTGCACCTGAGTTTTTGGACCAGTTATCAATAGCCCGCAAAGTCTGTGAGAATTCGTGCTTAATTTTATCATTTGATTGATCTCTCGCTATGACAAAAAGGTCGTCAGCATAGATACAGTGATCAACCTTTTTATTACTGCTTATAATACGACTCAAGTCGTCGAAAGCAATAATAAAAAGGGTTACCGACAGTAGAGATACTTGTGGGATACCATTGTATAATGAGAATATGTTGGAATATGTATTATTAACCCGAACAGTAAAAATTCTGTTTGTTAAAAAGGATTTAATAATATTGAACATTTTAGGACCTATGGACCAATTAGCGAGTTTTTTAATTACAATGTGTACACCAATTCTGTCAAAAGCTTTAATAAAATCGATTGCCAAAATTGAGCTGTGTTCTTTAGTTGAGCGGTTATTGCATATTATATGGTCTAGGTACAAAAGGGCATCTGTTGTACTCAGACCTGATTGAAAACCAATTTGATTTTTTTATAAAAGTTTATGCTTTTTAATGAACCACATCAGTCGCCTTGAAATCATTTTCTCTAGAAGTTTTGTGGTATAAGGGAGAAAAGATATAGGACGATAGGAGTCAATATTGTTTATTGGTTTATCATTTTTATAAATGGCAACTACTGATGCAGTTTTAAAACCTGTGGAATTGTACCTAGGTTGAATATTAGGTTAAATAATTTTAAAATACGGGTTTTTAACGAAATTGGTACATGTTGGAGCATTGCGTAATTTATTTTATCGAAACCTGGAGTTTTACCTTTAGATGTGTTTAAGCTGTATGTTAATTCTGGCATAGCAAATGGTTGCTCTAACTCTTTGGATTTAGTAGAGCAGGTTTTAATTTTAAGAGATAATAATGTAACTTATTTTTCTTTTTGAAAACTTTGTGAACCAGTATTTCGCAAATGATTGTGATAAATCATGGGCATCTGTGATAGATTTTCCATTTAAGGAAAAATATTTTATAGTATGTGGGGTATAGTTTCCAGTTATTTTCCGAATATTTTGCCACTATATATTAGGAGTGGAAGGATTAAGATTTTCAGTGAAGTAATTGAATGCCTTATTTTTTGCTAGTTTTTTTGCTGTATTAAATATGGCGTTGTTTTTCTTATACAATATGATATTTTCTGATGTCATATTTCGTCGGAATTGTTTCCATGCCCATTGTTTCTCATTTCTAAGTTTTTGCAGCTTATGTGTCCACCATGGCAATGTTTTTGTTCTTTTAGTGTTTGATGACAAAGGAATACTTTCGTTGGCGGCTAATCTAATTATTTATTTATTGATGCTGCCTCTTTGTTTACATTGTCGGAGATGTTTATTTCTTCGCAATATTAAGAAATTTTATTTTGACCAAGTAAGAGTGTTAAATTCGGCTGTGCCGAATCTTTGATACCCTCCACCTCGTTTTGAGTCTTGATAATAAATGTAAATGAAAAAGTAAACAATTTGTTAAACTTAATACCAAATTATTTCAGCAAATTCTTTGGGTTGGTTTTCGTCTTTTCTATTATTTCGGATTTATTTCGGTGTTTGCTTTTTGGTCATCGTGGTTGCTGATCGGCATGCATTTAGGTTATATACCTATATGCATGCGTTTCCGGTTATATGACATAACTTCTCGTTTAATTTAGTTTTTGCTAATTAAATAGCTCGCCCTAACCTCCATTGCAAAGATAATGGTTGTGTAGGGTGGCTATATGCATTAAATCGTGCTAATTGGAGATGGCTGTATAGTTTCTTTTAACTGGCCAAATATTTCTTCATTGCGGCCATATAGGTCGGATGGAGTAACAAAATAATAACCAAAAAAAACTCTCAATTTTTTTATTAAAATATTGCCATATTTGGAAAACATAGAGAATAAATTTATAATAATAAATATTCAAATTGGGGATGCCAAACGCAAAAAACCAAATGTGCCAAACATTTTAAATAAAATAATTTGTTCTCTTTATTTTCTGAAAAAAAATTTATATATAAAAAATAACATTCTCATCAAATTGCGTTTATTTATGTTAGTTTTTATGTTCGCAATTATTAAATATCATTTGACGTTTTCTAAAATTCATTGAATTTAAATTAATGTTTTCTGTAGTGTGATTCTGTAAATTTCAACAATCCGACAATCGCAAAATACATCGACAGCTATTGTTGTTTGCACTAAGGATTAAGTGATTCACTAAGTACATACATCTTAACGACAGTCGACATATCTATTTTTCTATTTATTTAATTTGTAAACGAGTGACATCTCTGTCAAAATAAGCGAAAAACACAAAGAAGAATAGAAAAACACAAATTACTTCGTGTTTGACAGGATGATTTTATGTTTATGTTTAATATCTTTATTTTTTTACTAATATTTCTGTGTATTTATTTGAAAATGAAATAATGAATTGAATATGCTATTTAATTTTTTTATTTATATAAAAAAGTTTTTTAATTAAAGCAAAGTATTTTCACTATTTTATGATTTTTATTTATTATTATTTATTATAAATTATAAATTATAAATTATAAATTATAAATTATAAATTATAAATTATAAATTATAAATTATAAATTATAAATTATAAATTATAAATTATAAATTATAAATTATAAATTATAAATTATAAATTATAAATTATAAATTATAAATTATAAATTATAAATTATAAATTATAAATTATAAATTATAAATTATAAATTATAAATTATAAATTATAAATTATAAATTATAAATTATAAATTATAAATTATAAATTATAAATTATAAATTATAAATTATAAATTATAAATTATAAATTATAAATTATAAATTATAAATTATAAATTATAAATTATAAATTATAAATTATAAATTATAAATTATAAATTATAAATTATAAATTATAAATTATAAATTATAAATTATAAATTATAAATTATAAATTATAAATTATAAATTATAAATTATAAATTATAAATTATAAATTATAAATTATAAATTATAAATTATAAATTATAAATTATAAATTATAAATTATAAATTATAAATTATAAATTATAAATTATAAATTATAAATTATAAATTATAAATTATAAATTATAAATTATAAATTATAAATTATAAATTATAAATTATAAATTATAAATTATAAATTATAAATTATAAATTATAAATTATAAATTATAAATTATAAATTATAAATTATAAATTATAAATTATAAATTATAAATTATAAATTATAAATTATAAATTATAAATTATAAATTATAAATTATAAATTATAAATTATAAATTATAAATTATAAATTATAAATTATAAATTATAAATTATAAATTATAAGTTATAAATTATAAATTATAAATTATAAATTATAAATTATAAATTATATATTATAAATTATAAATTATAAATTATAAATTATAAATTATAAATTATAAATTATAAATTATAAATTATAAATTATAAATTATAAATTATAAATTATAAATTATAAATTATAAATTATAAATTATAAATTATAAATTATAAATTATAAATTATAAATTATAAATTATAAATTATAAATTATAAATTATAAATTATAAATTATAAATTATAAATTATAAATTATAAATTATAAATTATAAATTATAAATTATAAATTATAAATTATAAATTATAAATTATAAATTATAAATTATAAATTATAAATTATAAATTATAAATTATAAATTATAAATTATAAATTATAAATTATAAATTATAAATTATAAATTATAAATTATAAATTATAAATTATAAATTATAAATTATAAATTATAAATTATAAATTATAAATTATAAATTATAAATTATAAATTATAAATTATAAATTATAAATTATAAATTATAAATTATAAATTATAAATTATAAATTATAAATTATAAATTATAAATTATAAATTATAAATTATAAATTATAAATTATAAATTATAAATTATAAATTATAAATTATAAATTATAAATTATAAATTATAAATTATAAATTATAAATTATAAATTATAAATTATAAATTATAAATTATAAATTATAAATTATAAATTATAAATTATAAATTATAAATTATAAATTATAAATTATAAATTATAAATTATAAATTATAAATTATAAATTATAAATTATAAATTATAAATTATAAATTATAAATTATAAATTATAAATTATAAATTATAAATTATAAATTATAAATTATAAATTATAAATTATAAATTATAAATTATAAATTATAAATTATAAATTATAAATTATAAATTAATAAATTATAAATTATAAATTATAAATTATAAATTATAAATTATAAATTATAAATTATAAATTATAAATTATAAATTATAAATTATAAATTATAAATTATAAATTATAAATTATAAATTATAAAATTATAAATTATAAATTATAAATTATAAATTATAAATTATAAATTATAAATTATAAATTATAAATTATAAATTATAAATTATAAATTATAAATTATAAATTATAAATTATAAATTATAAATTATAAATTATAAATTATAAATTATAAATTATAAATTATAAATTATAAATTATAAATTATAAATTATAAATTATAAATTATAAATTATAAATTATAAATTATAAATTATAAATTATAAATTATAAATTATAAATTATAAATTATAAATTATAAATTATAAATTATAAATTATAAATTATAAATTATAAATTATAAATTATAAATTATAAATATAAATTATAAATTATAAATTATAAATTATAAATTATAAATTATAAATTATAAATTATAAATTATAAATTATAAATTATAAATTATAAATTATAAATTATAAATTATAAATTATAAATTATAAATTATAAATTATAAATTATAAATTATAAATTATAAATTATAAATTATAAATTATAAATTATAAATTATAAATTATAAATTATAAATTATAAATTATAAATTATAAATTATAAATTATAAATTATAAATTATAAATTATAAATTATAAATTATAAATTATAAATTATAAATTATAATTATAAATTATAAATTATAAATTATAAATTATAAATTATAAATTATAAATTATAAATTATAAATTATAAATTATAAATTATAAATTATAAATTATAAATTATAAATTATAAATTATAAATTATAAATTATAAATTATAAATTATAAATTATAAATTATAAATTATAAATTATAAATTATAAATTATAAATTATAAATTATAAATTATAAATTATAAATTATAAATTATAAATTATAAATTATAAATTATAAATTATAAATTATAAATTATAAATTATAAATTATAAATTATAAATTATAAATTATAAATTATAAATTATAAATTATAAATTATAAATTATAAATTATAAATTATAAATTATAAATTATAAATTATAAATTATAAATTATAAATTATAAATTATAAATTATAAATTATAAATTATAAATTATAAATTATAAATTATAAATTATAAATTATAAATTATAAATTATAAATTATAAATTATAAATTATAAATTATAAATTATAAATTATAAATTATAAATTATAAATTATAAATTATAAATTATAAATTATAAATTATAAATTATAAATTATAAATTATAAATTATAAATTATAAATTATAAATTATAAATTATAAATTATAAATTATAAATTATAAATTATAAATTATAAATTATAAATTATAAATTATAAATTATAAATTATAAATTATAAATTATAAATTATAAATTATAAATTATAAATTATAAATTATAAATTATAAATTATAAATTATAAATTATAAATTATAAATTATAAATTATAAATTATAAATTATAAATTATAAATTATAAATTATAAATTATAAATTATAAATTATAAATTATAAATTATAAATTATAAATTATAAATTATAAATTATAAATTATAATATTATAAATTATAAATTATAAATTATAAATTATAAATTATAAATTATAAATTATAAATTATAAATTATAAATTATAAATTATAAATTATAAATTATAAATTATAAATTATAAATTATAAATTATAAATTATAAATTATAAATTATAAATTATAAATTATAAATTATAAATTATTAAATTATAAATTATAAATTATAAATTATAAATTATAAATTATAATTATAAATTATAAATTATAAATTATAAATTATAAATTATAAATTATAAATTATAAATTATAAATTATAAATTATAAATTATAAATTATAAATTATAAATTATAAATTATAAATTATAAATTTATAAATTATAAATTATAAATTATAAATTATAAATTATAAATTATAAATTATAAATTATAAATTATAAATTATAAATTATAAATTATAAATTATAAATTATAAATTATAAATTATAAATTATAAATTATAAATTATAAATTATAAATTATAAATTATAAATTATAAATTATAAATTATAAATTATAA
>OY821517.1:228152742-228375242 GCA_963682025.1 Cordilura impudica
ATTTTTAATTTTTAATTTTTAATGTTAAATTTTTAATTTTTAATTTTTAATTTTTAATTTTTAATTTTTAATTTTTAGTTTTAAAATTTTTAATTTTTAATTTTTAATTTTTAATTTTTAATTTTTAATTTTTAATTTTTAATTTTTAATATTTAATTATTAATTTTTAATTTTTAATCTTTAATCTTTAATTTTTAATTTTTAATTTTTAATTTTTAATTTTTAATTTTTAATTTTTAATTTTTAATTTTTAATTTTTAATTTTTAATTTTTAATTTTTAATTTTTAATTTTTAATTTTTAATTTTTAATTTTTAATTTTTAATTTTTAATTTTTAATTTTTAATTTTTAATTTTTAATTTTTAATTTTTAATTTTTAATTTTTAATTTTTAATTTTTAATTTTTAATTTTTAATTTTTAATTTTTAATTTTTAATTTTTAATTTTTAATTTTTAATTTTTAATTTTTAATTTTTAATTTTTAATATTTAATTTTTAAATTTTAATTTTTAATTTTTAATTTTTAATTTTTATTTTTAATTTTTAATTCTTAATTTTTAAAGTTAAATTTTTAAGTTTTAATTTTTAATTTTTAACTTTTAATTTTTATTTTTAATTTTAAATTTTTCGTTTTTCTTTTTTCATTTTTCATTTCCCATTTTTCATTTTCCATTTTTCGTTTTTTTTCATTTTCCATTTTTCTTTTTTCATTTTCCATTTTTAATTTTTAATTTTTAGTTTTTAATTTATAATTTTTAATTATTAATTTTTAATTTTTAATTTTTAATTTTTAATTTTTAATTTTTAATTTTTAATTTTTAATTTTTAATTTTTAATTTTTAATTTTTAATTTTTAATTTTTAATTTTTAATTTTTAATTTTTAATTTTTAAATTTTAATTTTTAATTTTTAATTTTTAATTTTTAATTTTTGTTTTTTAATTTTTAATTTTTAATTTTTAATTTTTAATTTTTAATTTTTAATTTTTAATTTTTAATTTTTAATTTTTCATTTTTAAAATTAAATTTTTAATTTTTAATCTTTAGTTTTTAATTTTTAATTTTTAATTTTCAATTTTAAATTTTTAATTTTTAATTTTAAATTTTAATTTTTAATTTTTAATTTTTAATTTTTAATTTTTAATTTTTAATTTTTAATTTTTAATTTTTAATTTTTAATTTTTAATTTTTAATTTTTAATTTTTAATTTTTAATTTTTAATTTTTAATTTTTAATTTTTAATTTTTAATTTTTAATTTTTAATTTTCAATTTTTAATTTTTAATTTTTAATTTTTAATTTTTAATTTTTAATTTTTAATTTTTAATTTTTAATTTTTAATTTTTAATTTTTAATTTTTAATTTTTAATTTTTAATTTTTAATTTTTAATTTTTAATTTTTAATTTTTAATTTTTAATTTTTAATTTTTAATTTTTAATTTTTAATTTTTAATTTTTAATTTTTAATTTTTAATTTTTAATTTTTAATTTTTAATTTTTAATTTTTAATTTTTAATTTTTAATTTTTAATTTTTAATTTTTAATTTTTAATTTTTAATTTTTAATTTTTAATTTTTAATTTTTAATTTTTAATTTTTAATTTTTAATTTTTAATTTTTAATTTTTAATTTTTAATTTTTAATTTTCAATTTTCAACTTTTAATTTTAAATTTTTAATTTTTAGTTTTTACTTTTTAATTTTTAATTTTTAATTTTTAATTTTTAATATTCAATTTTTAATTTTTATTTTAATGTTTAATTTTGAATTTTTAATTTTTATTTTTAATTTTTGTTTTTTAGTTTTTAATTTTTAATTTTTAATATTTAATTTTTAGTTTTTTATTTATAATTTTTAATTTTTAATATTTAATTTTTAATTTTGAATTTTTAAATTTTTATTTTTGATGTTTAGTTTTCAATTTTTAGTTTTTAATTTTAAATTTTAAATTATAAATTTTAAATTTTAAATATTAAATTTTAAATTTTTAATTTTTAATTTTTCATATTAATTTTTAATTTTTAGTTTTTAATTTTTAATTTTTAATTTTTAATTTTTAATTTTTAATTTTTAATTTTTAATTTTTAATTTTTAATTTTTAATTTTTAATTTTTAATTTTTAATATTTAATTATTAATTTTTAATTTTTAATCTTTAATCTTTAATTTTTAAGTTTTAATTTTTAATTTTTAATTTTTAATTTTTAATTTTTAATTTTTAATTTTTAATTTTTAATTTTTAATTTTTAATTTTTAATTTTTAATTTTTAATTTTTAATTTTTAATTTTTAATTTTTAATTTTTAAATTTTAATTTTTAATTCTTAATTTTTAAAGTTAAATTTTTAATTTTTAAGTTTCAATTTTTAATTTTTAACTTTTAATTTTTATTTTTAATTTTAAATTTTTCGTTTTTCTTTTTTTATTTTTCATTTCCCATTTTTCATTTTCCATTTTTCGTTTTTTTTTCATTTTCCATTTTTCTTTTTTCATTTTCCATTTTTAGTTTTTAATTTATAATTTTTAATTATTAATTTTTAATTTTTAATTTTTAATTTTTAATTTTTAATTTTTAATTTTTAATTTTTAATTTTTAAATTTTAATTTTTAATTTTTAATTTTTAATTTTTAATTTTTAATTTTTAATTTTTAATTTTTAATTTTAAATTTTTAATTTTTAATTTTTAATTTTTAATTCTAAATTTTTAATTTTTAATTTTTCATTTTTAAAATTTAATTTTTAATTTTTAATTTTTAGTTTTTAATTTTTAATTTTTTATTTTCAATTTTTAATTTTTAAGTTTAAATTTTAATTTTTAATTTTTAATTTTTAATTTTTAATTTTTAATTTTTAATTTTTAATTTTTAATTTTTAATTTTTAATTTTTAATTTTTAATTTTTAATTTTTAATTTTTAATTATTAATTTTTAATTTTTAATTTTTAATTTTTAATTTTTAATTTTTAATTTTTAATTTTTAATTAATAATTTTTAATTTTTAATTTTTAATTTTTAATTTTTAATTTTTAATTTTAAATTTTTAATTTTTAATTTTTAATTTTTAATTTTTAATTTTTAATTTTTAATTTTTAATTTTTAATTGATAATTTTTAATTTTTAATTTTTAATTTTTAAGTTTTAATTTTTAATTTTTAATTTTTAATTTTTAATTTTTAATTTTTAATTCTTAATTTTTAATTTTTAATTTTTAATTTTTAATTTTCAATTTTCAACTTTTAATTTTAAATTTTTAATTTTTAATTTTTAGTTTTTAATTTTTAATTTTTAATTTTTAATTTTTAATTTTTAATTTTTAATTTTTAATTTTAAATTTTTAATTTTTAATATTTAATTTTTAATTTTGAATTTTTCAATTTTAATTTTTAATGTTTAGTTTTTAATTTTTGGTTTTTAATTTTAAATTTTAAATTTTAAATTATAAATTTTAAATTTTTAATTTTAAAATTTTTAATTATTAATTCTTAATTTTTAGTTTTTAAATTTTAATTTTTAATTTTTAATATTTAATTTTTGATTTTTAATTTTTATTTTTAATTTCTAATTTTTAATTTTAAATTTTTAATTTTTAATTTTTAATTTTTAATATTTAATTTCTAATTTTTAATTTTAAATTTTTTAATTTTTAATTTTTATTTTTTTTGTTTTTAATTTTAATTTTTAATTTTTAATTTTTAATTTTTCATTTTAATTTTTTATTTTTAATTCATAATTTTTAATTTTTAATTTTTAATTTTTAATTTTTAATTTTTAATTTTTAATTTTTAATTTTTAATTTTTAATTTTTAATTTTTAATTTTTAATTTTTAATTTTTAATTTTTAATTTTTAATTTTTAATTTTTAATTTTTAATTTTTAATTTTTAATTTTTAATTTTTAATTTTTAATTTTTAATTTTTAATTTTTAATTTTTAATTTTTAATTTTTAATTTTTAATTTTTAATTTTTAATTTTTAATTTTTAATTTTTAATTTTTAATTTTTAATTTTTAATTTTTAATTTTTAATTTTTAATTTTTAATTTTTAATTTTTAATTTTTAATTTTTAATTTTTAATTTTTAATTTTTAATTTTTAATTTTTAATTTTTAATTTTTAATTTTTAATTTTTAATTTTTAATTTTTAATTTTTAATTTTTAATTTTTAATTTTTAATTTTTAATTTTTAATTTTTAATTTTTAATTTTTAATTTTTAATTTTTAATTTTTAATTTTTAATTTTTAATTTTTAATTTTTAATTTTTAATTTTTAATTTTTAATTTTTAATTTTTAATTTTTAATTTTTAATTTTTAATTTTTAATTTTTAATTTTTAATTTTTAATTTTTAGTTTTTAATTTTTAATTTTTAATTTTTAATTTTTAATTTTTAATTTTTAATTTTTAATTTTTAATTTTTAATTTTTAGTTTTGAATTTTTAATTTTTAATTTTTAATTTTTAATTTTTAATTTAAAATTTTTAATTTTTAATTTTTAATTTTTAATTTTTAATTTTTAATTTTTAATTTTTAATTTTTAATTTTTAATTTTTAATTTTTAATTTTTATTTTTTAATTTTTAATTTTTAATTTTTAATTATTAATGTTTAAATTTTAATCTTTAATCTTTAATTTTTAATTTTTAATTTTTAATTTTTAATTTTTAATTTTTAATTTTTAATTTTTAATTTTTAATTTTTAATTTTTAATTTTTATTTTTAATTTTTAATTCTTAATTTTTAAAGTTAAATTTTTAATTTTTAAGTTTCAATTTTTAATTTTTAAAGCTTAATTTTTATTTTTAATTTTTAATTTTTCGTTTTTCATTTTTCATTTTTCATTTTTCATTTTCCATTTTTCGTTTTTCTTTTTTCATTTTCCATTTTTCTTTTTTCATTTTCCATTTTTAATTTTTGATTTTTCAATTTTCATTTTTCATTTTCGATTTTAATTTTTTATTTTCCAAATTCCATTTTTCATTATTCATTTTTAATTTTAAATTTTTATTTTTCAATTATTAATTTTTCATGTTCCATATTCAATTTTTCAATTTTCATTTTCCATTTTTCAATTTTCATTTTCCATTTTTCGTTTTTAATTTTTTTTTTCATTTCTCAATTTCCATTTCACGTTTTTAATTTTTCATTTCTCATTTTCCATTTTTCATTTTTTATTTTTTATTTTCCATTTTTATATTTCATTTTTAGTATTTAATTTTTAATATTTAACTTTTATTTTTATTTTTTTATTTTTTATTTTTTATTTTTTATTAATTTTTAATTTTGACGATAAAAAAAATATGTGGTAATACTTGCTTAGGCCAATGGACACGTGCAGTGTTATTGTACACACAACTGCAATGACTTCAACAATAAGAAGAAATACAACATATAAAACATATCTTAAGAAAAACAACAAACACACTAAAAAATTTTATTTTTTCAAGAGTGTTATCAAAGTTTCATTTATAACTCGTGACGAACGGTCTACCTTAGATATTGTCGGCGTGATCGTGATTTCCACAGGCAAACGGTCATCGCTAAATCAACTTCCCATGTTATAATGATCAAGAAAATATATGGTATTGGGGTCTCTGGAATTTATTTCGATGCGTTACAAACGGAATGACAAACCTATATATACCCTCTATGGAGGGTATCAAAAGACTATTATCCATATAATGGCGTTTTAAATCTTGGTTGCACAATTCGAACTCTAGTAGTTATTTAAAAATAAACGTAAAAGTTTGTTACACCCGCACTAATGAACTTTGGAAATTTAAATCTTAATGGCGCTATTCAGCTTTCTTTGTATTTTTTATACCATTTTACCCAAGCTCCAAATTCCCGCGAAATCACCATCTCTGACGTATAACACATAAAACATAAACACCAAAAAAGGAGCGGTAATTCCCATTATTTTGCTAGGACTGAATGGTAAGTTGCTAAAAATACAGCTCTGTTCACCATTCATAAGCCCCAGAATACTTGGAAGCAGTTCCACGATACACCATAGTGACATACATTTTACGATTAATTCACCATATTTCTACACATTCAATACACAACACACTCGCTAAGTATATAAACTAAAATAAATCTAAACCATCACTACCAATAATCATATCTAAATATTAATACCTACAAACACCAAGGACTATTAACTAAATACATGAAAATTCAGTAATTGGGACAACCCATCCACAAACAAATCTGTAAAACACAAACAAAACAAAACTACATGGTAAGCCGTCTCCATATTTTTTTTTACACAACCCCACAGACATTTATTCCCATCTATACTTCTCCCAACAGGTTACCGCATTCGAGTGATGGCCCATCGTTCTAACTGGCCGCAACATTAAAACCACTTTGTGTTGTTTAATTACGTGAAAAAGTTATTACTTTAAATCAGTGGTTGGCAAAACCACTACGCGGCGTTTTTGCTCTCACATCTACATGCGCTCACATACTAATCAAAATTAAAAACATCGATCAGTCTCGCATGAGCATTCGAACGAATAGATTGATTCGACGCTTTGTGATGCACTGAGAGAATAAATGTATATTTTGAATGTGAATTCTTGTTTAAGAATAAATGTATATTTTGAATGTGAATTCTTGGTTAATAAAAAAATAAAATAAAACTATTATAGAACTTGTTTTCGCAGTTCATCAATTTATACGAAAAATTAAAACTATTAAAAATGCACCGTAAGGAAAAAAACTTGATTAATTTTGAAGTTTGTAATATATTTCCATATAATTTGAGAAAATTAAATGAATATGTTAATATATTGGAAACTTTACTAGTAAAGTACAGTATGCGTTTTAATGTTTTTGCTCAAAAAGAAAATAGAATTGAATTACATAACAATAATTTGTTATATTTGTTACATAACAATAATTTGTTATGTAATATCGAAAAGTGTTGATTTCAAGGAACTTTTAAAAATAAGGAATCAAAGTATCAAATACTTAAATTATATTCAATGTTTGGGTCAACATATATCTCTGAGTCTTCATTTTCCTCGTTAAAATTGATTAAAAATTAAACTGGAATTCGTCTAACAGATTGAGGATCTTGTTAGCATAAAATGTTGCCCGTATGATATTGATATTGATCGTGTTATACAACATGAACCTTGAAAGAGGTTAGTTAATTTTGTTTATAATTATTTTCTTATTTTAACTATAAGTTTCTCTAAGTGCATTGAGTGAGAGAGAGATTGCAGATTACTCACACAAAGCAAAATATTTTGGCGTTTTAGGGATGGGGGTTCAAAGGTGCTGATTTAAATAAAGCACTTCTTTTATTTTTGGTTGTGTTCTCGATCAAGAACTGTTTTTATTTTTTCAAACAGTTGCTTATAAATACCCTATGAGAATTTCTACAATTCTACTCTTTGAGTGACTTTCTAAGGTACACTCAATATCTTATAATTCTAAGAGCGATTTTCTAAAATACGCTCGGTAATATTAAATGTATCCAATGCATTTTGTAGTTGGGCGGAGTTTCTCTCTATGTCAGTTTCTATTTATGCAGTTTCATAAGTTACTCCAAATTATTCAAATATTGACCAAATAGAAACTGCATGTGTAGCAATTACATTTAATCAAAACAAAATTAAAAATAAATATTAATGGGTCAGTAGTATCAATTGCATTAGTCAATAGTACTGGTTGTTTACCCCACAAACTATATGTGTAATAATTATGTTTACTAGAAAGAGTGGAAAGAAATTCAACCGCAATACAAAGCATTGTCGTAAGCATGTTTTCAATGTTTACATTTTCTCACACGCTATAACATGCATACTTTATAATATGATGGTATGTGTTTGCCGGCCACTGCATTAAATGTATTTTTGACGTGTAAACATCCATGCGCTCATGGTGATCAAAATCTATTTCACAATACAGTCACAAAAAATATGTAAGGGAAAATCGATGTGAGGTATATGTAAGTGTATTGGTGCAAAGATTATGATTTAAATTTATTTAGCTGATTCAACAACCAACAGAAAGTGCCATGAATGTATAGCAAACAACTGCAACCATCAAGTATAACAACCATAGCAGTTGCTTGCTATACATAGATCGCGCATACTGTTCGTTTTTAATTGATGTGTAAATAGATCTCCCCTGTGATCGGATTCACATAAAATCACTTGTTACCTTGTTGAACTGGAATAAAAAAAAGTCTTGTCAAGAAAACGAAAGATTGTAGAAAGAAATGTCAAAAAAAATCAAAAACAAAAAGCGAGACGCAGCGTGGAAACACGCCGTGTAAATGGCATCTAACAGACCTGTATGTCGTTACATAATTCGTGGGATTACCCTAAATGCAGATAAACTGATATATTTTCCGGCACTTACAGTTGCCATACTGCATCTTTTGCATTGTAAACAAAAATATTGAAGTAGAAACGTTCCTTAAGTTTGTTGAAAAACAAGTAAATTTCCAATGTGTCAAGGTAAAATGTTCCTAAGTAAAAATATTTAATTAAATTTTTTTATAATAGTTAAAATTTTCATCTTCAAGTGTACGGATATATTATATAGATTTGTTAGAATACAACGGTTCTGAATTAATGTGTTATGTTTTTTAATATCAATAAAAATAAATCTGTACATATTTAGGTGGCATCAATAACAGTTATTTTCGGTCCCTGTACACGCCAATGTGAAAATTTTTAATTGTAAATTGCTTCAAATTAATGCATAAAAAAAATACATTATCAAGTTATGCTTAACAACGCCAAGATAAAGAAAAATATATGTGGAAATATATGTATGTGAAAACAAAAACTTACTTCTTCATCTGGATCCATTGTTTCGGGTACTACATCTGGATTTTTTTCATCTTCATTGCCATCTATTTCTTTACTTCCTGAACTTTTTTCACTCGGTCCGGGAGATCCGTGCCTCGATGCTGGTTCATTAGGAAACTCTTTTTGGCGGCGCCTCGAGTCATTACACGGAATACGAAGTGCTAAAATTATAGCCAATCCTGCAACTAAAACGGCTAACGAAAGTCCGACGGTTAATGACACCATTGGTGAAACAAGAAGATCCGACCTTGATTTACTACCTAAAATGATATCGATATTTAAATCACATATTAAGTATTATGAAAATTAAATTGCTGTCAAATTTTTTTAGCATTTTCGTTTCCATCACAGTATTGAGAATCAACCAATGCTACACTCGATCTGTTAATTTTCAACATTTTTCAAATCAATAGAGTAAAAATGAACATTCGAAAAATTGGTCATTCTTATATAACATGTTTGCTTTTTGACAACTTAGTTGAAATGGATCATAATTATGCAGAAATAGAAATGCCAAACTATATAAAAGTAAACACCATTATAAACTTATCTTTCATCTGGAGTATTTACTCAATTTAAATTTAAAATTAAGATGTGGATTTTTTACAATAAATAACACTGTACAACACAAAAATAAACTACAAAGTCCGGGCTATAAGTTTTGATAGAGGAGACAAAAAAAAAGACATGTGTATCTGTGTTTTGAAAGTTTACATCTGAATTTCATTTGAGGGGGGGTTAAAGTTTCCCAGCTCTGGCACATTATTTGTAACAACGCAAATAAGTTTCAGCTTTGCATTGTTCATACAAAAATCAAACCACTTAATACCCCACCTAATATTCATAACAAAAATACCACACAACCACACTAACCAGCAGCACACCATAACCATAGCAATATCAACTCAACTCTATACATAACACTCTCAACAAATATTTAAATATCAACGAAACACAAGCAGCCAACAACGTAACATCAACAACTAACTACCTAATCATATATACAAACAACAGTACATCAACATCATTTAAATACAGCTTAACAACTAAGTATTTACATGCAAACAAACATTAATAGAACTACGACTCTCAACTACATTGGGTTATACACAGGATCAACACTTTAAATTCTCACTCAGCTAGAATATTAAATTGGATAAGAAGGCAAAGTTGGGCTGAAGAAAGGAAGTGAGTTTCGCTACAAAACATCGTGGGGACACATTACCAAAAGGTAGAATATCCATTTCTAAGAGATCGGTACCGGTTGTCATACATAACTGAATCTGGCGGATTCACGGCTGACCGCTCTCGACTAATCCGGCGGCTTCACGGCTGACCGCTTTCGACTAATCCGGCGGATTTACGGTTGACCGCTTTCAACTAATCCCGTGGATTCACGGCCGACCGCTCTCAATCGATCCGGAATCAACGCAGCCGAACCTCCAAGTCGGCATTCATCTACAACCAGCGAAGGCAAAACGAACAACCAGCGAAACGAACCTCCGACTCGGCAATCATGGTCCGACCAGCGCAGCCGAACCCTCAACTCGGCAGTCGTCTGTCAGCCAACGTAGCCGAACCATCGATAGTATTGACGCCTATGAACAGCGCAGTCGTCTTTCAACCAACTTAGCCAAACCATCGATACCATCGACGCCTACGAGCAACGCAAGTCGTCTTTCAGCCATCGTAGCCGAATCATCGATACTATCGACGCCTATGAACAACGAAGCCGAACCTTCAACAGGGCATTCGCCTTGCGAGAAAAAATGGTTGTCGATGATGTTACCGTTCCGGTTCCCCACGGCAATCCACCGCACAAAACCGAAAAAAGATCCATACCCGAATTTTCATGGAGCTAGATAATGGCCATTGTCCAACTCATAGACTTCCTGGAAAGATTTGAGGAGTTAGCTGAGTGTTACCAGATCCCACTGGACAGGCTCCACCCTCCCTCCCATTGGTCCTTAACAGGAACGCCCTTAAATGGTACAGTGTGAAACGTGAATATATAGCCACATGGGCAAACTTCCGACTCGAATCCAGTGAACCATCTTGATAGAATCTACGACGGGCTGCGTAAAGAGTATAGACAATATATACGGCGCAATGATTTCTCTATCCTCGATAAATTGATAGCTATGATTGACGACTACGAGTCCTTATGGAAGGAAGAGCGACCACAGTCCTCCCATATGACCACCGAGGGCCATTATTACCGCTGGGACCGATGTTGGCAATGCAAGGCAAGAGGGCACAAGCGTGAGGATTGTTCAAACCATCCCCGAAGATTTTGCTCATATTGCGGGCAGGGCAACATTCTCACCAGGTACTGTCGTTGCCATAAGCCACGCTCGAAATCTAACCCAATTTCCCCCACTGAACCGGACTTCCGATACTACCTCCAGGTAAAGCTGCAGGGATGCCCGGTCAAAGCACTACTTGATACTGGTTCGTCCAACACTTATATTAGCAAGGTCATGGAGCAGCAGTTGCAAAAGTTGAACGTGCCAAAAACAACTAGTCGCGGAACGATCCAGATGGCCGATCAGTCACTTATATCACACCAAAACATTTATGCCGTGAAGATTGAGTGTGGCAAGAAAACGTTAAAGCTGCCAATATCGGTCATAACAATCCTGGCGGAATCCATGATCCTAGGTATGGATTTTCTTAGAATGTTCAACATGGAAATCTGTTTAAATGGAACTGAATTACTGCATTAGAAACAAATACCGAAGCCAACCGTTCCAGCGATCCCATACACATATATATGGAACATGAAATAACCGGGCCGGTCCGACCTCATCTTTTACGACCAACAGCAACAGAACGTCTGACTCCGTACCGATCACAATCGAAAGCCACAACCAGAAAGGCACTACCTGAAGACCGGTCTAACGTACAGGTGAGGCCACCACCGCTGACGCATATCAACAAGTGAAAGGTTCGGGTCTCGCACACCGGGTCGGGTCTCGCACACAACCACAAGTAAATTCGTATCAGACAGCCCATATGCCGGAACCACAACCGATAGTCAAACCCCACCAACCGCACGACCGCCCTGTTCCCCATTTTTCAACAGCACACTTATTGAAAGGGAACCGAGGAAAGAAGCCCAATATATACGTTAACCATCGCCAGTTCATCATGAGAAGTCAAATCAATCAACCAGATATTACCGAAATCACCGAAGTCAGCCGATCAACCAGAGCACCGAGATCAGACGATGAACACCGATATATCTTGATATTACCGATTCAACACAACCAAAACAATAACACCGAAAACTACCAGTTTACAGAAACAAGCTAACAACTACCGCGCTCGCAAAGCATCGCTTCCTGAAGTAAGGGCGGGATGTAAAAACGCAAATGAGTTTCAGCTTTACATTGTTCATACAAAAATCAAACCACTTAATACCCCACCTAATATTCACAACAAAAATACCACACAATCACACTAACCAGCAGCACACCATAACCATAGCAATGTCAACTCAACTCCATACCTAACACTGTCAACAAATATTTAAATATCAACGAAACACAAGCAGCCAACAGCGTAATATCAACAACTAATCATCTACTCGTATATACAAACAACAGTACATCAACATCATTTAACTACAGCTTAACAACTAAGTATTTACATGCAAAGAAACGTTAATAGAACTACGATTCTTAACTACATTGGGTTATATACAGCATCATCACTTAATTCCCACTCAGTTAGAATATTAAATCGGATAAAAAGGCAAAATTGGGCTGATGAAAGGAAGTGAGTTTCGATACACACCACCAAAAGGTAGAATATCCATTTTTAAGATTATCGGTACCGATTGCCATACATAACTGAATCCGGCGGATTCACGGCTGACCGCTTTCGACTAATCCGGCGCCTTCCGCTGACCGCTTTCGACTAGTCTTGCGGCTTTACGGCTGGCCGCTCTCGACTAATGGGGCGGCTTCACGACTAAACGTTATCGATTAACCCGGCGGCTTCACGACTGACCGCTTTCGACTAATCCGGCGGCTTCACGGCTGACCGCTCTCGAATTATCCGGCGGCTTCACGGCTGATCGCTCTTGACTAATCCGGTGGCTTCACGACTGACCGCTTTCGGCTAATCCGGCGGCTTCACGACTGACCGCATCCGATTAGTCCGGCGGGTTCACGGCTGACCGCTTTCAACTAATCCGGCGGCTTCACGGCTGACCACTCTCGATCGATCCCGAACCAACCCCAATTCAACAATCATCCGCAACCAGTGAAGACGAACCCCAAATTGGTAATCCTCGCCCAACCAGAAAAACGAACCTCCGACTCGGCAATCACGGTCCGACCAGCGCAGCCGAACCCTCAACTCGGCAGTCGTCTTTCAACCAACGTTACCGAACCATCGATACTATCGGCGCCCACGAGCGACAGAGCCGAACCTTCGACTCAGCATTCGCCTTGCGATCAACGTAGCCGCACAAACACCACCGAATACACAACTCGGCAGTCGTCTTTCACCGAACGTAGTTGAACCATCGATACTATCGCCGCCTACGAACAACGCAGCCGAACTCTCAACACAACAATCGTCTTACGATCAACATAGCCGAACCAGTACCGCTGAACCCTCAACTCGGCAGTCGTCTCTCAACCAACGTAGCCGAACCATCGATACTATCGACGCCTACGAACAACGCAAGTCGTCCTTCAGCCTACGTAGCCGAATCATCGATATTATCGACGCCTACGAACAACGAAGCCGAACCTTCAACACTGCATTCGCCTTGCGATCAACATAGCCCACACCGCCTACGTACAACGCATTCAACACTCGCCTTCCAACCAACGTAGCCGAGGCAACCCAGCCGAACTCTCACTTGTTAGTCGTCTTTCAACCAACGTAGCCGAACCACGAATACTTCCGCAGTATATAAAAGCGATTTTTTTAATCCAAAGAAATGATAAACCTAGTGTTTTTATTGCATAGGCTTTGAGGGTCCTTAGGCCGACCATAGACGCGTCTGAACTACCTCAGCCGTCGACCAAAACTCCGTTACATCTTATTGTTAATAGGCATAAGAAACCATGTGACTCTTACATTTTATGTATAAAACGTGTTCAGCATATTTATGTAAAATATTACGTAGAACATTTTTATGGAATATGTTAATCCTCTATCTGCTCAAGGTATGGGTCTTGAATTGATTTCATAATTAGTTTGTATATGTTTTTTTAATATCGACTATGTTTACCTATATGCTTTTGTGCAAATTTCATATAAAAAATCAGCCATCCTATTTTTTTAGTTAATTAATTATTAAAAAAAAAAAAAAATAAATTAAATTTAGTTTCACAAGTAAATACTTTTCGTTTAGTATGTTTACCAGTAGATAATTCAATTATTGTTTCTTCGTCAATACAATTACAATTTTCTAGTAAGAATAATATATATATAAATAATGGGGTTTCGATTATCAATTGAAACGCGTAGTTTGCTGCTGTTAATTAAACTCCATGTTTGCTTTATTTTGTCTTTCTTTTATACAAATCTTTGCAATAAATTTTGCTTGCAGTTTACATTTTTTTATTAAAACTGATTCTACTTAACAATTTTTGTTTATGGTTAAAATTTATTGACTTAAATTTATTTCCAATAAATTTGTTTACAATAATTGCTTTTTCTTACATTCTACTTAATTTAGGTTACAATACTTTTTGCTTATGATTTATAATGATTTATTTCGCAACAAATGACAATTGATTTTATTTACTTATTTTTGTTCATAATGTTTGCTTACACACATTTTATTAATATGGTTTCCCAATATTTATTGACCTATTTTAAAGGTAAGTGTAAAATGTGTGTAAGCTTAAATACTTAGTGCGTCGCACAGTGGCTGAAAATCATTTTTCATTGGCCAAAATTCTGTAACTTTTGAACCGATCAAAATATTTTAGTACTGTTTTTTTTAATAGATAGACAGATAGTTGATCTTGACTCAGTGTGAATTTCATTTAAATTGATTGAGTACTTTTTAAGGAATTCTAGGTCAAAGTTTAACTTTTGATTTTTTTTAACTTTTAGCGTGATATATGTTTTTTTTTATTTATTTTTATTTATTAGAAAGTGTCATTTTTGGAGTTAAATAATTATTATAAACATTTTTTGTAATAATGAAATTTTTTTAATGCTTACACTCAAAAAAATTTTTACACTCAAAAAAATTTTTACACGCAACAAAATAGTAAAATTCACTAGAAATTTAACTAGTATTACTAAAAAATTAAAAATGTTTGCTATCAAATTTGCAATTTGCTGACACTCAAGGAATATTATTATTACTACAGAAAAATTTATTAGTGTTTGCTGCCTAATTTGTTACACTAGCTAAATAAATCTGCTAAACATTAGCGCAATGATTCTAATTTTTTTTTTAATTTTGATATGAAAATATGGGTTCTTATTTTTTGAATCTTTCTTATCTATTAAAACATTGCATTCATATGTGGGAAACCTTTTAAGAATAAAAACTGCAATAGATTTAAATAGCATTTGTAACAATGGTAGGTTCTGTTTATTATTATTTTTTACTAATACTATGTTTTTCGTACTTAAATAACAATGAAAGGCAATTATAATTATTATTCATTAGACTCAAATATTGATTGCAAATATTCCATATTTTGTTCTGTGCTATTTCTGTTCTTTAGTAGTTTTTTGGCTTCTTCATCTAAATCCCGATGTTCCACTTTCCATTGATTTCGAATACTGGAGATGAACGGATCTGACGTTGCCAATAATATATTAAATAGATCTTCATTTGTGGAATTTCGTGACATTTTTCTAGTATTGTGCTGTCTATAAAATCTGTAATCCTTGTTCCTTTTTTCCTGAGCCTCCTCTGATAGATCTCCAAGTGGCACCAAATGATATTTAATGACATCTTCTCCATGATAAAGGATTTTGTGGACTGTTGCAGACATATTTCTCCATGGGTAGTTGGTTGTATATATTTTTGCAGTTTCCTTAGCATAATCTCCAAATTTTCTAGAGTCAATTTCTTCATTGCACGCAAGTACTTCTAGGATTATTTTAAATCTGAAAATAAGGTTTAAATCCACTCCTGTTATTTCAGATGCTGTTTCTGGATCTGAAAAGAATCTTCTTGCGGTATTGCCATCATTTGTATTGCCTGACCCTTGTTTTGGCTGATCTATAATCAATCCAAATTTGCGATATTCATCTTGAACATGTTTCTTTTTTGAACTTCTTAACTCTTTGTTGGTTTCGTTGTTTCTTATTGATCCTGAAGGCCCGAAATCCAAATCATAACTGATTTTTAGTATGTGTTCCATAAGTCGTATTCTTGCATGTAGTGGTGATAATCCAAATTCGAAGGCATCGGTATTATCGAATGATTTTGTCGGGACTTGGTTTAATTGGCTTGATGTTGCTTGGCATATAATGCAGCTGGATGCAGCCTTCGTGTTAGTCAAAGCCTGACCTACTTTTCCATCTATCATTGTCAGCACTAATTGGTAGCTTACTTCAATTTGCTGCCCATCTAACTGTAATTGTAATGGCTGTAGTGTTGCTATTTGGGCCTTGATATCACTAACTTCTTTGTTAATGGCATCATGACTTTCTTTTTTGAATTCAAATTTGATTGGCCTGCAGTATTTCGTAGAAGATGGTGTCTCATTTTTCCAAATATCCATTGTTTGCGTTGTACTACTCGAAGGCTCCGAATCTTCCAAAATCTTTTTCAATCGCAATGGTACAAATGATACCATGAACATATCTGAGTCCGAAATATTTTCACATACAACTTGTTTGTATTGTTTTTGTCCCGAAGAACCATCACATCCCCATTTACAAAATAGAATTAACTTTGTGTTTCCATATTTCTTTAACTCAGTTCCTGTTATTGATTGTAGCAAGCGTTTGGCTGTGTGATCAAGTAAAGATTGTAGTTGTACTTCTGCCGAAATTGGTGTGATTGTAATAGTGTCCTTTGATGGCAAACAGTCTATTTTAGCAGCTGTTATGTGATGATATGCTGGATACATATTTGAGCCTTTTTCAATCGCACGCAATCTGAGCTGAATATATTGGTGTTTTGTTAATTTCAAATCCAGAAATAATGCTAATGCCTCCTCATTTGTGAACTGTTTTGCATCGCTCGGAGTTGGTATACTTTTAAGAATTCGCTTTGTTCTCACTGGACTAGCATTACAAGTTTTTTCAATGATATCCACTTTTGTTAATTGGTTTTGTGCTCGTAATTGATGTAGAAAAGATTCTTTTATATTTGTAGAACCAATTTCCTCGTTAAAATTTTTAAGTTTCCGCCTCTTAGATCTATCGCTGCAGTTGTCCAATGATTTGCGTGGTCTTCCAGCCTTATCTAGCTTTGCTGTTTCTCCACCAACATTAAGTTGGCCTTCTAACCAGTTTGCACTTTTATTATAAAACTTTTGTTTACAGTAGTTAACTTCTTTCAATCGTTTTTTTAGTACTTTGACGAAATTAGATAATTGCTCTTGTATTTCGGTACTAGACGAATTTAAGTTTAATTTTATTTTAACGTAACTAAGAACATCTTCCTGGTTTTTGTTTCGAAAATACTCTTCGGCCAGTTCTTTATAACTAAAGTTCTCCATATTTTTCTCAATATTTTTATTTGCGTCTGTTATCACTTTTTTATCACTTTTTATCACTTGCGAATATACGTCCGTACACTTGAAGTATTAACTTATTATTGAGTAATCCCTTATAGAATCCGTCATTTTATACATTTTTAGGTACATGTTATTCACACATTTATCTTTAATTTCATAGCAGGTAGTACTTAAATTGAACAAAACTGCACTTGTTATCCAGACTTCAATATCAGGTAAAACTAATTAGTTTCTCGCCAATATGGGGTGGTTTTTTATCTTTAGTGGTTTAGTGCCGCGATTATTGACAAACTTATAAAATTGTTTATGACTTTGGTTGACCCTTAAATTTGACAACAGGTAAATTAAGAAAGAGATCATTTGTTTACTGTAGAACCTATTGTGATCATTTTATGACTTATTTTTTTGCTGATCAAAACAAAGCCAATAAACCCTTTCGCAGGTATTTTATTTAATTATTTTACTTTTACGTAGTCTAAAGTAAAAAAACAAAATTTTTTTTAGAGTAATTTTTTTAGAGTAATTTCATTAAAATGAAAAAAGTGTTCTACCGGGGGCTCGTGGGGGGTGCAAAAGTATATATAGGATTAAACAGGATACATTCGCCTTTCTCCGGGTGGTATACGTTTCTTGTTTCCTTACTTCCTTTAGAAGTTCTATTCCACTAAAGTTTAAATTTGAGAAAAATATAGTGGTTTCATAAATATTTCATAACGCCCCTAATATCAAACGTTAGAACTGTGACTACTTACAAAAACTAAAGACTATAATCCTGCTAACATTATCAAAAAGACCGCAGGCCAATATCGATGATAGCTTGCGAGTAGTAACCATTTATTTTTGATAAAAAACAAAAAAAAAACACCTTTTGCTGAATTAAAAAAAACAGTTGAGTTTGACAGCATGCCTCGCCCACAATTATCAATAGTTTAACCTAATTTTTTGGCTACCTTAATCTGGATATATAAGCTACAAAAAGGAGTAAAAATTTTAAAAATCGATGACAAAAAAAAATTTGACTTTTGGCCAATGAAATCAAAATTTGAGCCACAGTGCGTCGACCTAATATATTAGGTGTGTTCAATATTAATATATATGCCTCTAATTCCACCACAATCCTTGATCCGTATGGTGTTTGTTTCTTATCTGCTTCTATAATTTTTAGTGATGTGTCCTTCGACGCTTAATACTTAGGCCCCAATGAACAAATGCCAAAAAAAATTAACAAATGCTCCAAAAAATTGGGGCATAAGTTCACGATGAAAAAATGCCCGAAAATTCAAAAAGGTCCCAAAACAAATGAATAAATGCCCCAATTTTTCAAAAAAACCAAATAAAAAATGAACTTAAACCCCAAATTCGTTCTTCAACATTTTTTCCACCACCACACGTTTTCTAATAATTTAATGAATTTTGTGCCAAAAGTGAAAATTTTGCATACTGCTTGCTCTCTTTCAGCATGAGTTGGTAATTATAAATTAAAAACTGCAGACTCAACAATTGATCTAGCTGTTGTTTTTGACTCAACCATGTCTTTTATTCCACATATTAATTATATTGTTCCAAAAGCTTATTCCACACTTGCGTTATAAGGAGTTGTTCTGACGTTTCTGACTGTACGTTTAGATTGTTATATACATATTACGTCAGATCAAAGCTGGAATATGGTACTGCTGTTTGGAGCCCACATTGTGGAATATACAGCTCTCGTATTGAGAGAGTGCAGCGTATTTTCCTTACGTACGCACTTCCATCATTTAAGTTTGTTGATCCTAACTATACCTTCATATAGATTAAAAGGTTTATTATTAGGTTTCGAAACATTAGAATATCGTCGTAGATTTCAAGCTGCACTATTTGTCTTTGATATTACTGGAGGTATCGACTGTCCAGATTTGTTACCGCAAATAAAATTGTATGTTCCACCTAAAATACTTCGTCACTATAATATTTTTTATATTCCATGCCATCGCACAAACTATGCCCAAAACAGTTCATAAAATCGAGCGTGTGCCGATATAAATGATATTAATTAAATAGCTATAAATGGAATCCCAAATCAGCTAATAGAGTTTTGTATATCAAAAGATTGCATTAAATTACTCCTCTTTACATTATTTAATTCGTAAATTTTTGTACATAAATTACTACATATGTAATTATTTTCATCATAGTCTGTGAGGAAATCATGTTCCATTGATTGAAATAAATAAATAAATGAAATGAAATATTTTTTTGTCGTCCTGTGCAATAAACGCATTTAAAAATCTGTATTTGCATAGCCATTTCATACGTTTTGCATATCCATCATCCCCGCAAATGCAAAAATATCGGAATGATCTGCGAAACCATATGTGTGTTTTCCTCCGGCGATTACAGCTAATATCAACATACCTCTCAGAACGGATACAATCAGTATTCGTAAATAATACAATATCTGAACCATTAGCTATTAGTAGAGGTGTGTACCCCAAGGGTCAATTCTGGGGCCGCTTCTTTTCTCTATTTATGCCTATGATTTACCCCACCACTTATCACATTGCAATGTTCACATGTATGCAGATGATGTACAGCTTTACCTTAGCAGCCCTATTAATTCTATTCGCCAAAATGTGGATAACCTAAACGATGACCTTAACAGAATAAATTATTGGGCAATTTCTAATGGACCTTGCTTAAATCCAAATAAATCTAAATGCATAGTGATACACAAAAGGACTATAAACCCACTTATTGATATGGAAATATCAATAAATAATCAAAGAATTGAGATAGTTCCAGCAGCTAGAATTCTTGGATTGGTCTTCAACAGCAACCTAAATTGGTCAAGCCACATTAACATGCTTGTTGCACAATCATATGTTAAACTAAGGAACCTATGGGCAACGCAATTCCTTACGCTATTAGGAGTAAGAACACTATTGGCCAAGGCTTACCTTATTCCAACACTAACTTATTGATGCGAACTGTTTTCGAATTGCGATTCAATCAGCAAAAAAAAAATTTAAATGCTTTACAACAATATTGTTAGGTATGTGTATAGTTTAAGGAAATTTGAACACATATCGTCCTTCTCGAAAAGCCTGTACGGAATATCACTTGAAAACGTACTAAAGATTAGAGTACTAATTTTTCTGCATAAGATAATATATACTGGAAAGCGACAATACTTATGCAAACATATACATACGATTTGCCAAATCAAATAGAGGTAAAAAATTAATTATTCCTAAACATCGATGCCTAGTATCAGAATGGCACTTTTTGATAAATGCTGTACGTCTTTGGAATAGCGCTCCACCTAATATTCAACTTAATAGCAAAGCAATACATTTCAAAAAATCCTTATTTAAATACTTTGCCTAAACCTAAACTTTTTAAACGTATTTCTTATTGTATGCTTATTTTTTTTATTTTTTTCTCTCTTTTTTTTTTGGTAATTTCTAGTAATTTTCAAATTTAAAATTTTTTTTAATATTCTATGTCATATTTTAATAATGTCATAATTTTATGCATTTTTATGTTAAAATATTATTTATATTAATTTTCATATGTATTAGTTACAATTTTATTTAATTTAATTTGGCTAAACATGTTTGTTCACTACTAAAATCCTGTACTGTAATTATAAAACTTAGTCTTGTTGTGCAGGAAATCGTTATATATAATAAATAAACCCGAAATAATTAGTTATTTATAGTTCGGTTCGAGATCATGTATACATTTACTATAGATACTAGAAAGATAATACTTTATGCAATGTAAGAGAAATTTGGAAAAAATTGCAGACAGCGCAAGATGGAGTAGCTACTTTCGAACAAAGCGACTTGTTCATCTTCAGCATCCTTCTGCCTATTGCTTCAACTCATGCTTAATCAACTATTTAACTCAACATAAGAAAGAAAAGAACATGAGAAATGTTTTTTCTTTCTTTTCATACGAGAGTTAGAACGAACAAGCAGAGTTTTTTCCAATTTATAGCTTTCTCTACATTAACATCGCTTTGATCAATTACAAATCTCGTAATGTGAAAAAAGGTCTTTTGTTTTGCCAACCGTCCCATAGATGGGAACTGTAATGGCATGTGAAATCTTAACAGATTTATCACAATTGCATTGGACCGTATGTTTTGTATGTTAGTTTTTATGTATTGTCGATCCTGTGTTGTAATAATAATTAGTTATTTATAGTTCGGTTCGAGATCATGTACACATTTTCTAATACTAGAAAAGATAATACTTTATGCAATGTAAGAGAAGGATGCTGAAGATGAACAAGTCGCTTTGTTCGAAAGTAGCTACTCCATCTAAGGCTGTCTTCAATTTTTTCCAAATTTCTCTGACATTGCACAGTGGTTCAAAACCAAAAAAAAAGTGGTAATAAGTTCTGGAACTTCTAAACTATTGGTTGGATTGGAATAGTATATTCTAGGCGATTGTAGTCAAGGATATAGGCTTTCAAAATATTTATTCTTGAGATACCCTGTTGTAACACAGGGTGAGCTACAGGGTGCCAAAGTCGACCACCTCGAGCTTTCAAAGCTTGTAACTTTTATAAATATGAAGTTATTTTTACGTTTTTTAAATTTTTCCAATAACCATTAAATTATTAACAAAAAACATGCTTATACTACCTAGTTATCGCTTATGGTTTAAAAAATATTTGATTTTAAAAATCAACATTTGAACTTTTCACCAAATTCTTTCTTGGTTTTTCGCAAATAACATTTTTATTAAAATAGATTAAAAAAAATCTAAAAATATGCGGCGATAGCCAGTACTTCTTAAAAAAAAAACGTTGAAGTATTTTTTGAATTATTTCAAACCGTTTAGTGAGCACAAAATCTTAAAATTGACTTTTTGAATCAGGTTCTAAAAATTGCAAATTTTTGCCAAAAAATACCCTTCATTCTTTCACTTTTTTCTCACAACCTTGGTAAAATATGTATATATTTTTCTACATATTTTAAAAGAATATGCTTCAAGAATGGTTGTAAGCGAAATTTTTAATATTTTTGGACATGCACCCTACGTCCAGCATTGGACGAAATTGGGCAATTTAAAAAAAAAACTAAGTTTTAAAAGTTAATACAAAAATATCCGCTCAAATTTTCATACGAATTTTTTTGTTTAACATAAAAAACATATTAAGATTAGTTATTTTTATATTTTGTTTATTGATGCAGAACGGCATTTAAATTATCTAAAACACTTCAAAAACTCATTTTGATAGCGTTAATAGTTTTTGATATATTTATATTCCAATTTCAGAAAAAAAATATAGAAAAACTATGGTTTTTCGTTTTTTTTTTTGGTTTTTTTTGGTAAAATGTTCCCAAAATTTTTGAATTTTACTTATTATTATATATATTGTTAAAGAAGACATATTTATCTATTCAACGATATATACCATGTCTATCAAATATATTGCAACATGCTGAAATAATGACCCCAAACCACACTCCACAGGCAAAAATTTAGCTATTTCTCTATTTGCTCATATAAATGGTCATTTACATAGTGAATGACATATTTTTTTATTGTTTTTTGGTAAAGGGTTCCATACGTTTTTATTACTTCAAATAATTTTATATATCTTTTCAAAGAAGGTATAATTATAAGTTAATGGTGTATGAAATATTTACCTAATGAGTTTCAACTGATCATAAAATTGCCCGAAACTCTGATACTTATTGCAAAATATCTGTAATTCACAATACCTTTTTATGCAAAAAAAACAGGTAAAAGCCAAATCCTTAGATTCACTAAAACAAAACGTAAGTATTGGTTGAAGTACCTGCCCGATATATTACCTTTCAAAAAGTATTTTCAGTAAATAACCATGAGTTTCTTGTTTATTAAGATCACTTACGTATAATCTATCATGGAGGTTACATTAAAGTATTATTCACTTTGCAAAGTTATTTGGGAAAATCCTTCCGATTCTACTATTCATTCATCACGTTCGGAAAAAGTCTCGAAATTATTTTATACAATTAACAACACTTATGGTTTAAATGTGAGATCGGAAGATGTTGAAAATTTTTACAAAGCTTACGAAAGAAAATTTAGCCAATCGGGTTTATCAAAATCAAAGTTTATGACTAAAAATGAAGAATGGTTGAAAACGGGCCTCACAGTACAAATTGAGAAAAAGGCATTTGGTCGACCTAAAAAGGACTACGAAAATGTGCAATAAATGACAAAAAATAAAAAACAAGAAGAAATCATTAGTAACCATTCGCCACCTCCCCGCCTACCACCTGTGGTTTTACCAGAGAAAATAAATCTGCAACCATCTGGAGCAACGATTTCCCCAGAGTTTGGCCATCTTCATTCACTGATACCGAGAACTAACAGGTTGTATCTATTAAACTCCCTGCAAAGCTATCCCAGTTTGGAGGGTTCTAAAAGAATCCGGACATTCCATGTTCTTATTCGTGATCCGTATTTCATGCTAAACGTCGTCATCTTTTGGTCCAATCGTTCCTTTTTCATTTTCTGTTGTGGCTTCTGTAATCATTTAGATTTAGGGTGAGCAGATGATTGGCTTGCCGCTAGGGCTGCTAGCTGAGTATCCAGGTTTACTGCTCTTATGTAAGGCCGCCTCTACTAGAGGAACAGACGCCTACCATGAATCGTTCATACTGAAACAGACATTACATGTATATATAAGCTTAAAGCAACGTTTCGGAACAATTCTATACGTCGTCATCGCCGTCGCATCCATCAGCGCAGGTTCAATGTCTGTAAGTTCTGATTCCTTCGATTTGCAAAGTGATTCCGTTATATTTTTGCGAAGTTTACAAAAGTAAATGAAACAACAACATACAAAAAAAATAACCCAAAATGGGTTTTGTGTAGTTTACTTATTTGCACGAGGATAATGTTTGCTGTTGCGTCTTGTAAAAGGGAAAAAAACTTGTGCCCCAAAAACCATAAAAGTTTTTTGGGGCGTGAGTGCATCTTTTTTTGGGACATTTGTTCATTGGGGCCTAAGTACTCAGCGCCGCGTCCTTCGGGAAGTCCTTTAGTGATAAAATTGGCTTTTTTATATTTTTTTTATTAAATATTTTTTTATATTCACTTCACTATTAAGAAGAATACAGTAGACGAATGTGATTAATCTATAGGTGTGAACCTCTTTTATACTGTAAGTTATAGACACACACTGTCTAAACAACATTTTTCTTTTATTACATTACCGCAGTTGTTATGTACTTCTTATCAAATCTATATTTATTTACATGATTCATTGTGAACATGTTTAAACATGTTCATTTTTATTGACAATATCAAATGCATTGTTTGTGTTTTCTCAAATATGATCTACTTTCTAGTGTAAAATTTCCCCAAAAAGTAAGGCATTTTTTTTAAATAGTGTTATTGTTTATTTCTATGGTATCTATCATATAAATATGAGGTACGGTTATCCACATTTTTCTTATAAACAAAAAACTATTAATTTAAATTTCTTTATTAATTTAAATTTCCATATAACGATCAGCTTTATATCTGGTAACGATCAGCTTTATATCTGATAACCAGCTTTATATCTGATAACGATCAGCTGTATAAAGGTATTTATAGTTTAATTTTTGTATATGGAAACAAATAAATATGAGGTACAGTTACATACAGTTACATAATTATAAAATTATAATTCCTTATCAACGAAGGTATTTACATTTTAATTATTTTATATGTAAACAAGGAAAACTATAAGTTTGTTATTCCTTATCAACGAAGTTATT
This sequence comes from Cordilura impudica, assembly GCA_963682025.1. Taxonomy (NCBI): domain Eukaryota; kingdom Metazoa; phylum Arthropoda; class Insecta; order Diptera; family Scathophagidae; genus Cordilura; species Cordilura impudica. Next base: position 228,177,998 of record OY821517.1, read on the forward strand.
TGCATTTCAATCTTATTTTTTAAATGTCTAGAAAAATGAATGGCGTTTTTTTTTATATACAGTAATCCTCGATTAATTTCCTCGTCAAAATTTACAAGATTTTTGGGTAATTATGCGGGGAAAGCATTTATACGAACACGTTAAATTACCTCATAAGTGGCAATTAGACGAATATTTTAAATACAGCAAAAAGGCAATTATCAGAACATATGTAAAACAGGGTTATTAAAATAACTTAAACATTTTATTAAATAAAAATAGTTCATATGTCTCACATAAAGAATAAATTGCAAACACTTTTTGGTATGTTCCCACAGAGTTATACAAAAAAATTATTATTTATTTATTTTTATTTATTAATAGTAAATAAATTTACAAATTAATAATATTCAAAGAAATTAGGAAACTGGCTGCAGAGGCCTTCGTCCTTACTTAGTTATATAAATATATTTACATTAAGTTATACAATATACATAACTAGTTGATTGTATGACGCCTAGGCGCCCGTTTAAAAATTATGAATAAAACAGTTTAAATTTAAATACACGAAAAATTTATAATAAATTAAATGCCTTTTAATAAAGTAGTAAATTGAAAATTATATTGTTACATATGTACATATGAAAAAAGATTGTGTTTATAGAAATTGTATACATAAGTATCAAATCAGATAAGAAATATTTGGCAAAAAAGTTTTTCGTTTGTTAGATTTATCGTCATTTTTCAGACATATTGCAATTACTACTGTAATTACCATACAGCTTTACTTTGTATTAATTTCAGAAGATACAACTCTGTCCAAACAAACAATCGTTATTTTTGAATTTTGAATATTTTTTGCATTTATACTTCTAATTTCCACTATTCTCAGTTTTCGTAAGAGTTGTCATATGTGATGTACGGTTTTTGTACATACCTACATATGCACTTTACATATTTGAGATGACGCTTTGAAGCGAAGAAATTTTTTGTTTGTTAGATTTATCGTCATTTTTCAGACATATTGCAATTACTACTGTAATTAATATGCAATTTTAATTTTGTTTAAATGGTGCGTGGTAAAGAAGAAGAAAGCATATATTTCAAAAATTCATAACTGCACTGTATTCTTAATCGGACCGGTTTCTGGCATTTCAGCCTTCATCAGCGATTTATTGAACATTGTGATAATTGTTATGTTTTAATTGAATAGATTGTTTCTATAAGAAAATTTTTTCTACTTAGGGCGGCGGTGAGGTTTTGAACCATGAACCTTCACATACACTCGTACTTGCACTTTTGGTCAGCGCTTTAACACACTCACCTAAAGTCAGGCCTACAAGCAGTGTGGTTAGTTTCAGTTTTCGTACCATACAGCTTTACTTTGTATTAATTTCAGAAGATACAACTCTGTCCAAACAAACAATCGTTATTTTTGAATTTTGAATATTTTTTGCATTTATACTTCTAATTTCCACTATTCTCAGTTTTCGTAAGAGTTGTCATATGTGATGTACGGTTTTTGTACATACCTACATATGCACTTTACATATTTGAGTAAAAAAACAAAAAATTTCTTCGCTTCAAAGCGTCATCTCAAATATGTAAAGTGCATATGTAGGTATGTACAAAAACCGTACATCACATATGACAACTCTTACGAAAACTGAGAATAGTGGAAATTAGAAGTATAAATGCAAAAAATATTCAAAATTCAAAAATAACGATTGTTTGTTTGGACAGAGTTGTATCTTCTGAAATTAATACAAAGTAAAGCTGTATGGTACGAAAACTGAAACTAACCACACTGCTCGTAGGCCTGACTTTAGGTGAGTGTGTTAAAGCGTTGACCAAAAGTGCAAGTACGAGTGTATGTGAAGGTTCATGGTTCAAAACCTCACGGCCGCCCTAAGTAGAAAAAATTTTCATATAGAAAAAATCTATTCAATTAAAACATAACAATTATCACAATGTTCAATAAATCGCTGATGAAGGCTGAAATGCCAGAAACCGGTCCGATTAAGAATACAGTGCAGTTATGAATTTTTGAAATATATGCTTTCTTCTTCTTTACCACGCACCATTTAAAAAAAAAGTTTTTCAATTTAGAATCTCTTGAAAAACTATATTTTGTGTGAAATATCGTTGGTCATTTAATAGTTTTCCTTGCTGTGGGTTCGATTGAATACGTATCTTAACTTGGCTTGCAACTTTTGATCGTGACAAAGCCACATACAGTTGACCGTGTGAAAATACCGCGGTCTCCAAATTAATGCCAACGTAATCAAATGCCTGGCCTTGAGCCTTGTTTATGTAATTGCGTATGCAGGTATTACTGGAAACTGGCGGCGTTTTAATATGAAAGGTAATGTGGTGTCGGTTGGAGCGAGATCAATCCTAGGAATTAGAACCGGATCATTTTGTTCTGCGTTACAGAATCAGTTAGTCATTCAGTCAGTCAGTAAGTCAGGGATCAGCGTAAATATATTTAAGATATTACCCGGCCTTCACACGTTAAATGTTTGGCTTTCAGGTTGTAATGCACTCATACCTTTTTACTCTTTTTTACTAAACAATCATACGTTTCAATCCTCTCTTTCAATTTTTCAATGCGACAGTTCCTTAACAATTTTTTGACTATTGTATGTGTGATCAATTTGACTTGAACGTGGGAAGGCCGGGTAAAGTGAGGAAATTGGAGATTCCCAAAATTATTAAAATTTAATACAATGGAGTTCGCTTATAACGTACCCTGGTTGTAATAAATTTTTGTTTATAGCGAAGAATTTCTTCGGTCCCAAAAGTTTTAATCACATTTTTCATACAAATTGCTTCTCTTATAGCGAACAGTGGTTATATCAAACTTTTGACTTTAACACACAATTTTTTTCCATTTCAGAATTTTCCTATATTATATATATTTAAAAAAAAAAAAATTTAATTTTATTTTAATTTAATTTTAAATAAGGTCATTTTATGTATATTTTCGTAAAAGTTTGCCAGTAGCCAACCTTTGCTTTTTACTTTCTGCTTCTATACATAAGGAGTTTTTAATATTATGTGATTTTAAAAAAATATTTTATTTTGATAGAAACTCGGTAATTTTAGTCTTATTAAGGCAAACTATTAATATGTATCTTTTTAATAATTTAATTTATGTTTTATAACTTTTTAAAATGCATCAAAGTAAATAAACTTATTCAACTAAAAAAAGTTTTTAAACCTTTCGGACAAAACAAAAAAATGCTACGGTTATAACGAACTTAGTTTAACTAATTTGGCCGGTCCCGCCGAGTTCGTTATAATCGAACTTCATTTTACTGTAGAAAAAATAGAATAGCATAGAAAAAAAAACGTTTTAGAGCAAGGTTCTTAAAAGTTTCTTAAGGCGGGGTGGGCGGGGGTAAGTTTTTAAAAGATAAAAAAAGTCGTATTTTCATAATTCTTTTTTGAAGATATGAATAATGTTGGATTATTTAATTCATATATACGTTATAGCATAACATTTGAAGAATCTTTGAAAAAAATTACAATTAAAAATTTTAATAAATAAGTCCGCGACAGGGAATCTCCGGAGGCGTTGTTGTTTTGCGGTGAACATCATAACCCGTTACCGGATCATGTGATCCATGATAATTTCAATAAATTATTTAAATTAAAATCTTAAAGATACCTATTTACGTAATTTATGTTTGTCTAAATTTTTGAGAGCAAATTGTGCAAAAATTAATATTATGAGTGAAAAAAAAATTATTTTCCCGCCTCTCTTCTGAAATTACAATGTAATTTAATTATGCAAAGTTACAATAATTTAAATTTTAAACTTAATATTGCACTATTTTTTCAAGTGCTTTTCAATACAGAGCTTTAAACGAAATCATACGTTGGACAACAACAAAATCCACATTGAAGATCTCTTTTTTCTCAAATATTTATCAAAAAAGCATACTCTTTGGTAAGTGCTGGTCATCAGAGAACCTGAGCGAAAGCACTCCTAACAATACAAAACAATTTTGAGAAGAAAAACAAAACAGACAAACGGAAAAGTTTAGTTCAATAAAAGAAGTATGTATGCATATCTGACGACGTTAAATGAGAAAAATAAAAATGTTTAAAATATCATTCATTACTTTTTTTGCAGAATTTTTTTATTGACCATCGCAGGGAATTTAAAGAAGAACTTGAGTAGATTTTAGTTTTTTTTATGCATTTTTTGAGTTCAACTTATTCCATATGTAACACGAAATCTGCATATGTAGTGCTATTGCCGTTAGCAGTGCTGCCAATTTTGACAACTTATTGTAATTTCGACGATTTTTCAATTTGTTGAAATGATTTTTTTAATATGTTTAAAAGATGATTGAAGATTTAAAATTTTCAGTAGTATAAAAATTACGATTTCAAGGGTTAACAATTAATGGGTTGTTTATCGAAAATTGATAGTTTTTGTTCATTGTAAATGTAAATTACAAAATATGTATAGATTTAATTCTGGGTCAAGTCGTTTCAAAACGGAAATAGCTTGAATAGCATCTCCATTTAAGATTTAAGTTTTAATTACGGCGATACTATAAAACCTATTTTATATGATTGCTGTGTTAATTTTTTTTCGTTGAAATTTTATTGTTTTTGAGTTTTATAAGCGGTAAAATTTTCTTGACAATTTCTTGACGATTTTGGCGATTGTCGATTTTCAGAAGATTTTATTAGCAGCACTGGTCGGTAACAAAGAAGAGAGAAAATTGTGTGTGGGTTTGTATAAAATGAGAAAGATTAAATTTTTTTTGTGTATTTCGCATAGCTTTGTATGGAGTGCTATGTGTGTGTATTATTTCAGCGTTACAGAATCAGTCAGTCAGTCAGTGAGTCAGGCATCAGCGTAATTATATGTAAGATTATAAGTTTTTTAAAATTTCAAACGGTAGATGTTTCTTAATATTTTCAAAGTCAAATTCTTTTATTGATTCCAGGAGGCTATTTGGGAGTGCTGTGTTATTATAGCAGGATATAAGATGTGACATCGTGAGCTGGATTTTACATTTCGGGCATAAAGGTAGGGTTTCCTTTTTAAGGTGGTGCTGACGAGTTAGCTTGCTATGGCCAAGTCTCAGACGGGCTAAAACTTTCTGTTGATATCTAGGCATTCTTGTTTTATAAGTTATTTTTTGGAACGTGGGATTAATTAATTTGTAATATCCGTTTGGGGAGTGGATTGTTGATTGGTGGTTTTGTTTTTTTATTTCTTTGTTTATATAAGTTTTTATATCTTTTTTGGTGTAGTTATTATGAATAATTGTCTTTAGCAGTTTTGTCGGCTAATTCATTTCCTAGGATTCCTATATGGCCTGGTGTATGTAATAATTTGGTTTTGTTTTGCCTTAATAATGATTCCCGGATTTTGGTTACAAGTGGTTGGTTGTTATTTAAATTCTTAAGAGCATTTATTGATGACAGACTGTCGGAACAAATTATAAGTTTTTTTTTTTTTGGTGGCTTTGTACATAGTGCTTCTTCGATAGCAGTGATTTCCGATGTAAATATTGAGGTGTAGTGTGGCAATAAACCTTTTTTGATTATGAGGCCATTGTTGTCAACAATTGCAAAACCGTTACCTGCTTCTGATTTTGAACCATCACAGAACCAGAAAGTCCATTTATTTTGTTTCCATTCGTTAAAAATTTGATAATGGTACTGTCTCAGAGTTTCTGGGCTATTATATTTTTTTTGGGGGCATGTTAGATTCTATGAAGAAGTCGGAAATATTTGTCCACGTTGGATGTGTGGAACGGAAAGGTGATGGCTTATTTAGGTGTATTGAAAATTCGCTGGCAGCGTCGTGGATGGATGATATTGTTGTTTTAATTTTTGGTTCTCTTTTGAGTTTGAGATAACCTTTCGAGTCCTGAAAAATAATGTTGGAATTATTTTGAGATATTTTGACAATCTGATTACAGATGAGTTTTTTATATCGATCTTCAATTGATGGTAAGTCAAGTTCGTGTAATATGTTTCTTATCGGTGTAGTATAGAAAGCTTGGGTGATGGTTCTAAGAGCGGAATGATAATACTTTTTAATTGGTGATAGATTTGCTTTCGCCGCTTTGCCATATATTACAAGACCGTAGCCTATTTTGCTCAGGATAATTGATTTTAAAACATGTTCTAGTGTAGTAATATGGCTTTCGCTAGATGACCCATTAAGGAACCTTAAAATATTTAGTCGTTTTTATAGATCCAAAGAGAGATTTTTTATATGATCATACCAGTTCAGTTTTTTGTTAAATATTAAGCCAAGGATTTTAAGTTCCGAAACATTTTGGAAATTGTGATTATTTATTTTAAAAGTTGGCGAAGAACAGTTATGTTTGCGACATACTTGTAAGTGTTTGGATTTCGGTTTGGATATAGTTGCACCTGAAGTAGAGGACCAGTTATTTAAATCTGTCATCAGTTTGTTGAGGTTGTTTTGGATTTTTTTGCAGTCATCAATTTTTGTAAATAAATAGAAATCATCAGCGTAAAGGCAATGGGAGAAATGTTTATGTTTAGACATGATATTGTTGATCTTTTCAAAAGCTATGAGGAATAATACCACCGACAGTGGTGATCCTTGTGGTATTCCATTGTCGAGTTTTGTAGCTATCGATGTATAACCGTTGTTTTTGACAGTAAAAGTCCTATTTGTAAGAAAGGATTTGATATAGCGATATATATTGTTGCCAATGTTCCACTCTTTCAGTTGATTTAAAATGGAGTGAGTGCCGATTTTATCATACGCCTTTTTGAAGTCTATACTAAGTACAGAGCAGTAATTACGAGTTGATAGATGTTTAGCTAGATAATATTCTAGATGTATTAACGTATCAATTGTACAGCTGTTTGGTCTAAAGGCCGTTTGTTTAGTGTCTATGAGTTTATTTTGGAAGATAAACCAGATAACCTTTTAGCTACCATTTTTTCTAACATTTTACTTAAACATGATATTAAGGATATCGGTCGATATGAATCAATATCCTCTTTCTTTTTGTTTGGTTTTAGTATACAGATAACATCGGATTTTTTCCAATTATGTGGTATAACACCGCTAAAAAATATTTCATTGAACAGTTTCAGTACACGCGATTTAAAAACATTTGATGAATTTTTTATCATTGAGTAAGATATTTTGTCGCAACCTGGACTATTATCCCTTGTTTTTTTAATTGTGAGTTCAAATTCAAATAACGTAAAAGGCTTTTCAATTTCCCTGTTGGATTTGGTTAGATTTGTCGGTTTGTATTCTGAATTTATTGCATGTTAGCGTTTGATGATGTACTGGCAAAATTTTCAGTAAGTAGATTGACAATAGTTTGATATATTGTAAGGTTGTTGGTTTATCAGAGATTAGTCTAACAGTTTGCCATATTTTTTGAATTGGAGTTGTTGGTGATATGTTGAAGGTTAACTCTTTGTATGCTTGGAACTTAGCTTCTTTAATCTTCTTCCAGAAAAGAGCATTAAGTTTCTTGTATTGTATAATATTGCCAAGAATAGGTCGGACTTCAATATCTTTCCATAATGACATTTTTTTGTTTCGTAATTCACTCAAATCTTTATTCCACCAATAGGTATTGCATGTTTTTTTATGTTGATGACTCACTGGAATGCTTATGTTTGCGGCCGATAATATTGATTTTGTTACTAGTGCAGCTTCTTTATTAATATTTGATGTAGATTGTCTTTTTAAAGATTCTTCATCTAGTTTTTGTAAAATAAGGGCCAGTTGGCCCTGTTTGTTTTAAACTTTGGTGTGAATTTTGATTTATTATTAGAATTATCCAGTTAAATTATAATTGGATTGTGATCACTTCCGTGCTGGTCATCATCTACTTTCCATTGGAGTTTAGATAGAAAGTTTGGACTGCAAAAGGAAATGTCCACCGTTGTGAAAGTGTGATGTGTAGAAAAGTGAGTACTTTCTCCAGTATTCAGTATACAAAAATTGTTGTTATTTACAAAGTTTTCTAAGATCTTTGCTCTACTGTTTGTTGTGGATGAACCCCATAACGGACTCCAACCATTGAAATCACCGAGAATTAAATTATTGGGTGCTGATAAATTAATATTTTTTTCCAGAACTGATCTAGTAATTTTTTCGCAAGGTGGAATGTAAACGTTTTGTATTAGAAATTTGGTATTTAGTTTAATTCCCAGCAATGCTATTTGGAAATTACCAGAATCATTTGTAGGGGAGTATTTATGTGGGATATTGCTTTTGATGAGAAAAGCTATCCCCTGTTTGTTTGAATATTGAGTGTTGTGAAAATATGAATTGTAGTGTCTTAAAGATTTTCCTTTATTATTGGCTGAAATATGTGTTTCTTACTACGATTATATCAAAATTACACTTTGAATTTAATAATTGCAAGTTTGAAAAATTGTTTTTGTAACCATTTATATTCCATTGTAGGATTTTCATTTGGATGGAAAAAATAAGGGTTTGATCTTTACTGCAGTTAGCTTAGATTATTTCATTTTAAATATCCATATGTGTATCATAGCTTTTGTTTGTTTTGCTCAGAACTGTTTGTAGTTCTGTTTGCAAATTATTGATGTGTACATTTGAATTTTGTTGTTGAGAGAGGTCAAAATTTGCGAGAGATGAGTTTGTTGGTTTATCAAGAGTGTTCTGTTGATTGTTGTTTTGATTTAGTTTTTTGTTCTTAATGTTTTGATTTACGTTGTTCTTTTGAATAATTGTTGTTTCAGTTGTTGCAATTTCTTTTTCTTTTTGTGAATTATTTGTTATATTATTTTTTGAAAGATGTTCAATTGGTATATTTTTGTGAAATGATCTGAAGAGGAAGTTGTGTTTACATATTTTGTTGATTCTGCTATTGATATTCTGTTTACAGTAGAATGTTTAATGATTTCTTGTTTCTTTAAGAACGTAGGACACTGTTTGTTTGTGGATCTATGCTGGTAATTGCAGTTTATACATTTTATTGATTCACATGGTGATTCTTCGGTATGGATTGGCATTAAGCACGTGTTACACAAGGGAACACCTGTGCATCTTTTTGTATGTCCAATACGATAAAATAATTTGCATTGCATTGGTTCGGGTATGTAATAATCTACTTTAACATTTTTAAAACCTATTTTAATTTCATTTGGCAGTGTATACAAGTCAAAAGATAAAATGTGTAAAGGAGTATTTTCTACCTTATCATCTACTAGTTTCCTTATTTGTTGTACTTCTGAGACGTGCTGATCTGAAAGCCCGGTGGTTATTTCTGCTTCTGTTAAATTTTTTAATTCAGGACAATAGATCACACCTTTGACGGTATTATTTTATCATGGTATGAACATGAGATATCGCATATGTTGGACAGTTTTTTTGCTTTTATAAGTAATTCGGCTTGTCTTTTGGTAGTTGTAAGTATTAAAAGATTACCATCTCGTGTAAATTTTGTCATTTTCCTTTGGCTTTCTGAGATCATTTCATTTAGGGCTTTGCTAAATAAAAAAAATGTTTAGTGAATTTAAGGGTTGTTCTGGATTTGTGCTCTTCATAATAACAAATTTTGGATTATCTTTGTTGTTTATTGGTGAAAAATTTAAACTCGGAAAATTGGAATCCATCGAAGTTTTCCCGGTATTAGCTTTTTCCTTGGGGGGAGGCATCAAAGTTGTTGCACCCACCCGGTGGTGGGGCCCTGCTCATTTCCATACTTGTTTATATATGTAGTGCGTTCAATAAGCGGTAAAAAACAGAAATAAAATAAAAGAGGAAAATATACAGAAGAGATGAAGCTGAGGTTTAACGATATTTTTTAACGATATATTTTTTCACGCGCTGTTTTACAAAAACACAACTGAATACACCGATAGCTGTCGTAAGACTGACAAAAAAATTAATATTAGACTTTGTTTTTAAGATTTATTGTCTTTGACTGGGCCCACTTTTCGAGCTAATGTTCCACTTGGCACAACTGGCTACTTTCCAGAAAATTTAGGGCACATTCACGATCATTTTCATTACATTCTTCATGTATCTTTGTGAATTTTATGTTTTCTCTCCTCTGCCACCTCCACAACCACTTTTCGGTTCAAAATCTGAATTAGTTTTTATAGCAAACTTCTTTGCTTTTTTCATTACCAATTTTGTAGATATGACAGCATTATTCATGCGCATCTGGTTAAACCATATCGTGAGCCAATAAGTACTATGGGTAATTAAATCAAGGAAATTTAATGGAAATTGTACTTTCTGGATAAAATATTTGAGGTAATTACCCGAATTGGCTAATTAAGCGAAAGTTAATTAACCGTGGGGTTTTGTTAGAAAAAGTGTGCAAAAAAACGGGGATTTATAATTCGAGGTAAATAAGCGTGAAAGGTAATTAAGCGAGGGGTAATTAAACGGGTTATACTGTATTTCTTCAGTTTTATTAAGATAATGATTCAATATAGTTTCAGAATTATGAATGTCCAAGGATTGCATATTAATAACAAATTATTTGTAAAGGAAGTAAACATTTTGATAAATGATTCAGAACCTAAAACGTTAATCCACTACCTCCATTTGAATATTCAAAGTTAACGGATAAGGAAAAGATTACAAATAAATGGCTGTATAGTCATTTACATGGATTGTGTTGGGATGATGGTAATTCTACATTGGAAGAACTGAAAGAATATCTAGGAATATATATTACAAAGGAAAATAACCCAATTGTATATGCTATAGGACTTGAAATGAGTACCGTGTAGAAAGTAGTTGATATCGTTTTAACACAATCTTCTAAGAAATCTTAAAAAAAAAAAACAGTTGCGGTACCATGTCTCCTTCAATTCAATTAATCTGATTAAAGGATCAGTTTCCATGATGTTCTCGTCCTCCTTGATGTAGATCGTGCTAGCTTGTCTATTGAACACTAATTCATCTATGTTAATATTTTCTGTACAGAGTAAATTAACTGTTTCTATTAATTGTAAATTGATTGTGTACTGTGATTGTGTTGTATGTTGCACTATATATACCTATATATATACATATATATATATATAAATTAAGGATTTATTTTATTAAAAAGTTAAAAAAAATATTTTTTTATGTTGCTAATTAATTTTAGCAACAAACCTTTATTATCAAACTCTTCAAACTGACTGCAAGAATTTACAATTAAAAACTTCTAAATATAATAATAAAAATACTGGAAACTGCTGATGTTGTGTTTCCCACCATCAGGCCACTTGTTTGCTGCGCGTGTGGCTTAAATTTCGTCTGAGAATTTACTGTTGGGCAATTCGTTGCAGTTGTTGTTGTGTTGAAATATTTGTGTTTGTTGAATTGACAATTTAGCGTTGGCACGTTTTGTAGTTGTTATCTGTTGTAGCTGTTGTTGTTGTTTTTTTTATGGTTCTATAGTATTTCTGTTGTTAACTCCTCCCCCTTCAAGTTCATGCGTCCCCGCATGAATAGCCATATTTCAAAAAAATGGAAGGTCATGAATCTTCTTGTTTTTGGGACCTCTTGATGGTAATGATAGGGAGGTTTTTGGGTTGGTGCTTATTTGAACATTCTCTGCAATTTCTATTCTCTGCTCCATTTTATTGGACTTTACATTATTTTTGGATGAATTATTTCGATCTTTGTGGTTTTCATTTCTCTTCTTCCTTCTTATAAAGTAGATAATGGTAGCTGATATTATGATGGTCATTACCAGTCCAATGTTGATGGTTAGATTTATTTTATTTTCGATTTGCAGTTTGTCGATTATGTGAGAGTTGTTAACATTAACTGCCTCCATTCTTTCCAATGTTATCACTTGTTCCTGGATACTAGAGCTACTTGGTTGCAGTAGGGCAGGTAAAGGTTTAGTAAGGGAGACTTGGGTTGTTAAGTATGTTCGATTTCCAATTCGTACTGTAGAATTCAGGTGATGAACTATGAACGTACCAGCTATGTTGATTGTTGAATTGTCTATTTCAATTTGCCCTTTGTATTCGTTTAATAATATCATGCTGTCATCTATTTCTTCCACTGGTGCCACATGCTCGTCGTTGGTTGTTGTGCAGCGGGATGGTTTACTTTTCAGCAGATTTGGGATGCAGTCAGAATTACTGATGTCCAAGATATTATCTATTTCACAAATACTTATCTTATTATAATTCTTGCAGTCATTTTTTATACCAAATATCTTATCGTTACATTTCAAAACATTTTTAAATATTGTCTTAATTATTTTATTATCTTTTCTTACAGGTTTAATTAACAAATTGTCGCAATTTTCATTATTAGTTGTTGGAATATTGACAATGTAAACAATTTCATTATTATTCGAGGCGACTTTAATTTTTGAAAAATTTAGTAACTCGTCCATATTACCAAATGGAATATTATCATTGTAAAAAACATCTCTCAAAGTATTAACCTCAGTATTAGAAAAAATAAATGAATTAACAATGTTTGATTTAGCCCAATGGATGGCATATTCGATATTAGATAGTTCCTCTTTAATAATTTCAAGTTTATACTTAAAATCTAACAATTTTTCACCTTTATCCTTATTTTCTAATAGTTTAGAAATGTTATTAGTAACCTTTGAGAGTTGATTTACTTTATCTATTGTTAATTGATTGATTACAATTTGATTATTATTGTTAACTAGAACATTATTCATTTTATCTTCTATTATTTGGAAATCATGGTGGTCCGGACTGCCGGCTAACCATTTCCAGGCGGTACCAATGAAGTCAAGAGACCTCTTTGCCATCGTCTTGGATTTTAGTCTGGTTAAACAGGATTTAATTTGTGATATGGTATAGGATAAGTAAGGTAATAATGAGTTATCATCGTTGTCGCGTAAGTCAATTCCGTTCTCCAATTTCCCTATCATATCTTCGTATTCCCTCAGGTCAATCGTGTGGACAAGTTTGAACACACCGTTTGTAATTTTCGCCGTTCCTGTATTGATCACGACTAGTCTAGAGTTGGAGTAATCCATTATCTGGAACTCACCTATGGAGTATCCAAGCATCAGGAATAACCTGTAAGAAAATGTAATAAGATTTAGTTCTTTATATGTTTTTTGTGAACGACTCTCCCACTTTCGGTCACTACGGTCGAATGTCTATTTTCCTTCACTAGTTCACGTTTGAATTTTTCGGTTAATTTAGTACCTAATCTTTTATTAATTCTTACGAAAATCTCTTGTCCGGGTATGTATTGCTAACTTTTTTTTTATCTTTGTTGTGGTAGTTCAAATCCTTTTCCTGTTTCCTTTTCAGCATCGTGATGTTATTTTCCCTGGTTCTTTCATAGCTTCCAGGGGAGAAATCCACAGTCCTCCCGAAAAACATATCGACTGGCTTCCTACCGATTGTGGAATGTATTGAGTGATTATATTCGTTAACAGACCTTTCCAATAGTTCTTCAAAATTCCTGCAAATACCTTCATCTTTGAGACATCTTAAAATTTCGGCTAATGTTGAATGGAATCTTTCAATTTGACCGTTGGCTTCGCTTTTGTATGGTGGTGTTGTAAATACCTCTATACCCAATTCATCCTTCATCATGAAAAGTATGGTTGCAGAGTTCAATGATTTTTCGTTGTCCATGACAACCGTTTTGGGAACTCCATAGAAAAACAAAATATCCCTCAAGGGTCTCCTAATATCTTCTATTGATTTTCCCTGAAGAATTTTCGTTTGGGCGTACTTTGAGAATTTATCTATGGCTGTCAATACCAATTTCCTATCGGTTGAAAAAATGTCAATATGAATAACCTGACCTGGGTAGTTTGGTATTGGTGTAGCGTTCAATTTCGGTTGGTTGGGATGTCTATCGTATTTATTTTTCCTGCATGTGGAGCACATTTTCAATATTCTTTTGATTTTAGAAAACATGCTGGGAAAGTACGCTTTTTCCAATATCTGTAACTTATTTTCCACAGCATTTCTATGCGCGCGGTTATGTGTTTCTATAATTAGAGTTTCCTGATCGGATTCAGACAAAATATCTTCGACAACATTTTGAGTAAACCGAATTTTAAAATTTCCGAAATGATGTGGGTAAATTTCTTGAATTTTTCCCATAATAAATTCTGGCGTTTTAATGCAATTGATAACAGACGGGTTAAGGTATCTCTTCAAGATGGAAATTAGTTTTTCAGTATCATATTCCGGTTCCGTAATCGAATGTCTATGATAACCTGGGAAAATTATTTGGAATTGGTATGCTGGAGTATCGTCCATTTGCAAGAAGATTTGATTTTTGAATGCATTTATGGGCACTTCGACACTAGCTATGAGTTCCTCTGGAGAGCTGTCGCTACTATGCACTGTTCCTGTTAGAGAGTTGATGTTCGTTCCAGGGGGTCTAGAGAGTGCATCGGCCACAACATTACTTTTACCTGGTTTATACTGCATTTCATAGTTGTATTCCTCCAATATCGATTTCCATCTTTTCATCTTCGCATTATTATTCTTATTGCTCAAAGCATAAATCAGGGGTTGGTGGTCGGTGTAAATTATGACTTTGACTGATCCGTATAGATAGTTTCTTAGATTTGTTAGGGCCCAGATTATAGCCAACATTTCTCTTTCGTTCGCTGCATAATTTTCCTCCGATCCCGTTAATGTTCTCGAAATGAAGGAAATTGGCCTGTCGTCCTGGCTAAGTACTGCTCCGATAGCAACATTGGATGCATCTGTAGTTAACTGGAATTCTTTGTGGAAGTCAGGATACGATAATGTCACCTCCTGTGATATTAGGGCGTTTTTCAAATTATCAATAGCATGTTTCGCTTCATTATCCAGTTCAATTTTCCTCCTGCTTGATTCTGTTCTGGATATCAAGCCTCCGTCTCCTCGTAAGAGTTTCGTCAGTGGCTTTGCGATGTTCGCATATCCTTTTATGAATCTTCTGTAGTATCCTGAAAGACCAAGGAACGATCGAAGTTCCTTCACATTATTAGGATAGGGGAATTCTACAATTGCCTGAACTTTCCTTGGGTTAGCTTTTATTCCGTTATAAGAAACGATGAACCCGAGGAATTCGACTTCCTCCTTGAAAAACTCGCATTTATCCAGCTGTATTTTCATATTAGCCTCATTTAGTGTTTTGAAAATGGCCTCCAGGCCTTTGAAATGTGAATCCTCGTCTTTGCTGAAGATGATAATATCATCAATATAAACATAGCACCTCCTACCAATGTGTTCCCTTAAAATGTCATCCAGCGCACGTTGGAATATCGATGGAGCAT
The DNA here is from genome assembly GCA_963682025.1 of Cordilura impudica. Classification (NCBI taxonomy): domain Eukaryota; kingdom Metazoa; phylum Arthropoda; class Insecta; order Diptera; family Scathophagidae; genus Cordilura; species Cordilura impudica. The sequence continues at coordinate 228,193,228 of OY821517.1, forward strand.
TTTTTAATCCAAACGGCAATCGCAAGAATTCATACTTTCCATTGTTGACCGAAAATGCCGTTTTTTCTATATCTTCCATCCTAAGGGGTATTTGGTGGAAACCACTCTTTAAATCGATGACTGTAAAATATTTATTCCCTCCCAAATGTGAAAGCACGTCGTTTATCTCGGGGATGGGGTATTTATCCGCGATGGTTACTGTATTAAGTTTCCTAAAGTCTACCACAACTCTATACTTATCCCTTCCGGATGCATCCTGTTTTTTGGGGACTATCCAAATTGGTGAGTTGTAGGGAGAACGCGATGGTCGGATTATTTGGTCCCTTAATAACTTGGATATTTCATCGTCCACAACACTCCTAAGAGCCATTGGATAAGGATAATTTTTAGAATAAACGGGATTTTCAGTTGTTGTTCTTATCTCACCTACCACCCTAGTTGTGTACGTAAGGCTTTCGTCGGGGTCCGCAAATAAATTCCTGTGGCGATCGAAGATGTTTTCCAATAATTTTTTTCGACTCCCTGAAAGATGGTTTGTCCTGATTTCAATATTATTAACATTCTGAGAAATGAATTGTTTAATTGGAATTTTCCTATCCCCACTAATGGTGAAATAGTCCTCCGCTGTATAAATGACAGCTGAACATTCCTTCAGGCTATCATTCCCTAATATTGCATCAAATGTTTCTAATTCTGGTAAAAGGAAAAATTTTATGGGAGTATCATCAAACAATTTCAAAAATTTGTGTTGTGTAATTTTAATGTCTCCCTTAACGGATTTTGCGTTAAAATTTCTTTCGTTTTGCTTTGGGTTTGTTATAAATTTAGGGTTGATGTAATTTTTGTTGCTGCCAGTGTCCAATAAAATTTTTAATTTTTGGTCGTTCCCCATTTTTGCTTCGAAATAAGGTAATGAGGAACAGTTTAGTCTAAAAAATTTACTGCAAGTTGGACATCATCAGTTTCTTCTTCCTATTTTTCAAGAGTAGCTAATTCCTCAGGAATTTGTTGAAAGTAATTTTGAGCGTACTCTGGTTCCACACTCGCGTGACGATGGTTTACCTCAGCTTCTTCCGGTGGATAGTAGCCACAATAATTTTCCTCCGGCATATAATCTGTATCTATATGAAAATTCCGTTGAAATTTATTCGCTGGAGCCTGAAAGGACGCGGCTGTTGGTCTCTTTAGTGCTACATTGTTGTGTGGTCTGTTCATATAATTGACCTGGTGGGTTTGGATTGATTTATCCACATCCATTGGTTATACTCGTTGATTCTGAGGATTGTTTTGAGTGCCCGCATTCCACCCAGAATTTACAGGTAAGTTTCGGTTATGATTATAAGTAGAATTACGATTGAGATTTGGGTTAACATTAGATTGGAAGTTTGGGTTATGACCTAAATTTGGATTGCGATTTTGAGTTGGATAAAAGTTCGAATGGAAGTTTGGATTTCGGTTAAAGTTTGAAACGGGATTATGTCGAGGTGGTATAGGTGGTCTAATGGGTGGTGTTCCACCAACATAAGCGAGTTCGGGATAAAATACTCTGCCAGTTGCGAAAGTTGCCGTACCGATCCTATCCTTCTGTACATTATTCCTGATAGACTGTCCATGTGCGTAATTTCTCCTGAAAGTCATATTGTCCAACTTTAGACAAATATGTAGTGCCTGTGGCATAGATGTTGGTTCACGCACACTTAGCAATTTCGGTAAATCTCCATTTAATCCTCTTACGAACGTGTCCAGTGCTTTCTCCCTGTAGGTGTTCGTCATAGCGTGAAGGCTATTTTCCTCCAGGTCCAGGGAAGAGACCTTGTCAAGCAACAGTGAAAGGTGTTGGTAAACAACTTGATAGAATTCCGTTATGCTCCTGTTACCTTGGCATAATACCATCATCTGGTATTCCAAGGTCCCAATGTCCCTCTTATCAGAATAATGCATTGCGAGACATTTTCTTATTCGTGGCCAATCCAATGGTGTCCTATATGACTCCAAGGCAGTGTCTGCGTCCCCCACGATTTTTGTGCGAATAGTGTGTAGAATTGCATAATACCTTCCGGTACCTCTCACCGAATCATAGAGCTTCAAAACCCTCTCCACGGACTTTCGCCAAGAGTTAAATTCTCCCGGCCTACCAGAAAACTCCCTCAAAGACCTAACTATGTCGGGAACCTTGTCCAGTTCCTCCAACCTGGTAGTAACTGTACCTATGGGGTGATCGGCCCCCTCATCCGCCAAATGGTCGGACGATGATTCAATAGCCTCCCTTATCATGAGGGCTATCTGTTCCTTCTGTAGTGTAGTAAAACCTACTGATGCCTCGGTCGTTTGTGCCATTGTCAGTGTCCTACTTAGTCTCTCAGTCAGCTGGTCGATGGTTTCGTCGGGCATACCGGTTAAATGATTTCGAAATTAAGGGACAAAAAAAAAATCGAATGTAAAGTATTTATTTCGCAAATCTCGATCAAGTTCAAGGATAAAAGCAAAATTTAAAACCGATTTCAGGAAATAAAATTTATAACAACAAATATTAATGAAAAAATTTCAACTAACTCAAGATAGTAAGGACGAGTTTTGAAAAATGGAAAAAATCTTAATGTAATTAAATTAAAATAAGGAAACCAATTGATAACACAAGGGAACAAAATTGAACTTTTTTTGTGTTGATTTGAAATTTATAGCAAATTTTTACTAATTTGAGGTCGCTGATTTCAAATCTGCACTTGGTTTTTTTCTATCAGCTCGACTTTTCGAGATATACCGTTATGTTCAAAATTAAGGCACTTCCGCTACATATATTGGAATAACTTGAAAACGGTTCACCATATTAAATTAAAACAAAAATCCGAAACTCGCAAACAATATTCTCTTAAAGCCGTGCTTACTTTGTTTTTAAATTTTCCAAGTAGTTTTAGAGATATCGTTCAAGTTTTGAAAAAAAAATTAAAATTTTTAAAAAAAAAAACATTTTTTTTGTTCTTTAAAAATTCCTAAAAAATAAAAATGGGACAAAAATCACAGTTTTGGTCTACAAGCAGTTAGTTAAATATATTTCGAATAAAATGAGCTTTATTTCATTGCAATCGGTACACAACTTTTGATTTTGTTCACGATTTACTGAATTGATATAAATCGCGATTTCCATACAAAAATAACATTTTCTAATGTGTAAGTGTTTGTATGTAATAAGTTAGTTTTTTATGATTCTAAGAATTAAAAAAATTAAGTAATAAAAAAAGATTATTTCATTTTTATGGTCAGCTATACTTTTTAATTTAACACAAAAAGAGAATTTTAAAGAAAAATAAAAAATTTTAATACACAAATATTACAATGTAATTACAACTCATCGAAAAATTTTCTTTTATAAGATTTTCTTAAATAACCTTGTTTAGAGGGATTTGTTTTAATGCTCCAGCAATAGTCCGCCGTCATATGCTTATCCCAGTGACCCTGGTACCGCTCCTCTATAGTGCGGATATCTTGATGGAAACGTTCACCTTGTTCTTCACTGAAGTCTCCAAGATTTTCAGGGAAACAATCCAAATGACTGTGTAGGTAGTGCACCTTAATGCTCATATTACAACCAAGCTGCTTGAAATGTGACAACATGTTATCCACGTGGTCCGAATAGTGCTCACCCTTTTTGTTTCCCAGGAAATTGCGCACTATCCAAACAAATTCATTCCAAGCATTTCTTTCAATATCTGTCATGGAATTACTAAAATTTTCATCATTGATTAATTTTTTGATTTGAGGGCCATCAAAAATGCCAGCTTTCAGTTTCTCCGAACTCAAATTGTTGAACTTTTTACTGATATATCTAAAACAATCACCGTCCTTGTTGAGAGCTTTGACAAATTGTTTCATAAGTCCTAGCTTGATATGGAGAGGTGGCAGTATTATGCGATCCCTGGGCACAAGTGGTTGATTAACTATATTGTGGTTTCCTGGAACCATAGCTTCCCTCGAAGGCCAGTCTTTCTTACTCCAGTGTTCAGATCTGGCTCTGCTATCCCATAAACAAATGAAACACGGATATTTTGTGTAGCCACCTTGTTGGCCTAGAAGAAAATTCACCATTTTTAGATCCACACAAATTAGCCAGCGGTGTTCGTTGTACTTTATTTTATTTATAACTAGGCAATTGTAGAATATTCTTCATTAGCTTTAGTTGCATGTGCAATGGGCAACGAACCCAATTTATTACCGTTATGCAGAAGTACACATTTTAGGCTGCGTTTAGAAGAATCTATAAATAGTCGCCAGTCATTTGGATCATACTCCTCTAATCCCATCGCTGTTACTAAACCAGGAACATCTGAACAATAAACAAATTCATCGTCTTCGGAAAAGAATGGAAGTAAGTTTTTTTCTCTGTTACGGTAGTATGAAATTGTTGTTCCTTGGGTTAACAGATTTTTTTGCTTTAATCGAGAAGCAAGAATTTCAGATGCTTTTTTAGAAAGTCCAAGGTCTCTCACTAAATCACTAAGCTCCTCCTGATTAAATTGCTCGCGTTCAGAAGAAATATCTAAATGCAAGTCATCTGATCCAAATTCAGAAATTGGTGAAGGAACATTTTGTCGTAAGTCGTGGAAATTGTGTGTAGATGTAGATGGTTGTGGTTCTGAATCCTCACTAGAGTACAGGACTGGTTGGGTAATAGACAACACGTTAGGATAAATCCATTTAGACCGGTTTGTTTTATTAATGCCTGTTATGTTGACAGCGCAAAAATAACAATCATCATAATGATTCGAAGGTTCCCGCCAGATCATTGGTGTTTTATACTTGAAGTGGGTCCGTTGCTTGTTTGCCCATAACCTTAAATACTCTACACAGTTTTTACATACAGTATTAGGAATCCAGTTTGTCACGGGTTTCCATGGTAAATCCGAAGTAGTCAAAATAAATTTTTTTAATAAAATCTGACACACTTTTTCTATTTTTTATAAACGTGTATTCGCCACATATGTTACAAAAATAGTTGGGATTGATTTTACAGGTGTTTCTTGACGTAGCCATTGCACAATTTTGAAGTATATATCAAAGTAACACAATTTTCAATAAATAACACACGGGAACAAAATTGAACTTTTTTGTGTTGACTGATTAAATGTTCAATGTAAAATGATTTATATTTTTTGTCGTTATACTTTTCGCTTTCGTAAACACTTGTTGAATGAGAAAAATTGGTTGAATGAACCCATATAAATACTTAGTAGTTTTTTACTGAAGTACCAAAAAAAATTATATCCACAATTTTATTGACAGTCACTTATGAATGAACACATGTGTTCAGGGGAATTCCTTTAAAAAATCATCCGTTACCAACGGTAAACCACACATCAATAAAAACAAGTGGACTTTTCTTTTTTCTCTTTAATTGACTGTGAACTGACTAGGTGTCATAAAGGGACAATAAAATTTATAGGCGTTATGAGTTTGCTACCGCAACCATAAAAATGAAATAATCTCTTTTTATTACTTAATTTTTTTAATTCTTAGAATCATAAAAAACTAACTTATTACATACAAACACTTACACATTAGAAAATGTTATTTTTGTATGGAAATCGCGATTTATATCAATTCAGTAAATCGTGAACAAAATCAAAAGTTGTGCACCGATTGCAATGAAATAAAGCTCATTTTATTCGAAATATATTTAACTAACTGTTTGTAGACCAAAACTGTGATTTTTGTCCCATTTTTATTTTTTAGGAATTTTTAAAGAACAAAAAAAATGTTTTTTTTTTAAAAATTTTAATTTTTTTTTCAAAACTTGAACGGTATCTCTAAAACTACTTGGAAAATTTAAAAACAAAGTAAGCACGGCTTTAAGAGAATATTGTTTGCGAGTTTCGGATTTTTTTTTTAATTTAATATGGTGAACCGTTTTCAAGTTATTCCAATATATGTAGCGGAAGTGCCTTAATTTTGAACATAACGGTATATCTCGAAAAGTCGAGCTGATAGAAAAAAACCAAGGGCAGATTTGGATTCAGCGTCCCAAATAACCTTAAAAACAATATTCAGTTCTTAATCAACAGAACCATTGTTCCCTTGTGTAATGAACTTAATAATATTCTTACATTAATATCTGGAACATGATGATGGAGAGGATGATGATTGCAGACTTCCCCTGATTTTTGATTCTCGTTGCTTGCTTTTAATTGCCAAAACGTTTGCTCGACAATTAGTTTCACAGATTCTTAGTTTTTTTTTTTCATCAACTTATTTATTTTATTTAGTTCTTATTTTCAATTTTTTATTTAATTTGATTAATTTCAAAAAAAAAATTTTTATTCAGTTTTTCAATTTAATTCGTATTTTTTAATTTTTAATTTTAAATTTTTTTATATATTTAAAATTTTTGTTATTTGATTTAATTTTTCAAATTTTTTTTTTCTTGTGTTTTTTTCTTTTCTGATTATTTCCAGTTCACTTTATGTTTTCTAAATTAGGTTGTTATTTTATGTTTATCTAATTGTTGTAAAACTTATTTTAAAAAAAAATGTTTCTTACTGTTTATATCACGGCCGCTGATCTCCTTTGAGACCTCCGGTTTACCTCTTATTTTCCGAAGAGGTTACTACGGCGCACTATTTCCGCGATCTATTAATTAATCTACCGGGAAAACCCTTTTTCCGAGGGTTTTATTTATACGACAAAGGACCTTTTTTTAAGGGTCCCTGCTCGGGCGCCAATTAAGGATTTATTTTATTAAAAAGTTAAAAAAAATATTTTTTTATGTTGCTAATTAATTTTAGCAACAAACCTTTATTATCAAACTCTTCAAACTGACTGCAAGAATTTACAATTAAAAACTTCTAAATATAATAATAAAAATACTGGAAACTGCTGATGTTGTGTTTCCCACCATCAGGCCACTTGTTTGCTGCGCGTGTGGCTTAAATTTCGTCTGAGAATTTACTGTTGGGCAATTCGTTGCAGTTGTTGTTGTGTTGAAATATTTGTGTTTGTTGAATTGACAATTTAGCGTTGGCACGTTTTTTAGTTGTTATCTGTTGTAGCTGTTGTTGTTGTTTTTTTTTATGGTTCTATAGTATTTCTGTTGTTAACTTATATACTTTTTATACCCTATACCACTATGTGGTTTGGGTATAATGACTTTGTGCTGCTGTTTGTAACTACCAAAAATATTTGACCTAGACCCATCTTTTATTATGCCGATCGAATCAGAATCACTAGCTGATTCGATTTAACGATGTCCGTACGTTCGTCCGTCCGTATGTGTGTCCATGTAAAGTTTGTAATCAAACTGCAGGTCGCAAATATGAATATATTTCGATGAAATTTGGTATATAAGCTTTTATCGGCCATAGGATGAACGCTGTTGAAATTGGTGACAAGCGGTCCATGTTCAGACCTAGCCCCCATACAAATGACCTCTATGAAATCAACATAAATTGCCATAAGATCCAACTTATCATATAAATCTTAGTCAAATTGGGTTTGTATGTATTTATTACATCCATTGGACAACTCTTAGTCATAGGCCCCATATAGAGCTGCTTCCCGATCTTCACTTAAATCTATCAAAAAACAAAAATATTGCACTTATTCTTTTCAAATTTTGTTTGTACATATTTTTGCAAAATACGAGAGACTTTACCAAACATGGTCAGGATCGCTCCATTTTTGAGCCTAGTCCCTATATAGATATAGCATCCGATATGAACTTTTTCATATCTGCAGCCAAAAAAATTAAAAAAAAATCCCACTCAAATTTGGTTTATGCTTATTGTCTGTATCCATTTAGTTGGGCCTGACAGATAGGGCCTCTTAACGCATGGTATAGGGTATCGTATAGTCGGTCTAGACCGACTATAATTTTCTTACTTGTTATTTTTCATTTTTTATTTTTCATTTTTCGTTTTTCGTTTTTCATTTTTTATTTTTAATTTTTTTTTTTCATTTTTTATTTTTCATTTTCAAACAGGTTATTACATATCATAATTTTCTCATCAATACAATCACCTGTATCAACTCTTGAAAAAGGGAGTCCCTTTTAAGTAAGCAAAATATTATTGCAAGTCCTTTATCCATTAGTTGATTTCAAGCAATAAACAAAGCAGTGCGTAAACTTTTTGTTACATTTTTGATAATTAATCACAACAACCTGTAAGTAAATAAAATTATGTTCTGTACATATAGAAGACTTTTCATTGATTTAAAATTTCAGTTTTACGATCGAAAAATCAAAAAATAAAAAAGGGAGATGAAGATGAAGAGTTATTTCTTTACAAACTAAAATTTCCATAAAAATGAAAGAGTAGTAGACATTGCTCGAATTTATTCTCTGAACAATAAGAAAAAATGAATACTCAATTAGAAGAAGTGTAGCAGCTGGAATATGAACCAGTATGAGTACAACTTCACATATAAGAAATGCTTTAATGGAAACTATGGAAAAATCTTTAATAATATGGCTAGAAGACCTTAACCAAAAATGAATTCCAATTGATTCAAATACCTTAACAATGAAAGCATTAAACATTTTTGAAACAATTACTAATGAGTTACCTTCTACTTCTGCGAATAAGGTAGCTTTTACCGCAAACCATGGTTGGTTCGAAAGATTTAAGCAGAGACATGCTTCGCATAACTTAAAATTAAAATGTGAACAAGCGTCTGCTGATTTCAATGCAGCAACGCAATATCCCCTAAAATTTGCACAAATTATTGCTGAAAAATCGATTACTGCCGACCAAGTTTTTAATGCTGATGAGTCTGCTCTATTTTGGAAGAAAATGCCCGGGAGGACCTTTTTAGCAAAGCATAATAAATCAGCTAGTGGTGATAATGCAGCAAAAGATCGAATAACCATTCTGTTTTGCAGCAACGCTCCAGACGATTATATAATGAAGTCATTGATTATTAATAAAGCTAAGAAACCACGCTCATTTAAAGGAGCCAACATAAACCGTCTTCGCGTTTATTGGAATGCCAATAAAAGGCTTGGGTTACCGCAACATTATTTAATGATTACTTTTATAATAACTTTGTACCAGATGCAAAACAAGTAAGAAAATTATAGTCGGTCTAGACCGACTATACGATACCCTATACCATGCGTTTAGAGACTCTACCTATGAGACCCAACTAACTGGATACAGAATATAAGCATAAACAAAATTTGAGTGGGATTTTAATTAATTTTTTTGGCTGAAAAAGTTCATATCGGATGCTATATCTATATGGAGACTAGGCCCAAAAATGGATCGATCCTGGCCATGTTTGGTAAAGTCTCTTGTATTTTGCAAAAATATATACAAACAAAACTTGAGAAGAATCAGTGCAATATTTTTGTTTTTTGGTAGATTTAAGTGAAGATCGGGAAGCAGCTCCATATGGGGCCTATGGCTAAGAGTTGTCCCATAGGGATCATTTTTTGACTACTCATTAATGGATGTAATAAACGCATATAAACCCAATGTGACTAAGATCTATATGATAATTTGGATCTTATGGCAATTAATGTCAATTTCATAGGGGTCATATGTATGGGGGCTAGGTGTGAACATAGACCGATTCTCACCGATTTCAATAGCGTTCAGCCTATGGCCGATAGAAGCTTATGTACCAAACTTCAATAAAATATATTCATATTTGCGACCTGCAGTTTGATTACAAGGTTTACATGGACACACAGACGGACGGACGGACGGAAGAAAATTATGGTTACAGGTGACAGTGATAGTGATTGTGACAGCAGTGAAGCAACCTGAATATTTGCGTATTACTGATAATAATTTTTCTCAATTTTTTTCCAGTTGGTAACGACTTTACATTTTTTTTACATTTTTAATTTCTATGAAATATTTTATTTAAGGCGCAAATACATACGGGCGATTTCATGTCAAGTGCACCAACTTTAGAAACCGATGTCTTCCGATCGGGATGAAATTTGCACCAAGGTTAGTCCTATTGGATAGTAGTTTAGACACAATTTTTCAATAAGATCGGTCCAGGTCTCTCTGAGTTAGAGGTGATCAAAATTTGACATTTTGGCCAAACAGGTGTTTTTTCTCATCCATGTAACTTATTACCTATTGTTCTTAGAAAATTTTCTCCCGAAAAGTTTAGATAGCTATTTCTTCAATATTTCGGAAAAAAATACTTTAAAAAAAAAATTTGTAGACTTTTTTTTACTAAATTAAAGCATTTTTTTCCTCTTTTTTCCAAAAAGGCCATTTTTTTTTTTTTTTCTTAAGAAAGCTTAGGATTTTTCCATTAAGAGCTTTTTGGTCGCTTAGTGGGATGGGAGTAGGATATCTATCAAAATAAATGTTTTGTAACTCAAGACAACGGTTTTTCAATTTTTCACAAATGCACTATTTTAAATTTTTTCCTATTTGTGTGTTAAACCTTACAAATAAAACTTATACTGAGAAACTAGACAAATTAACCTTTCCGAAGGTATGTAACATACCTTCATAACATAACAGAAGAGAATGGTTATCTGTAACCTGAAAGAGTTATTTGCAACATTTCAATCTGAACACGAGGATGTCAAAATTGGCTTCACGAAATTAACCCAAATGAGGCCAAAACATTGCGTTTTGGCAGAAAGCAGCGGAACTCACACATTATGCGTTTGCATTTACCATGAAAATGTTAAACTGATGTTGAAGGAAATCAACTTAAAGTATTTAACAGATGATTCGGCAGAAGATTTACACGATTACCGCGATTGTCTTAAATTGACTATGTGTCCTAATGCAACAACTTCTTGCCACTTAGGTGAATTTACCAATTGCCCGAAAACCACATTCATCAAAGAAAATTTAATCAACTCTTTAGATAGAGAATATATAGAGGAGGTCAAATTTGATTCTTGGATTCAGACTGACAGATGCACATTGAAAACAATAATTTTAAATGTGGATGATTTTGTGGAAGAAATGTGTACAGTATTGCTAAACTAGAGAACCCATGACTTTTTAGTCAAAGAGCAATGGTCATTCTTCAAGGATTTGAAGATACATTTGAAGTCTGGTGAATTCGTTATTTCATATGATTTCGCAGAAAACTATAAATATGTTCTTCAGGATGCCATACAAGCATTCCACTTCAATAACGATCAAGTAACTATATTCACAGTAGTTATTTACTACATGAAAGATGAAAAACTGGAACACAAAAGTATGGCAATCATATCCGACGATTGAAAACATGATACCGTTGCAGTTTATGAGTACCAGAAGATGATACTAAAATATCTAAATCTAAATTTACAGTAGAGAAGGTATACTACGTTTCGGACGTAGCTCGTCAACATTTTAAAAACAAAAGTAGCTTCGCAAATCTTATGGCTCATGAAAAAGGTTTTGGAATGCCAGCTGAGTGGCATTTTCATCCAATGCTCATGGTAAAGGAGCATGTGATGGTATTGGAGCAAACCTTAAAAGAAATGCAGCGAAGTATAGCCTCCAGTGCTCGCATAAAGATCGCATCTTAGATGCGACTGCTTTACTCCATGGGCAAAGAATTATTGTAAAGAAACTAAAATAGTTTTTAGTAGCAAAGAGGATCATCAGGAAACATTGAAAACACTGAAGAGCAGATTCGATGCTGCGGTAACAATCGATGGCACCGCTCAATACCATGCTTTTATACCGCATGTCGATGGAAGACTCAAGTTGAAAAAGTTTTCTGCCTCTATTCAATGCGATTTCTTTCCAAAGCCAACAAATAAACCTGCAGCGTAATCAACAGCAGAACCTAGTAACGCTAAGAAAGGATTGACAACAAAACGCAGTAAATAAAGGCGACAAAAAAGCTGGATGAAAGACTGGGTATTTAAAAATTTACAAGACTTAAGTACTTCATAAGCTACAATAAATTAAGTATAAAAATAGTTATGATATAAATGGATCTAATGTAATTAAAATTAAATTTTATCAAATTATTTATCTTTTTATTTTTAATATTATTTTTATATATTAATTTAATTATTATTACAAATAAATAAAAAATAATAATTTTTCAACATTTCTATAGAAACAAATTGATTTTTTTTCCTGAGGTTAACATATTCTGGGTATTACAGTATCGAGGGTATGAAATCTTAGTTGGGTATGTTACATACCTTCGGAAAGTCTAATTTGTCTAGTTTCTCAGTATAAGTTTAATTTGTAAGGTTTTACACACAAATAGGCAAAAATTCAAAATAGTACATTTGTGAAAAATTTAAAAACCGTTGTCTTGAGTTACAAAACATTTATTTTGATAGATATCCCACTCCCATCCCACTAAGCGACCAAAAAGCTCTTAAAGGAAAAATCCTAAGCTTTCTTATGAAAAAAAAAACTGCCCTTTTTGAAAAAAAGGCAAAAAATGCTTTAATTTAGCAAAAAAAAAGTCTAAAAAATTTTTTTTTTTTTAAGTATTTTTTTCCGAAATATTGAAGAAATAGCTATCTAAACTGTTTGGGAGAAAATTTTCTAAGAAGAATAGGTAATAAGTTACATGGATGAGAAAAAACACCTCTTTGGCCAAAATGTCAAATTTTGATCCCCTCTAACTCAGAGAGATCTGGACCGATCTTGTTGAAAAATTGTGTCTAAACTACTATCCAATAGGACTAACCTTGGTGCAAATTTCATCCCGATCGGAAGACATCGGTTTCAAAAGTTGGTGCACTTGACATGAAATCCCCCATATATATGTCTTTAGTACATAAATGAATTGATTTTTATGTTTCTTATTATTAAACCAATATTTTTGTAATATATTTAATACATATAAAATTTTCTCTCATTTAACGTTCAATATATAATAAAGTAAATATGTAGTACATATGTAAAAGAGCAAAATTATGGCCTTTTCTCGTTTTACACTGTTTTTCATGCAAAATTTTCATTTTCGCTTTACACAGATTTTTCAGGAACGTATCTACCGTGTAAAACGGGGGATAGTGTAGGCTTACATTGTTATTGCTCAACAATAATGACAATTTAAAAGTAGTCCAATAAAATTAATCTTACATTGTTAAAGAACTTAAAAAGTAGTCCAATAAACTTTATTACATTAAAATGAGTAAATAATAATTATGTTTACATACATACATTGTATTATACTAAATTCAAATAACTTATCAACACGCCCGAATTTTACCTATTAAACGTGAATATAACACAGCAGTCAATGACAATCGTATCGACAAGCTACGTAAAGTAGTATATTGACAATAAACTGTGAGACGGGATTTCTTTCATTTATATTACACCAGTCAACAATTTTTTGCCTTTGAGATCTGGAATCACTTTTCCCATGGATTTTGACCTCCTTAAGACGAATATGAATTTAAAAATTTTTCTATGGACCAGTTTTTGAGATAAAAATTTTTCAAATTTTATTTTCACAATTTTGGAGGTACACCCTAGACCGATCTTCATAAGTATTCACACAAATTAAAGATAATTAAGCCCACTACAAACCTTTCCTTAAAAGTTTTCAAATTGGCTAAACAGTTTTGATGCCAGCGATACATATATTTTAAAAAACGTCGTTTTTTCTGTAAAAATTGGCGTGAAAAATTTATATATTGTCGTAGGAAAAATATAAAAAAAAACGTCCACCCCAACTTGATATTTTTTACAATCATAAAAATCCATGGACATTTTAAGACGTTATGATTTTTTTAGTAACAGTCTAAAATTTCGCTTTTTAACGATTTTCAGTTTTTTTTTAGATTTTTGTTGCTCAAGGCGAAATAGGGAAGCATTTTTTGGTTAGTTTTCAAATCTAAACAAATTCTTACCATAAATATGAACACAAGGAGAAAATTTTCAGAATTTTCAAATTCGCAATTTAAAAGCGAAAATTTTGTTTTATTTTTAGTATGTATACTTAATGACTTTTCAAATACAAAGCTGATTTAATGACATATGTAAGTACTTAAAAGGAGTTTTGCATTTTACGGCTACCGAGAGAATTGCTGGCTTTTCCTTTGTTTTTTATATACATCACTTTCAGTCTGCCGTATAAGGGACCACACGTATTCACCCATCATTGCCGTGTCATATAAGCCGTGATACCGTCGTTCCATTTGCTTTAATTGCTGATGGAAACGCTCGCCGTGCTCATCGCTAACGTCTCCTAAGTTTTCAGGAAAAAAATCCAAATGCGATTGGAGAAAATGGATTTTCAATGACATATGTATTCCCATCCAAAATATAAAATAAAAAATTCAAGAAATCTAATATATAGCCCTTTGTATAAGAAATAAAACATACCCATAGCCTCATAATTCTTAATTAGATCCTCAACTATTTGCTTGAAATTAGAGCTTTTTCGGTTACCCAAACATTTTCTACGACAAGCTTGAATGAGTTCCAAGTTGCTGCTTCGATGGACGATAAAGATGTTGGAAATATTTCGTCCTTTAAAAGCGTCTTTATCTCGGGACCAGCAAAGACTCCCTCTTTGATCTTAGCCAACGAAAATTGAGGGAAAATCAGCCGTAAGTGCGCAAAAGCCTCTCCATCTTTATCCAATTTTTTGCAAAGTTTTTGATTAAGCCCAGTTTGATATGCAACGGTGGAAGTATAATATTTTCTTTTCTTACAAGAGCATTGCGTAGAATATTGTCTTCGCCAACTACTAAATTTGTACGCAGCGGCATTCTTTTTGGAGTCCGGTCAAAATAGCCACAACTTTGAGGTCGGTGCACATCTTCCACTTAAACTTTTCATACTTAATGCATTGGAGTATGACTTCCAGTGTTTCATAATTTTCTTTTGAATTGACGGCATGAGCGACAGGAATAGATGGCTTTTCATTCCCATATGTAAGAGAACGGCCTTTAAGCTTTCTTTATTGCTGTCAATGAACAACCTCCACTCTTTTGTATTGTGGGTTTCATTTAGCTCTTCAAATGAACCTAAAATGTCGCTACAATAACATATTTTTTTGGTTTTTGTGTAGAACTTTGCAAACTATTCATGTCGCGTTCTATTTATTGATGTTTTAACACCAGGGGCTAAAAATCCTCGCTGTTCCATGCGAGACGCAAAAAGTTCGGCCTTTTCCTTGGTCAGACCAAAGTCGCGCACCCAATCATTTAATTCGGCCTGCGTTAATACCTGTTGCTCAATAGCAGGCTCAAATTCACTTGATCCAAACGAGTCATCTGACGTTTCCGCAATTTCAAGACTTGGACACGCTGGATAAGGAACGTCATTCGAATGTGGCAATGGAAAAGTAACAAACGTCACATTGGGGTAAGTCCATTTCAAATGTTTTCCAAAGCCAATCTTTTTACTCAGGCAAAAGAAACAATCAGTCGCGTGGCACAACGGCATCCTCCAAATCATCGGCGTGTCGAAATTCATATGACGGCTATGGTTAAAATACTTAACTTTTTTTACTTTTATATACATATGTTAATTTTTTTATAGTTGACCTTTTTATATGTAATCCAAAAAGAAATTAATATTAAAGCTCGAGGTCCAATTTTTGTTTTTAAAATTCTTTATTGCCGATATTTCGCTACTTTTTTTACTACGATGCCTAGTAACAGAATATAAACATTTTTACCTTGCTCCAGCAGACCCTTTCGTCAAATTTGCACAGCACAGAGCATCTTTGTTGTCCATGGCTCAGTGAGGTTAGGTAGAACACCAAAGTAGTTATAATAGTGTTGTTGTAGCGTTTTCACAAATGTGCGCGCTTCAGTTTTCTTCATTACCTCCCCGCAAACATTGCAGAAATAGTTTGGGTTATTTGAGCACTTGAACACATGACTTCTTTTACTCATTCTCCCAACTTTCGCCAGTAATTAAAATTAAGAAACAAACTTATTAAAAGAATGCTGCTTTTATTTTAATAACAATCACAAAAAGCACTGCAATATATTGCACGCGGTTTTTGTCAAAGTTTGCAGGACGAGTCGATAACTATATTTATATATCGAGTGACAGTTATTTGTTATCAATAAAGGCACAACTATCGAGTGGAAGTGATTTTTTATCGAAAAAGGACAACTTTCTGTTATGTTAATGCTTCTTATTTGATGGTTTCGCTCTTCAATTGCGAATTTGAAAACTCTGAAAATTTTCTCCTTGTGTTCATATTTATGGTAAGAATTTGTTTAGATTTGAAAACTACCCAAAAAATGCTTCCCTATTTCGCCTTGAGCAACAAAATCTAAAAAAACTGAAAATCGTTAAAAAGCGAAATTTTAGTATTTTACTAAAAAATCATAACGTCTGAAAGTGTCCATGGATTTTTATGATTGGGGGCTTGTTTTTTTTTTGCAAAAGGGTCAAATATTTGTAAAAAATATCAAATTGGGGTGAACATTTTTTTTTTCTATTTTTCCTACGACAATGTATAAATTTTTCACGCCAATTTTTACAGAAAAAACGACGTTTTTTAAAATATATATATCGCTGGCATCAAAACTTTTGAGGAAAGGTTTGTAGAGGGTTTAATTATCTTCAATTTGTGTGAATATTTATGAAGATTGGTCAAGGGACACCCAAGATATACCCAATTTTGTAGGTGCACCTCCAAAAATGTGAAAATAAAATTTCAAAAATTTTTATCTCAAAAACTGGTCCATAGAAAAATTTTTAAAATTCATATTCATGTTAAGAGGTCAAAATCCATGGGAAAAGTCATTACAGATATCAAAGGCAAAATATTATTGAAAATTTGTTGGCTGGTGTTATTTAAAGTAAAACTTTTATCTTACAACTCGGTCATCCTATAACATCACTGTCCTCACTGATGCTATCATAATAATTTAAATATGATCAACAAACACCCAATATGGCAAGTTACACTCTGCCATAAATCCAATAAATCTAAACGCTCAACATGGGAAATAACACTCTCAACCACGGAACCGACAATTCACCCATCCACTTAGGAAATTATATTCTAACAACGAAAGTAACATAAACAAATATCACTTTTTCTTTTCATTAAATTCATACAACATTTATTATTAAACAAAACTAAAATTACTTATAAAATATTGACGGATTTTTGGTTTAGGGATTATAACTCCCTAAATATGGAGCAATGCATATCCCAGTTGCAATCCAGGGATTTTTCTTACGTTTACAACAGTACTTCAGTAGATGAACAAGTAGCTTTTTTTATTTCGGCTGTAATCGAAACTTTTTGCCAAAATGTTCCTTCAAAAAGGGCAGTACAAACACCAAATGAAAAGTGGATGAGCTGCCGGGAAATTAAGGTTGCAAGAGTTAAAAGGAATCTAGCATATCGTGCATTTAAGGAAGACAATTCGGAGTATAATCGGCGTATATATCATATTAATAGAAATAGACTCAAGAATATAATACGGAAGCAAAGAAGAAAAGCAAGTATAAGTTTCTTTTCAAATTGTATTCAATCTCAATTGTGGCGAAGATTAAAAGCGGAAGGTGCCTTAGGATGAGGTCAAGAATTGTCTCTAGTGGATGGAGAAGAGTTTAATAGAATGTCCATGCTACCATATATTTCTCGTTCGGAAGATTTTACATGCAACATTGACCCTTCTTTCAATGATACTGGTTTTTCTTTTAGAATAATAGAGGAGGTAGACATTTTAAATGTCATGCATAGCATTAAGGCAAATGCCATAGGTTATCATGGTATGCCTTTACGATTTCTCAAATTAATTTTTACCGGTATTTCACGTCACTTAAAGTTTATATTTAATACTATTATTACATCATCTTATTTCCCTCAGATCTGGAAAATTGGAAGAGTTGTGCCTATTCCTAAGATAAAATCTCCTCGTGAGATATCTGACTACCGACCTATAAATATATTATCTTGTTATTCCAAAATTTTGGAGATAATTTTGAAGAATCAAATCCAAGGTCATTTACGTATGGAAAATTTGGTAAACAATTTTCAGTCAGGTTTTAGAAAGGTTTACAATACAACAGGATTAAATCTCGATATAATGGAAACTCTGAGACAAAATATGGATAAAAAGTACAATTCGTAGTAGTTTTCTTAGATTTTACAAGAGCATTTGATTCTCTCAGTATAAGTTTGCTTTTATTTAAGTTGTCTAATCGGTTCAAATTTGTGGGTTCGTCTTGCGATTGATGAATTCTTTTTTAAGTGGGCGGAGTCAATATGCCATTTTAAATGATGAAGTATCATCGTCCCTAAGGACTTATATGGGTGTACCTCAGGGATCGGTTTTGGGTCCTTTACTTTTTATGTTATATATCAATGATGTTTTTTTGCAAGTAGATTTTGGAACATGTTATACTTATGCGGATGACATACAAATAGTTGCAAGTGATAATGGAAACGGTCTTGATTATTTAACTTTTAATCTTAATAGGGTTCTTCAAAGTATTTTGGAATGGTCAAACGGCAATTTTTTGAAACTTAACCCATCAAAGACTAGGGTTATGTCTTTTTCACATAGTTCCTGTTCTAGTATTGATCTGCCTTTAGGTAATGAATCAATTGAATTCGTCTCTTATAGAACGATTGGATTGTACTTAGATGGAGATTTAGATTTTGGTTTTCATATAAATCATATTGTTGCCACAATCTCTTTTATATTGAGGTTTTATACTTTGGGGTGTTATCTACCTATGGAGGTTAGAAAACGATTGGTTCTTTCTACATGTCTACCACTTTTTTTGTATGGTATGGAGATTTATAGTGGGACTTCCCAGCAGAATATTTTGAGACTCAAACATTGTTTTAATAGGATAGTTCGTCATGTGTATGGTCTTAAATTCAGAACTCATATGACGTCTTATGTAATTAATTTCATGGGCAGTGATTTTCAAATTTTAATCGGTACAAGGATATTAGTTTTTATGTATAACGTTATTAAGTATGGTTTTCCCCCATATTTAAGAAACAGATTTAGGATTGGGAATTCTTCAAGAACACATATTTTTGTACCACCATGTTTTAACTCATTAATAATGAAAAGATCTGTTGTTGTGAAGTCAGTAGGGCTATGTAATTCTGTGGTTCCATGTACTGAACGGAAATTTTCGTATCATGTTAAAAGATTTAAAAAGATTATACTTGAGAATATATAGATGCTCTTTATATGATCAGCTGCTGTCATCATTTTCCCTTTTAACTAAATTAATCTTATTAATATTATATTTAATTTTTTTACTCTTGATTTTTTGTGCATATAGAGGATTATATACAATTGAAATATTGGTATTTTTGAAATATTTTTGAATTTTCAATTAATATTAATTGTATTAGTTTTAAGATTTTACCCTGATGCCATATTATATTTCTGGTTTATAGTCCCTAAGGGCTTGAAAAACTATTGAATAAATAAAAAATAAATAAAAAAACAAGTAAGAGTGTTAAATTCGGCTGTGCCGAATCTTTGATACCCTCCACCTCGGTTTGAGTATTGATAGTAAATGTAAACAAAATATTGAAAAAAGTAAACAATTTGTTAAACTTAATACCAAATTATTTCAGAAAATTCTTTGGGTTGGTTTTCGTCTTTTCTATTATTTCGGATTTATTTCGGTGTTTGCTTTTTGGTCATCGTGGTTGCTGATCGCCATGCATTGAGGTCATATACCTATATGCATGCGTTTCCGGTTATATGACATAACTTCTCGTTTAATTTAGTTTTTGCTAATTAAATAGCTCGCCCTAACCTCCATTGCAAAGGTAATGTTTGTGTAGAGTGGCTATATGCCTTAAATCGTGCTAATTGGAGATGGCTGTATAGTTTCTTTTAACTGGCCAAATATTTATTCATTGTGGCCATATAGGTCGGATGGAGTAACAAAATAATAACCAAAAAAAAGCTCTCTCATCTTTTTTTTTTTATATATTGCCATATTTTGAAAACATAGAGAATAAATTTATAATAATAAATAATCAAATTAGGGATGCCAAACGCAAAAAACCAAAAGTCCCAAACATTTTAAATAAAATAATTTAATATTATCTTTATTTTCTGAAAAACTTCAAATTTTCATCCAAAAAAAATTGTGAAAATTTATATATAAAAAATAACATTCTCATCAAATTACGTTTACTTATGTAACAATTTTTATGTTAGCAATTCTTAAATATCATTTGAAGTTTTCTTAAATTCATTGAATTTAAATTAATATTTTCTGTAGTGCGATTCTGTAAATTTCAAATTCAACGATCTGACAATCGCAAAATATATCGACAGCTATTGTTGTTTGCACTAAGGATGAAGTGATTCACTAAGTACATACATCTTAACGACAGTCGACAAATCTGTTTTTCTATAAATTTAAATTGTAAACAAGTGGCACCTCTGTCAAAATAAGCGAAAAACACAAAGAATAGAAAAAAACAAATTACTTCGTGTTTGACAGGATGATTTTATGTTTATGTTTAATATCTTTATTTTTTTTTTTTACTAATATTTCTGTTTATTTATTTGAAAATGAAATAATAAAAAAGTTTTTTAATAAAAGCAAAATATTTTCACAATTTTATGATTTTTATTTATGTATGACGACATTTCAACCTAAAAATTTAAGTTTTTATCGATTGAATAAACACCACAAAAATGGTTGTCGTTTAGATAACAACAACAGTTGACTTTAATTATTATGACTTTAATACTGATAATTTTGCAATTTTCTTTTTTTCACATTCGACTATCGTTAAAAGAAGTTAATGAATCGCGGTACTGAAAAGGTTTTAATATCTCCTGAATGGCAATATTTTTTTTTAAATGTAAACATTTTTAACCGTATGATTCATAACAAGCAAAACTCCTTTAATTTCATAACCAGGTACCCGGGTACCCGAAGTAGGTTGTTTTGCGTTTATTGAAATAAAATAATATTTTCCTGTAAATATTTTTGTTGTTGATTATATTTTGCGTTCTCAACTGTACAAATTTGATATTTGGAAAAAAAACTGGTTTCTGTTCGTATATAAGTACCTAAAGCGACACAAGTAGGCAGAAACTGGTTTTATGTAAGGGTTGTTTATTTGCTTATTTTGCTTATTTTCGGTACATACTTGCTTAATTGCTTTTGAATTAGATAGCAGATGTTCATTTGTGTCGTAAAATTGAAATATTTCATTTGCTTCGCCAGTCTGTGTTGAATATTTGAACAGTGAAGTTGGTGAAAAATGAGCCGCAACGACCGATATTTGTCTACAAGGGAATACTGGAATTTGAGTGATGAAGCAAGAAGCACATATATTCAACGTTTATTTGAGGAAGCGACTCAAGATGAGGACCTGGAAGTGGACCCTGTGGAAGACCAAAATGAAGGAAATGTGTCCTATACTGGCGAAGTTTCGGAATCAGAGAATGAAGATTTGAATGTTGACAACGCAAACGAAATTGCAGCTGCTATTGACGCACCAGAGGAAATTTTCTTTGATGATGAAAGTGAAGATGATGATATGCAAGAAGATGCACCAACAACAAACCCAGCAGACTACATGACTGCACGTGACGGCACACAATGGCAGCGAACACCACGTAGTTGCCAACAAGTGAGAGGCCACAATATATTCAGAGACCGCTGTGGTCCAGCGCGGATTACTGAAAATATGACGCCTTTGCAGTGTTTCAAATCATACCTCACAGTGGAAATGGTGGATATAATAGTGCGCCACACAAATAGAAAAGCGCATGCCACATATAATGCGTACAATGAAGCGAATCCCAATAGACGTCAGTTGAAGTGGAAAGACACGACAATCAACGAAATTTATGCGTTCATTGGAATGATTTTGATGGCTGGCACAAATCATTCTAATGACGAAAACGCAAGAGATTTGTGGACGTCACAGGCTCACCCAATATTCCGCGCCACCATGGGAATAAACAGGTTTTTCGATTTGCTGCGTTTTATGCGGTTTAACGACCCCAGAACACGGGTAGAGCGGCAGCGTCAAGACATAGCGGCGCCAATTCGCGATATTTGGATAATGCTCAATGCAAATCTTGCCAGATATTATGTGCCATCAGAATATTTGACCATTGATGAACAATTATATCCATACCGTGGTAGAACCAAATTCACCCAATATATACCCTCGAAGCCAGCAAAATATGGCATAAAAGTATGGTGGATTTGCGATGCCAAAAACTCATATCCACTTCATGGCCAAATATATACTGGCAAACAAGAAACTGGTCGTGAAGTTGGTGTTGGCGAAAGAGTGGTGAGAGATTTAGTTGGGCCATACTACGGTAGCGGACGAAATATAACAATGGATAATTTTTTTACGACGCTGCCGTTGGCTAGGCAACTAAAAGTAGAAAAGCTCAGCATTGTGGGTACACTCCGCCGCAACAAAGCTTACATCCCTGCGGAGATGAAAGAAGACAAAAAAAAAGACGTTGGTTCAAGTTTATTTGGCTTCTACGACAACGTAACACTGCTCTCATATAAGCAGCGGAAGTCCAACTCGGTCATCCTTCTTTCTAGTATGCATGATGATGCACAAATTGACGAGAATGGGAAACCAGAAATTATAAATTTTTATAACCAAACAAAAGGTGGGGTGGACGTAATGGACCAAACGCTCCAAGAATACACGACCCAGCGACAAACAAGAAGATGGCCGATGGCATTTTTCTATAACATCATTGATGTGAGCGCATTTGCATCACACATCATATATTATGGAAATAATCCAACTGCACGATACACCACGACGCGCAGGAAGAATTTCCTGCGTCAACTGGCAGAAAACCTGTGCATTCCTGTTATAGAAAATAGAATTTCAAATGTGCAAAGCGTGCGCCAATTTTCAACAAAAAATGCAATTGAAAGCATCATCGGAAGGCCGTTGGAGAGTGTGCTTTGTGCTGCAGGTCCGTCAACATCTCCGTCAGCACGACAAAGGGGCAGAAAAGTACATACGGGCGTGTGCTACATGTGCAACCTTCTTCCAAATAAGCGCAGAAGAAAAACTAGAAAAAATTGCAGCATATGTAGCACGCCGATATGCGATGAGCACGCCATAACAATTACTAAATGCTACAATTGCCACAATAACAACGATAGTGATTCGGATGAATTATAATATAATATATATAAAATATGATAAAATAAATAAAAAAGACATTTATTTCCAATAAAAACAACACAAAAAAACGTTTTTTCATTTACATGTCAGGCATTTACATAGGAATTGCATTAGGGCACCCGGTTGTGTGTTTATGGGGGTAAAACATTTAAAATCATTTTTTAAAGAAAATATTGAAAATATTTTGAATTTTTTGGCATTTAAATCTTAGTTTAGCCAAAATCTCTCATGATTCGGAGTTTTATGTCCATATCTCAAAAATTATAGGCACAGCAGCACTTTAAAGTCAAAAAAGGTACACGGGTACCCGGCTATGAATCGTAGGGTTAAATGTAAACATATTTGGTGTTTTTTTTTTTGGAAATTCAATTTGTGTTTAACGAATAAAATTTATATATTAAAGATGCAATTGATGTCTTCTAAATTTAAAATTATTATTTCCGACGTTTTGATATAATTTTCTGAAATTCAATTTATATTTTCTAATTTATTTAGAATTGATATTTTATTAAATTTGAATGGAAAATTTAAAAAGTGCAATTTTGTATTTATGTGAATAATAATGCTTTATTAATTATAAACAATTTTTAAAAATTAGATGTAATCGCAATCAGATATTTTGTAGGTAAAGCAGAATAATAGTTCTATATAACTATGTAGAACTGTTTTGAAAGCAAAAAACTCATTGATGACCTAGGTAACTCTATTTTGTAAAGACAACAAAAAGTTAACATGCCAAACTTATGTTCATATTTGTAAAAGAATAATGAAAAAACGTATGAAATAAAAGACCAGCCCGTGGTATACTCTTAACATTGTTCTGTATGATATCTAGTTGAAAATATTGACATTCATGTTAAAATAGAAATAACTATTGCAAAGCTAATTAGAACAAAAATTGTGGCGCCATCTACTGTGGCATAGTCACGCTGAGCAAAATGAAGTGACACTCTGTTAATGCAAAAGAAATGTATTTTCCCCACAACAAAATATTGCAGAATTTTATGTAAATAAAATAATATACCCATTTATTTCTAACATGCAGTTACTATGAATATACACACATACATATATATAATATATGTATATTATTTGTATTATTTAATATGTGTATGTATGTATATGTAAATCTTACACACAAAAAATACAACATCAAACGTTATTTTTGTGTTTTTCTCTTTAAATAAATTAACACATAAATTTTTTTTGCTAAATTTACATTTGGGCAATTCACAAATGGTGTTGTATATTGTATGTTGTATTGAAATACACAATACAATCATTTGTTGTGAACACTCAGTTGTATTTTCATATTGTAAAATGCTTTCTTTAGTAATTTTCGATCCAACGAGGAAAGATCGCTTCACCGCTTCTGCTATTTTGTATAAGAGAAAACACTTGTCAGTGTTTGCTTTTTGGTCGTGAGATATACCCTGGAGTTTTAGTTACGTACCTCTTGCATTTTAATTTATAATGAAAAAAAAAAAATGTTAAATGTTTTGGTTGGTACTGAAAGAGAAAATACATACTAAAAATATAAACATTAATTTTTATATAAATAAACTTATCGATGTATTTGCGTTATTTGCATTATTTGCCATATTTTATTTTATTATTATTTATGCTGATAAAATTCTATGTATTTGTTTTTTTCTTTTTCATAAAAACTGGCATTCACTTGGAACTGATATGTTATGATACAATATACAACATTTACTAAACATAGCAAATGAAGTTGGATCGTGTATCAGATTTTTCAGTGAAAATTACCAACAACAATTTTACACTATTGTAAAGTGATACACGATACAACAGATACAACGATACATTACCCATTGTGAATTGCCCAATTGTTTTTTTTTTATTAACAACTAGGTATTTTAGCATTATTTGCTTTAGATGTTGGTGAATTTTTACTCCCTTTATATTAACTCGTAGTGTCTGCTTGTCGAACAAATTTTGGATCGATTTTAACCACTTTCCCGTGACTCAATCGATCTGAAATTTTGCAGGCAAGCTCGTGGCAATGACAGAAATGATCTAACAGATTTTTTAGTGATGCCAAAACAATGGACACTTTTAAATTTTTCTACCAGAGTTGATAAAAAAATGTACAAAGGGTTTGTTTTTATTATATTATTACCACAACGACCACAAAAACAACAAGTCCAGCTATGACAACGATGCAACATTTAGAATAACAACAACAACAATATAGAAATCTCATGTTTTTCATTTTTTTCTTTACTTTTTCAGAGATTTCCCTGGACCTGCTCCACCGATTTTAATGATTTTTGAAACAGAAATCTTCCCATGAATTTGGTGAATCATTTTTACTAAAAACGATCAACCTAGCTGCCCTATTGAGGGCGTGATCGTGTCAAGAACAACATGGAAAATTATATATTTTTTCAAGACTTTTTTTAGTTCTTCATTCAAATCTCGGGCCCTGATCAACCGATTTGGATGATTTTAAATAGCAAACTTCTCAGGATGTTAGTGAACCATTTTTTATGTCAACGGGTACCCTAGCTGCCCGATTGATACCGTCATCGTGAGTTCCACAGACGGACATCGCTATATTAACTCCGGTTGTTATAAGGATCACAAATATATATATATTATGGGGTCCAAATTTTTTTTCCATTTTCTTCACAAAATGATTTGAAAGCATTAGATGTAAAAGATGTTCCTCGCTTATAATTTGAGATGGAATACCAATAAATTGAGACACATCTAATAGTGACTGAACCGCAGCTTTTGAAGTAGTATTCCGTACATGGCGTAAAGGTATAAATTTTGTGTAAGCATCAGCAATTACAAAAACATATTGGTTTCCTTTTTTAGATTTTGGAAATGGACCAACATGATCGATGTGAATTGTATAAAAGGGGACCGTACGCTTGTCTATTGGATATATAATAAAATTAGTTTCATCTTTATATCTGTTGTTATACAAACATTGAATGCATGAATCTAAATATTTTCGAATAATTTTTCTCATTTTTGGAAACCAATACATTTTTCTAACACGATTTACTGTTCTCTCGAAACCATTATGACCAATATCGTAATGTGCTGATTTAATAACTCTCCATCTTAAACCACTAGGTACAACAAACCGCACTCCATCTTCCGTTTTCTTGAATAGTCGATTATTTTTTAAAACATACTCCTTCTCATAACTTTTTCGGACATTATCATTAGTATTTTGGATAAGTTTATCAATGAGCTTTTTTATTGAACAATCCTGGTATTGTAACGTAGCTATCCAGTCTGACTCACTCATTCCTATCATTAGAATATCGCAACCAGCTACATCTGGTTCACGAAGATTCTCTTGAGGATTACGGCTTAATGCATCTGCATGTAACATTCGAATACCTGGTCTATGGACACATTCAAAATCGAACTCTTGTATCTTTAGCCACCATCTTGCAATACGAGGAATAATATTTTGCTTATTTGAGGTCTCTTTAAGTGAATTACGATATGTTAAAATCTTAAAATGTTTTCCAAGAAAATAAAATCGAAACCGTTCCAAACTTTCCACAACAGCAAGTGTTTCTAACTCGTAACTATGATACTTTTGTTCAAGACTACTAGCTTGTCGACTGAAATTGGCTACTGGACGTTTCTGTCCCAACTGACATACCTGAATTAAAACACCAACTAAACCATTTTGACAAGCGTCAGTATGTAACTCATGATTTTGATCTGGATCGTATATAACCCAAACCGGATTTTCAGACAATTTCCGTTTTAAATCTTCAAAAGCATTCTCCTTCTCTGATTCTCATACAAAAGGTGTATTTTTCTATAACAATTGATTTAAAGGAAATGCGAATTTTGTTAATTTTCAACAAATTTTCTAAAATAGCCAGTAAGGCCCAAAAATTTTTTAATTTCTCGCATGTTTGAGGGTCTACGATAATTAACTATTGCTTGTGTTTTAATCTCAACACGATATACACTTTTATCAGTAATAATGTGTCCAAGATATGATATTTGATTTAAAAAGAATTCACATTTTTTAATTTAAATGTTATTTCCATGTTTTCACACACAATCAAAATGTTTGAAATATTTCTAAGTTCATTATAGTCTTTTCCGAACAAAACAATGTCATCCATATAAGCAATAATATTTTTGTTGTTAGTTGTTCCAATCAAGCGATCCACAAGACGCATAAAGACCGCCGCACAGTGGGCCATATTTGGAGAAGGCGGCCAAAAATCATTTTTATTTTGTTACCGATTTTAAAGTTATGCTATTCATTTGAAATTTAATACTAGTAGACCTCGTGAGCCAAAAAATTGCGACTCTATCTCAACTATATCACAGCGAACAGGGTCTTCGAAAATGGGCTTTCTCAGTATTTTGCTAAAATTTTTATTTTTGAATGACAGTAACTTTTTTGATTTAAAAGATTTTGAAGTGAAACAAGTTTTGTATAATTTTGTGGCTTCCATGCTATTAATCTTAAAAACGTAAAATCACTGAGTCATTCCGAAATTAAAAAAAAAAATTTTTTAAAAAAGGTCCAAATTTTCCGAAAATCTCCTACCTAATAGAGCATAACTTCTGCCAGTCAAAAGCAGTCAGAAAAAATCTTGCACTATTTTATAGTCCGCACCCTCC
This sequence comes from Cordilura impudica, assembly GCA_963682025.1. Classification (NCBI taxonomy): domain Eukaryota; kingdom Metazoa; phylum Arthropoda; class Insecta; order Diptera; family Scathophagidae; genus Cordilura; species Cordilura impudica. The sequence goes on from OY821517.1 coordinate 228,220,918, forward strand.
CCTATACTCCTGTACCCCTTATACACCCGCCAGTTTCTGCCCGTGTGCACCAGAACAATTTTTCTGACCCAAGGTTAGATTAGGATATATTAAGTTTGAGGTGATGTTTGTAACTGCCAAAACTATTGGACCTTTATCCATCTTTTATTATACGGATCGACTCAAAAACACTTTCAGAGTCGATTAAACGATGTCCGTCCGTCCGTCTGAGTGTTATGAATACAAAAGTTGGTCGTACCGGTGCACCGCGGTGTATTTTTTTGCGTGTCGGTAGAGTTGTCAGGAGTTGTTATATACTTATAAAAAGGGTTGAGATATAATGCGCTTAATTGTTACAGGTACATTTACATAGGTATCTTTCAAAAACATTAATAGTCTGAATTAGAGTTATATAGTTTAAATACCTGACAAAATGGGAAACAATTTAAATAACAGGTAAATGGTGAAAAAAAACTATTGCGACATAGCCCTTTAAGATATGAGCAGGTATGCTTCACCTTTTAAAAGAGGTTATGGTGTGGGTTTTTTATGCTTCTAAAAGTGGTAATAAAAGATAAAAATTTGTAAATGGTAAAAAAAAACTATTGCGACATAGCCCTTTAAGATATGAGCACATTTTAAAAGGGGTTAGGGTGTGGGTTTTTATGCTTTTAAAAGTGGTAATAAAAGATAAAAATTTGTAAATGGTAAAAAAAAAACTATTGCGACATAGCCCTTTAAGATATGAGCAGGTATGCTTCACCTTTTAAAAGGGGTTAGGGTGTGGGTTTTTTATGCTTCTAAAAGTGGTAATAAAAGATAAAAATTTGTAAATGGTAAAAAAAGCTATTGCGACATAACCCTTTAAGATATGAGCAGGTATGCTTCACCTATAGGGGTTAGGTTGTGGGTTTTTTATGCTTCTAAAAGTGGTAATAAAAGATAAAAATTTTTATTTTACATAATTGCAAGAAAGAGTATTTATAATAATGTTTCCACAATTATTATTCATTACAATTTGTGCAATGGCTAAGTACTGTTACAGAGATCTGGCAGATACTTATTTTCAACGAAATGATGTAGACGATGTAATTTTGCACATAGCGAGCAACGACTTCTTTAAGAATTGTAACCTAGAAGACATTGAAATGCACAAAGGAAAAATTACTAATTTAGCATCGAATTTGAAAAGACGTTACATTGAATGCTCTCATAGCAAGGCAAAGATGTACAAATGTTACCAAGACTGGTTAATAAAGGAACTGATTTTTGAGAGTGCATCTACAACTCCCAACGAAAGTGGAAAAAAGAGTCGACCAGCAAAACCAATTGACGGATGTAGTGAAAGATCTCGAAGGCGCAAGCTGGAGAACATCAATGAAGAAATTTCTCAAAGAATTATTAAGGATTCATTTTTGCACCAAATTCAACCAACACAAAATAAAAAAAATAAAATTGAAATAATTGAAAAAATAGTAGAAGCGAGCCCAAGGCGCACAAAGAGGATTTTGAAAAGCATTCCTACACCAATCGAAGATAAGAAGTTTACGCCGGAAGAAGCGTTCGCCCTATTTTTGGATTTGAAATTAACCAAAAATCAATATAAGAAACTGCGGAAGCGAACCAATGATAAGAATTGTGGAATTTTTCCAGAGTATCGAGATTTAGTTTCTGCCAAAAAAGAATGCTTACCTTCACAATCTGCTATTAGTGTCACATCAACATCAGCAGAAATAAAATTTGAAGATCTCCTTGAACATACTGCAGAACGATTGCTAAATACGCTTGATACTGATCATTTAAAAAAAATTGGTAATGGCAGCATTACTTTAATCTCTAAATGGGGATGTGATGGAACCTCTGGTCAGAAACAATACAAGCAATTTAATGCCGAAAATTCATCAGATGCTAATTTATTTATGGTATCTTTTGTTCCATTGCGCTTAACAAAAAGGTATAGCGTCTTAGAGCCGTCAACTAGTAGAGCAACAGAAATTGTTATATGGAAAAATTAAATTCCTTCTTCAACAAAGTATTGCAGACCAATAAAATTTGCATTCAAAAAGGAAACCAAAGATGTCATAACTGAAGAAGTTCAAAAAATAAAAGATCAAATTAAGGAACTTCAACCAGTAACATTTAAATTTGATGACCAAGACATTGAAGTACATTTTAAAATGTGTCTCACAATGATTGATGGATAAGTTGCACAAGCTTTAACTGGAACAAAGTTAACGTCAAGCTGCATTATGTGCCAAAAGACATCAAGTCAATTAAGCCAACCCCCACCAGAAGACGATAGTTTTAAGGAAGCCTACGAATTTGGAATGTCCCCTCTTCATGCTAGAATACGTTTCATGGAGCATATTCTTAAATTGGGTTATGATTTGGAATTTGGTCCGTTAGGCGAAACAGTGAGAAAAAATAAAGAAAATTAAGAAAAAAGAAAGCAAAAAAAAAACAAATTCAACAAAAATATCTACAGCTAGGCCTCGTAATCGACCAACCAAAACAAGGGGAAGGAAACACAAATGATGGAAATACTGCAAGGAGATTTTTTTCCGATCCGGAAACTGCAGCATCTATCACAGGTGTATATCATGAATTAATAAGACGATTCAAAATCATATTACAAGATCTAGCATGAAGCAGAAAGATAAATGCAAAAAAATTTGGAGAGTACGCCAATGAAACAGCTATACTTTATAATGAAAAATACTCTTGGAGATATATGCCATCTACAGTTCATAAAATTTTGTACCATTGGGAACAAATAATTTAAAACAATATGCTACCAATAGGAGATCCATCTGAAGAAGCGCAAGAAAAAAGGAACAAAGACTACAGATCCTTTCGCGAGCACAACACAAGGAAAATGTCCAGATGTTGTACTAATGAAGACCTTATCACTATTTTGTTGTGCACTTCAGATCCATATATGTCCAACATTCGTCAAAAATGGAAAACTAACTCTATTGAATTAGACGAAGAAGCTAAACAACTTCTAGAAGATGAAAATCAAGACTATTTAGAAGAAATTTTTACTAAAATTGGTTGATTTAAAGTAATTTTTCATTACACTAACAATAAGTTACACTTTTTTTTATATAGTTAAAAATTTTCTTGATTTAAAAATTTATATATTTTGTAAATTTACAATAAAAATTGTTATATTTCATAAATTTACCATAAAAATTGATATAGAAATATTTAAAAAGACAATAAAAAAAAAATTTAACTAAAGCAAAAACATACGAGTTTTTCATTGAAACTTCTCTATCTTGAACCAATATAAGGTAAATTTTACGTTCGCTGCTTAATAAATTCTATTTTAACTCGGGATCTTAAAAAAAAACAACCTTTGGCCCTTGTGTACATGAGGACTAAGAAGTTTACGGGGGCCAAAGTTTGACATTTTCTGAAAAAATTAACTTAAAAAATTGTTAAAAAGTATTAGTTGTAAAATTAACTGAAAAAATAAGACATTATATTAAAAAAACCTTTTTTTACCTTTTAACACTTCACTTTTGTACTAAAATTCAACTACAAATGAAAATGTATTTTTATTTTCGGTCGAGACTTACGTTTTATAGCAAAACTTAAAGGCTGAAGTCTCACCTACCAAACAAAAAAAAAAAAAAAAAACGCATTCAAAATTCCAATCCAATCAAAAGTTATAGATTTTTGACCGCCTTCTAGTCAAATGGTCCACTGTGTGCCGGTGCATTTGTTAATCCAAATAGCATTCTTTTATATTAATAATGCCCACTAGGTGCTATAAAACCAGTTAAATGTTTAATAGACTTGTTGATTGGAACTTGATGATACCCATTCATCATATGAAGGAAAATAAAAAGATTGTTATTACGTATTTGCTTTATATTTTCCTCTAATTTTATTCAATTCGCGATAATCGACAACCATCCGAAATTCACCATCTTTTTTAGGCACCAAATGAGCTCTACTCGAATAAGAGGATGTTGAATGTTCTATTATATCAAACTTTAAAAGTTCATTAACAATATCTTCTAATTTATCTCGTAAGTGGTAAGGTACTCGATTTGGTTTTTGATTTATTATTTTATTTTTATCTTTTATAATGTTCAATTCAATTACATTTGTCTTTCCCAAATGTAACATATCTTCTGCAAAACATTCTTTATATTTTTCAATTACACTTAATATTTTATATTTTTGTTCTTCTTTTAATTCCTTTCCAATTTTTAAAGGTGAAAAAATTAATGAACGGTTTTTAGTGGCAACTACATTACTACTATTTTGAATGTTTTGATTTTTTAGTCAATCAGAATTTTCTTCAGTAACTGAAATCGTTAATACACCATTTTCTCTAATTACCTTCACACCTTTATTATCTAAAAAGTTTTGTCCAATTATCATATCACAGTTTCTAACTATAAATAAATCAATTAAAAGAGATACCTTTTTAATTTTAACATTTTTGGTCATTTTCCCTACAGTAAATACTTCACTACCTCCAAAACCAACGAGTTTAATTTCATATTTTTCAAAATTTCATCGGAACTTCTCAACCACGCCGAATTTAATGGCAAGAATCATATATAAATGGGGATGTGCAAACTGTTATTTGTTCATCATAGCAAGAGTGGCAGATCTCAGAATATTCAAAAATTATTGAACATAAAAATTTGAATAAAGAATTTAAAGATCCAATTTTTTAGTTTGAACAACGCACACACACACACATTGGTAGGCAAAATATGGTCACAGTGCTAATAAGCAGGATCATTGAAACAAAAAATTCATATTCTTGTTCTTCATATTCTTGACAAAATGCACACATTGTTATGAAGCAAAAACATAAAATCCCAATTAGCATTTAATGAAATAATGACCCGGTTTTATCACTAGATATTGAAATGCGATTGTTAAACCAAGCTTTCAAGTGCTGACTGGGTATACACATATTGGCACACAATAACAAACAACAAACACACATAGTTACAAAACAAATTGCAAAAGGCAAATAGTAGAAAAGTTTCAATTTTTGAACATTTGCAATTTTATCAAGCAAAGTTAATTCGAAAAATTTCATAAGACATTTGTTTTATGTGAAATGAAGTTTTTCAAACATGGTTGAAAAAATATGTGAAATTGAAAGCAAATAAGGAAACATTTCTGGGTCAATGGGTATGTAAGCAAGCAAAATTGCCGCATTTGGGACGAAGAGCAACCTGAAGAGATTCAAAAGCTGACACTTCATCCAGAAAAAACAACGGTTTGGTATGGTTTGTGGGCCGGTGGAATCATGGGTCCATATTTCTTCAAAAATGAAGCCGGTGAGAACGTAACCGTCAATGGCGACCGTTATCGTGCCATGATAACCGACTTTTTGATGCCTGAAATTGAAGTTCGTGATCTCGTCGACATTTGGTTTCAACAAGACGGCGCCACTTCCCACACAGCGCATCAATCAATGGATTTATTGAGAGAACACTTTGGTGAGCAGATAATTTCACGCTTTGGGCCGGTCGACTGGCCACCTTATCGTGTGATACTGTTACACCGTTAGACTTTGTCCTGTGGTGATATGTAAAGTCTAAAGTTTATGCGGACAATCCCGCTTCGATTCAGGCCTTGGAGCAAAACATCACGCGTGTCATTCGCCAGTTACCAGTCGAAATGCTTGAACGAGTCATCGAAAATTGGACTCAACGGATGAGCCATCTGAGACGTAGCCGCGGCCAACATTTGATAGACATAATCTTCAAAAAGTAAATGCCAAAGAATGTTCTTTCAAATGATAATAAACACTACCCATTAAATTTGAACTTTCTGCGTTTGTTTTTCTTTAAAAAAGTAGGGAACCTCGAAATGGATCACCCTTTATATAGCTCTTTTTAAACAATTCCAGTTTCATATTTTCTCCTACTACATTTTTCCTTTATTCTGTTTTTAAATACTTTTTTGGCAACCCTGAAAATGGCTGACCATCGCAATTCTTCTTCTTCATATGCCAAATGAACATTCTGAGATCTGCCACTCGTGTTCATAAATGTGTTCAATGTTCAAATGAACATTCTGAGAACTGCCACTCTTGCATAGTCAGTTTATGATGAACACATTTCAGTTTGCACATCCTCATTTATATATGATTCTTGATATTACTCTCACAAACATTTGGAAGATTTATTGTATGAAAAATACCACGACAATATGTAATTTTTATTTCAGTAAATCTATTTAAACCGATCGTAAATTCTAACTTTTGGCCGAAAAATGGTTCGTGAGCTTATCTACTGTAACGAGTTCTGCTAGTCAGAACTCAAAAAACTTTTGTCAACTTTTGCTATTTTGAACTCAAAAAACTTTTGTCAACTTCAACTCTTAACGTTGTTTATCTGAATATATTCTAATACATTCCTGAATAGTTTTGATTATGAATTACATCTTTCAGCAGTTACGGAAACCTCGTTAAAGGGTAATATTTCGCGGGACTAGACGTAACTTTTATTGTTAATTTCTATTACTTAATAAACTCTGAATTACAAGAAAAATTTATCGATAAACAGAATATGCGGGAAAAATAAAATTTTAAAATTATGGATAAGTCTTCTAAATTTTATTAAAATTTTTGTGTAGTTTGAAATGAAAGAATATAGTTGCCTGCAGTTTTACAATCAAATCAAGACTTCTGTTTATTTATGCAAATATCCTTATGGGAAGTTCTAAACTTCTAATCTAAGGGAGAACTTTCTACAGTTCTCTTAAAAATTTACCACGATAATTCTAAATCTGTGAATTAATATACTGTTGAATAGGTGTGGTCTTGCTTTCTATGTGGTCTGCTAATATCATCAAATTCCAGTAGTATTCAACTTCACTCGCAGTTTTGTTGTTACTCAACTTAAAATGCAAGTGTTGCCGAATTCCGAATTCGTTCCATTGAAATGTGAACCACCCCAAAAATGCATTATATGTATATATGACGTTTATTTACATTTGTTCTACATTTATGCTCTATGTCATGCACACACTACAACCAGTATTATCAAACTGATTTAATTAAATAATTACGAAATACTCAGCCCTGTTCTTGAAACGTTGTTATTTGAATAAAAATGAATTTGAAATAGCTTGAAATTGAAATTTTGGGTTTCTTGAAAACACAAATTTTATATTTTCGAAGTATTTTTCGAAATCATATTTTTTATTATCAAATGACATGAAACATATGGTTTAGCTTCAGAACCATATGTTATCTAGAAACCAAGGTGCCATATGGTTCTTGAGTCACTTCCACAAAAAAACCTTAAGTAATTTTTGCATGTTTTTCCTTAAGATTATAAAGTAAAAAAAAAATATTTTCTTTTAATATAACAAATTACTTGTTCATTTAATTGTTTTGATTCTTCAATTTCATTCAATTAAGAATGACTTCGCTTTTTGAAATAAGTTAGGCATCACCAAAGAAAATTCGAAATTCAAATAAATTGGATTTGACTGGCATCACTACTGTTTCGAACATAAACAAAGTTGTGGCAGTCATATGCAAAAAAAAATAAAAATATGTGATTTGAGTGAAATATTATTTTAAATTCCTTTATTCGTAATAATTAGTACATAAAGAATCTATGTTATAATTGAAAAAATTATAAAGGAAAATAGATTGTGCAAATAAAAAGTTTTTATTATAGTTATAGAACAACATCATCTCCAAAAGTGTGTTTTATTAACACTGACTACTGATTACGAGTTTTTTTTTTAAATCAGCGCAAAATGTAAACGTTTTTAAAATCGTTTTTTTTTCATAAAATTAATGTCTAATTTTTTAAAATAATGACAAGGTTCAATAAAAAACTTGTTAGAGTTTAAATATCAATTAGGTTTTTTATCTCTTAACACCTGCTTAGTAGAAAAAAGGGCATTTGTTTTGATTTCACAAAGCCTTTTCTATGTGAATTAAAACGAGAAAAAATATTCTTATTGAAATTAGAGAACACCAAAAAACTCGTAGATTTAAGAATTTTTTCATTTACGAGTTTTTTTTTGTGATAGTGGTTTCAAGAACAGGAGTGACTATCTCACAAAGTCTGCACTTAATTGCAAATTTAATATTTGAATAATGGCATGGCAGCTTTGTATTAAAGGAAGAATATACCGATATAATTTATCAAGCAGATAAAACCTTGAAACTAATGCTATTGTAGAAAATACAGATAATATTATAGAAGGCCTTTTAGAGGCATAACACACTTCTGTTCCTGATGTAATTATTAATGGAAGAATCTATATGAGATCTATATGGCTATTTTCATTTTAGGAAAATTTAAGTCTATCTCATAGGGTCATTTCTGTGGGGACTTGATTTGAACATGCGCAGAATTTCACCAGTTTCAACATCCATCATGCTTTGGCCGACAGCAGCTTATATACAGCACTTCATCAAAATATAATGGTATTGGCGAGTTGTAGTTTGATTACAATATCTACATGGACACATAGACAGACATACGGATAGACGGATATCGCTAAACCGACTCAGAAAATAATTCTGATATTAGCCATTTATTAATGACTAATTAGCTCATGGTAGAAAGCAAAATTCATTCATTTTATGATTTTTGAGTCCATTTCGATAAAATAGTAATCTTTAATTGTTATATTTAAATGACTGTTAATAAAAAAAATGTTGTTCTAAGTTTTATAAGCGCAAAAGAATTTAATTATCCTTACGCAACAAGAAACCTATTCACGTCATTAGTCAACCCTATACTTGAATACGGTTATCTGGGATCAGTGATGCCAAGTGTAGGGATTTTTCCCTTTTTGTAGGGAATTTTTTAAAAAATTTGACATGTAGTGAAAAAGGGAAAGACTTCTTACTTTTGTCGAATTGTAGGGATTTTTTCCAACTAAAATTTTTTTTTTACAACTTAAAATTATATATTTTTCATTTTAAACTTTAAAATTAAGAAATATCTTCTGTTTATTTGAAGTGCATAATTACAAATTCGTAAGTCTGGTAGTACCTCTATAATATGAAGTAACTAAATACGTGGCATCTTTAATAACAATGATAAGTAAAACACACTTCTCTACAAGAAATGATTGACCGAAACTAACACATAAACAATTTTTGTACCAACACACTTGCAACAATTTTCTATTTGAAAAACATATGACTGTCATTGCTGATGTTTTAGAGTTGTTTTTTTTTTAAATTTTTTTGTAATATTTGTGAATTCCTGGGTATTATTTATTACAAATTTGTCTTGCAGAAAATGCATTCGAAAGTTTAATTGTGTGAAATTGTGTAAAAAAAACAAAAATTTTTAAGTGAAAAAAGTCAAGAATTGTTTGTGCAGTTTACTTGTTTTTTACATCTTTTTTTATACATACGTACGCAATCTTTCCAGGTCTCTTCGACCTGGTGCACTTCGGTGCGGAACGCTCTCTGTCTGCTATTCACTTGGGAATAGCAAGAAGCAATTCCTCTGTTGGATTTCCCAAGCAGCTCACTACTTCCGGCCTCTGACCAAGTATCCCCTGAAAATGTCGCCCAGGCACCCGTCTGACGGCAGCTAGAGTGAGAAGGCGTGCAGCTATGAGTAACCTGAATGGCATGCGAACACCGATGCGTCTCAGGTAAGTAGGTGGTAATCCAGAATGCAGAATACCACTGAAACTCTGCTGTATTTTAACCTGCCTAGAGGTAGTTGGCAGCCCCAACAATAGGATCGGAGTGCAGTGGTCTAATCAGCCCTCACTCCTAAATAACATCGATTACAGAAACGTCAATAAATTTAAATAACGACACCCCCTCATTGACGACTTATGGCTTTAAACAACGGTTTATGATTGGTACTTGGAACGTTAGAACTCTTTCGGAAACATCTCGAATCAAGCAAGTTCGTAGGGAGATGGCTGCACATAGTTTGGATGTCTTAGGACTTAGCTAGGTACGATGGCTTAGCAATGGTTCCACTTACTTACCAAATGGCTTTCATTTCATCTACTCGGGTAACGATACGCATAGAAAGAATGGAGTTGGAATACTACTTTCGCCGAAAACTAGTCGCGCTTTGTTGGAACATAATGCTATCTCCGATCGCATTACCATTGCGAGAATAAACTCAAAGTTTCGCAAGATTTCGATCATTCAATGCTACGCCCCAACGGAACCCGACGACGATAGTGTTAAGGATGTTTTTTATGATCAACTAGATGCTGTTGTCAGCAAGATACCTTCTGGCGATATAAAGGTATTTATCGGAGACTTTAATGCGAAAGTAGGCAACAACAATAATAACTTACAGTCAGTCATGGGTATACATGGTCTTGGCATGGTGAGAAACAACAATGGAGACAGACTGATTGACTTTTGTGCTCGAAACCGATTATTTATCGGTGGTACAAAGTTCCCACATAAGGACATACAAAAGTATACGTGGGTTTGTCCTGCTGGCCGTACACGTAACCAAATCGGTCATGTCCTGATGAGTAAGCTATTTTTGGGATCCTTAATGGATGTAAAGACCCGACGAAGAGCGGATATCGACAGTGATCACCGATTACTCGTAGCTACGCTTCGTTTGCGACCAGCTGCAATCAAAACTAGGGATAGGCCCGATAAATACAATACAGCACGGCTCCTTGACCGTAATATTGCACAGTTATACAACAACAACTTAAGGACTGCTTTGCTTATGGACCAACATCAAAACACATGGGCAGACGTATCGTCAGTTTGTAAAGAAACTGCTAGATCAGTGCTTGGATTAAAAAGTAGCAAGATTAAGCCGTGGATTAGCGATGAATCTTGGATGGAGATGCAAAACCGTAAAAACTTCACAATGGTCGCATAAATGCTAAAACTCACGCACAAGAACAGCAATCTAGATCCCAATATCGGCAGTCTGCACGTCGAGTTCGTAACTTGGTTCGTTCTGATCGCGAAAAATATTATAACGGCATTGCTGAACAGGCGGAGCAAGCCGCAAATACAGGTAACTTGCGTGGTGTATATTCAGCTATTAAAGAGCTAAGTGGAAATAATATAAGAGGCACCGCGATTGTAAAAGTAGTCGATGGATCTGAAATAACAGCACCCGAACAAAAACTTGAGCGATGGCGCGATTTCTTTTCACTGCAAGCTTCATCAACTAGTAGCGAGACTCAAGACGACGATCGATTTTTTACAACTCGTCGCAATCCCAGGAGGGACATATCTACAGGTCCACCGTCGTGCTCAGAAATTGAAGATGCGTTAAATAGAATTAAAAACAATAAAGCATCAGGTCCAGACAACATTCCTGCTGAACTTTTGAAATATGGCGCTGGTACTTTAGCTCAGTTTCTTACCCCTATTATCCATGAAGCCTGGACATCTAACCACATACCAGATGAATGGAAGGAAGGAACAGTGGTCACACTACCCAAGAAAGGAGATTTGACCCAATGTAAAAATTGGCGTGGCATAACTGTTCTTAACGCCATAGGCAAGGTTATGGCCACCCTTATACTGCAAAGAATTTCTCCTGTTGTTGATCAGATTTTGCGTACTGAGCAGGCAGGATTTAGACAAGGTCGATCCTGCGGCTTGCGCATAATTATCGAACAATCTGCTGAATATAATACTCCTCTTTATTTACTTTTTGTCGACTTTGAACGGGCATTTGATACTATATCCGGAAACTCCATGTGGTCGGCGCTAACCTACAAAGGAATTCCTGAAAAAATAGTTAACATGATACGTGAACTATATAGGGATGCACAATGTAGGATACGTTTTAATGGAAATAAGAGTCGGCCATTCGTTCCCACCACTGGTGTGCGACAAGGATGCATCCTCTCTCCAACGTTGTTTTTGCTTCTTCTTGATTGCGTAATGGAAAAAACCAACAGAGATGCACCTTACGGTATCAGATGGACTTTATCCGAATTTCTATATGACATAGACTATACCGATGATATATGTTTAATGACGCATCGTTTTTCGGATATCGAAGCAAAACTTTCCAGACTATCCGAAAACGCTAAAAAAAAAAGTTGGTTTAAGTATTAATATAAACAAAACAAAGCTCATGCGCATAGGCACAGATATCGCCACACCGTTAGTTATTAACGGTCAGACCATTGAAGATGTAGATGCTTTCTGCTACCTTGGTAGCAAGATAACTAAGGACAGTGGGTCAAATGCTGACGTAGCCGATCGCATAAATAAAGCACGAGTGGCTTTCTTTTCCTTAACCAAAATTTGGAGAAGAAATAATATTTCTCGTAAAACAAAAGTACGTATTTTTAACTGTAGTGTAAAGTCTGTGTTGCTTTATGGGTGCACTACATGGAGCTTAACGCAAGATACCATTAAAAAAATTCAAACATTTATTAACAAATGTCTGAGACAAATTTTTCACATCCACTGGCCAAACAGAATTTCAAACGATGCCCTGCTCCAAAGGGCAAGCTCCTTGCCAGTTCACATAGAGATTCGCAAACGAAAGTGGACGTGGATAGGTCATATATTGCGAAGACCACAAACAGAAATTGCCAGAATAGCCCTAGATTGGAACCCTCAAGGACAACGCCGCCAAGGTAGACCCCGTAACACCTGGGTTCAATGCCTTAAACAAGAATGTCTACTATCTCGTATATTCTGGAACCAAACAAAAACAATTGCCAGAGATAGAATCAGATGGAGAGAATTCGTTGACGCCCTATGTTCACTCTGAACTTTATTTAAGTATTTGTAGTTTTCAGAAATGTATTTCTATTGATATTTGAATAAATAAATGACATATATATATGAATATAATAAATTAAAACATAATTAATTTTAGAAAAATGTCTGATTCATCTTCCGACGATGCTGAAAGCACACCAAAGAACTACAGAAAACAACGATTTTGCTCAAGTTGGTTGAGCGACGAGAAGCTTATGGGATGGCTGGAGCAGGTTAAAGATGACGATTTTAAATGCAGATGCAAGGCTTGCAACAAAACATTAAATTGCGGTAAATCAGACCTAAGCAAACATGCAAATAACCAAATGCACAAAAAAAATATTTTAAAGTCGAAAACCAAAACATTGGATTTATTTTTTGACAAGCAAGTCCCGGAAAAAACAATGATGTGGCCAATTTCGAAATCCGCTTAAGCCTTTTTTTGCTGAACACAATTTAGCAGTCCAAGTTATTGATCACTTAATTCCACTATTAAAAGAAATTGTACCGGATTCGTCAATTATAAAAACATGCCAATTAGGGCCGACCAAATGTTCGAAAATTATTCTTAAAACATTTTAGCCAGATAAGAAAAGGAAAAACTAATCAGAAAGCTTAAAATATATAAATTTTCTGTGCTATTGGATGAAAGCACTGATGTTTCTTCAAATAAAACGATGTGTCTTCTTGTAAGGTATTATGACGAGGAGGTAGAGAAGACTTTTGTATAGTTGTTGGAGTTAATTCAGGTGGGAGCTGATTGTACTGCTGAAGCACTTTATGGCCTTTTTAAAAAATGTATTTTATCGTACAATATTCCATTTGATAATATCATTGGACTGTGTTGCGATGGCGCTAACGTTATGGTCGGACAAAACAATTCATTCGCGTCTAGACTTTTGACAGATAATCCCGACGTAATAACAATCAAATGTATATGCCACTCTGCTGCCATCATAGCAAACAAATCTTGCCTAATGTTGCCAAGAGCTCCCGAAGATTTGGTAAGACAAATTGGAACATACATTTCCGGCAGTTCAAAGAGATGTTCTCAGTTGGAGGAGTTCCAAGAAATGATGAACGAAGAAAAAAGAAAATATTGAAAACATCAACAAACAGGTGGCTGTCCCATCAAAAATGTATCGAAAGGATATTGGATAATTGGCAAGTTCTAATAGAATATTTGAAATTTGCGACTAAGCAGGACAAACTGAAATCCGCATATGTTATACTTGCTGAACTTACAAATGAGTGTAATAAGGCTTACTTATTTTTTTTTTTGAAATACGTGTTGAATTATTTTAACTCGTTGAATGCACTTTTTCAACCGGAAAAAATATTGGTCCATGCTTTACACTCAGAATCAACAAAAATTTTTTTTAAACTTGGTCAAAATTTTATAAAAAAAGAATGCCTAAAGACTGATTGTGCCATACGGTCACCACATGTTTCATTGCCAATAGATGACGTTTATGTCGGCAGTGAATGTGAAGAATTGTTGAAGACGTTTCCAAAAACCAGTGCTCATCAGATAAAATCTGATTACCTAAAATTCTACATGACTGCGCTTGAAGAAACGCAAAGATGACTGCCACTAAATGATAAGACAATTTTCAAAGAAATGGAATTTTTAAATCCTAAAGTGGCCATTGGGAAAAATAACAAAAGTGTTCATCAATTTAAATTAATATGCGATAAGTATAAAGTTGACATAAATTTATTAACACAAGAATTGCTAACTTTGGAATATAATTTTTCTGAATATGAAAAGGAAATGTTGTCTAAGTTAGATGTTGAAGCATTTTGGTCCAAAATCTGCAAATCAAAAAATTTTAATGAAAATTTGATTTTTCAAAATTTTGCTAAAATAATAAAACTATTACTAAGTTTGCCACATGCCAATGCTGACGCCGAAAGGATTTTTTCTGTTGTTACTGACGTACGTACGAAAAAAAAGAAACAAATTAAATTCTATTTGCATTATAAGGTTTAATTTGCAAGCTAATTTAATTAATTGTGTCACTTTTAAATGTTCATCTAGTCATTTCAATAAGATGAATTATACAGAATTGTATAAATAATTTTTTTTATAATATCTGTTAGTTTTTTATGTTGTTTTTATTTTATTCTTATCTCACCTTGTTATTTTTATTCGTTTTTATGTAATTTTTGCATTATTTTTAAATGAACCTGAATTTATGTACCTGAATTGCAAATGTACACATTAAAAATAAAATTTTATTTTTTGAAAAATTTAAAAAGTAGTGTAGGGAAAAATGTAGGGGAAAAAAGTGGGTGTAGGGAAAAAATGGATTTTTTTCATGACCGTAGGGATTTCTGAAAAAATCTCCTGGCATCACTGTCTGGGATCCACAATAAATTGCCTTTATCAAAAAACGCGAATGAGATCAAATACGTTTATAATTATTTTGACTTTGATGGATCTGGATTTAAATCTTTCACTGTATCGTACTAGTTTGGCTCTTATAAAATTTCCGAATTTAATAACTAGAAGTTATGAGTAGAAGTGAGTTGACAAACGTCTACTAATACATATTTTTAATAATTAAAAAGTCGGTTTTATTAAGGTTTTAATGCATAATAACTTAAACATTAAATAATTTGAAGTGCGTAGAACAACAAGTATTTGAAGTATGACATCTAAAAAAAGCCGTAATGTAGTAAAACTTAAAGTAATTTGTGTTAAATGTAAAATGGAAATGATTATATACAATACGACAAATGCTTCAAGAATAATCATCCACAATGCTCTGGTATAAAATAGCAACAGTTTCAGCGCTTGTTAAACAACAGTCAAAGGAGAATTTAATGAACTTAGTGAAATAAAACAAATAAGAGTGTTGAATTCGGCTATGCCGAACTTTTGTATACCCTCCACCTGAGTCTTAAACTCAATATTGTACCCAATATTGGATAAGGCTACCACTTTAAAACTGTTGCCGATAATGAAACTTTAATTCCGAATACCAATTAAATTTAAAGTTAATTATTTTTCTTTTTGGCTAGTTTCTATTATAATTTGTTTTTATAAAAAATAATGACCATATCTTCTATAGAAAGCATTAATTACTATTTGAAAAATTGTATTATTTTTTACTTAAGGTCCCTAAGTACTTCATTGAACACTAATGAAATTCATTATTTAACGCAGCCTGCGTTATAATACCCTAAGTTTGATCCCTATAAGAACGTTTTGATACCTTAGAAGTTATACGAATATTTTAAAATATTTTTATATCAATTAGCTAGTAAAATGTTAATTTAAGGACACATTTAATAACAAGTAATAGTGTTAAATTCGGCTGTGCCGAATCTTGATTAACTCCACATCGGTTTGAGTATTGATATTAAATGTAAACGAAATATTTGAAAAAGTAAACAATTTATTAAACTTAATTTAAATTATTAAATTATTTCAGCAAATTCTTTGGGTTGATCCGCTTAAAAGATGATTTTTGTTTATTTCAAGAGTTGGTCTATAAAGCTCTCTCACATTATTAATTCGCGCTCCAAACATCGTTTTCGTCTTTTCTATTATTTCTGATAAAAGAAAACACGTTTCGGTGTTTGCTTTTTGGTCATCGTGGTTGCTGATTGGCATGCATTTAGGTTATATATCTATATGCATGCGTTTCCGGTTATATGACATAACCTCTCGTTTAATTTAGTTTAAGTGTTTGCAAATTAAATAGCTCGCCCTAACCTCCAATGCGAAGGTAGTGTTGTGTAGGGTGGCTAAACGCGTTAAATCGTCTAATTGGAGATGACTGTATAGTTTCTTTTAACTGGCCAAATAATTCTTTATTGCGGCCGTATAGGTCGGATGAAGTAACAAAATAATAACCAAAAAAAACTCTCTCAATTTTTTTGTTAAAATATTGCCATATTTGGAAAATATAGAGAATAAATTTTAAAAGGGAATTTTCACTATTAGATTTTGTGGTAACACAAAATAACGCCTAATGTTAGTCACAATTTAAACGCAAACAAAATTTTTTGAAATTTTTTCCCAACGTTTCTAAGCTTATATGGCTTCTTCATCTGGGGATGTCTTTATTTGATTCTATAAATCACAATTTTGATACTTATAAATAAATACAATTATTATCTTAACTTACTTGTTCTTTTTTTCTCTAGTCCTAAATGTTTTTTGTCTTGCTTAATTTTGTATTTACATTTATAACATTATTTAAAATGTTAGTTGATAATGATTATTTATTTGGTCCTTGTCCTCTTTAGTATGCAAGCTTTCTAAACTAAAGCGTTTGTTGGTATTATTTTCTATGTCCAATTAAAATATTGGACACAGAAAATAATATCAAAATCAGCTGAGTGATTATGTTCTAGTATATGTTGTGATAATGCTGTGCTTATTCGTTGGTGTCTTATGTCTGCTTTGTGTTCTGTTATTCTCTTTTCAAGCGACCTTTTTGCCATTCCTATGTACACTTGTTTACAGTTTTCGTTCTCGTTTCCCTTACATGTTATTTCGTAAATAACATTATTTTGTTTTAATTTGTCTATTCTTGTTTTTTGTGAATAGTCTGTTTAGTGTGTGGTTGGGCTTGTGAGCTAATTTTATGTTATTGTTATTAAATATAGGTGTCATTATTTTTTGTTCTGTCAGTGATGGTATATAAGGAACACTTATGTATATGTACGTTATGGGTTGTTTGTCTGAGTTATTTGTGTCTTTTGTGACATTTTACTTTTTTTCTATTAAGTTTTTGATGATCCTACTAGGGTAGCTATTTGTAAGTAAAATTTATGTGGCTTTAAGGTAGTTTTTGTCGAGAAATATTTGGTGACTGTTGTATATTACTGTATTAATCAGATTATATGCTGTGTTAATTTTTTGGTAGTATGGTTGAGTTGAATTGGAGTTAGTTTTTCTTCCTGAAGAAGTGGGTTTCATGTACCAATCTGTTTATATATTTTAAGAAAGCTTAAAATATATAAATTTTCTGTGCTATTGGATGAAAGCACTGATGTTTCTTCAAATAAAACGATGTGTCTTCTTGTAAGGTATTATGACGAGGAGGTAGAGAAGACTTTTGTATAGTTGTTGGAGTTAATTCAGGTGGGAGCTGATTGTACTGCTGAAGCACTTTATGGCCTTTTTAAAAAATGTATTTTATCGTACAATATTCCATTTGATAATATCATTGGACTGTGTTGCGGTGGCGCTAACGTTATGGTCGGACAAAACAATTCATTCGCGTCTAGACTTTTGACAGATAATCCCGACGTAATAACAATCAAATGTATATGCCACTCTGCTGCCATCATAGCAAACAAATCTTGCCTAATGTTGCCAAGAGCTCCCGAAGATTTGGTAAGACAAATTGGAACATACATTTCCGGCAGTTCAAAGAGATGTTCTCAGTTGGAGGAGTTCCAAGAAATGATGAACGAAGAAAAAAGAAAATATTGAAAACATCAACAAACAGGTGGCTGTCCCATCAAAAATGTATCGAAAGGATATTGGATAATTGGCAAGTTCTAATAGAATATTTGAAATTTGCGACTAAGCAGGACAAACTGAAATCCGCATATGTTATACTTGCTGAACTTACAAATGAGTGTAATAAGGTTACTTATTTTTTTTTGAAATACGTGTTGAATTATTTTAACTCGTTGAATGCACTTTTTCAATCGGAAAAAATATTGGTCCATGCTTTACACTCAGAATCAACAAAAATTTTTTTTAAACTTGGTCAAAATTTTATAAAAAAAGAATGCCTAAAGACTGATTGTGCCATACGGTCACCACATGTTTCATTGCCAATAGATGACGTTTATGTCGGCAGTGAATGTGAAGAATTGTTGAAGACGTTTCCAAAAACCAGTGCTCATCAGATAAAATCTGATTACCTAAAATTCTACATAACTGCGCTTGAAGAAACGCAAAGAAGACTGCCACTAAATGATAAGACAATTTTCAAAGAAATGGAATTTTTAAATCCTAAAGTGGCCATTGGGAATAATAACAAAAGTGTTCATCAATTTAAATTAATATGCGATAAGTATAAAGTTGACATAAATTTATTAACACAAGAACTGCTAACTTTGGAATATAATTTTTCTGAATATGAAAAGGAAATGTTGTCTAAGTTAGATGTTGAAGCATTTTGGTCCAAAATCTGCAAATCAAAAAATTTTAATGAAAATTTAATTTTTCAAAATTTTGCTAAAATAAAACTATTACTAAGTTTGCCACATGCCAATGCTGACGCCGAAAGGATTTTTTCTGTTGTTACTGACGTACGTACGAAAAAAAAGAAACAAATTAAGCCATGAAATATTAAATTCTATTTGCATTATAAGGTTTAATTTGCAAGCTAATTTAATTAATTGTGTCAATTTTAAATGTTCATCTAGTCATTTCAATAAGATGAATTATACAGAATTGTATAAATAATTTTTTTTATAATATCTGTTAGTTTTTTATGTTGTTTTTATTTAATTCTTATCTCACCTTGTTATTTTTATTCGTTTTTATGTAATTTTTGCATTATTTTTAAATGAACCTGAATTTATGTACCTGAATTGCAAATGTACACATTAAAAATAAAATTTTATTTTTTGAAAAATTTAAAAAGTAGTGTAGGGAAAAATGTAGGGGAAAAAGTGGGTGTAGGGAAAAAATGGATTTTTTTTCATGACCGTAGGGATTTCTGAAAAAATCTCCTGGCATCACTGTCTGGGATCCACAATAAAATGCCTTTATCAAAAAACGCGAATGAGATCAAATACGTTTATAATTATTTTGACTTTGATGGATCTGGATTTAAATCTTTCACTGTATCGTACTAGTTTGGCTCTTATAAAATTTCCGAATTTGATAACTAGAAGTTATGAGTAGAAGTGAGTTGACAAACGTCTACTTATACATATTTTTAATAATTAAAAAGTCGGTTTTATTAAGGTTTTAATGCATAATAACTTAAACATTAAATAATTTGAAGTGCGGAGAACAACAAGTATTTGAAGTATGACATCTAAAAAAAAAGCCGTAATGTAGTAAAACTTAAAGTAATTTGTGTTAAATGTAAAATGGAAATGATTATATACAATACGACAAATGCTTCAAGAATAATCATCCACAATGCTCTGGTATAAAATAGCAACAGTTTCAGCGCTTGTTTAATAACAGTCAAAGGAGAATTTAATGAACTTAGTGAGATAAAACAAATAAGAGTGTTGAATTCGGCTATGCCGAACTTTTGTATACCCTCCACCTGAGTCTTAAACTCAATATTGTACCCAATATTGGATAAGGCTACCACTTTAAAACTGTTGCCGATAATGAAACTTTAATTCCGAATACCAATTAAATTTAAAGTTAATTATTTTTCTTTTTGGCTAGTTTCTATTATAATTTGTTTTTATAAAAAATAATGACCATATCTTCTATAGAAAGCATTAATTACTATTTGAAAAATTGCATTATTTTTTACTTAAGGTCCCTAAGTACTTCATTGAACACTAATGAAATTCATTATTTAACGCAGCCTGCGTTATAATACCCTAAGTTTGATCCCTATAAGAACGTTTTGATACCTTAGAAGTTATACGAATATTTTAAAATATTTTTATATCAATTAGCTAGTAATATGTTAATTTAAGGACACATTTAATAACAAGTAATAGTGTTAAATTTGGCTGTGCCGAATCTTGATTCCCTCCACATCGGTTTGAGTATTGATATTAAATGTAAACGAAATATTTGAAAAAGTAAACAATTTATTAAACTTAATTTAAATTATTAAATTATTTCAGCAAATTCTTTGGGTTGATCCGCTTAAAAGATGATTTTTGTTTATTTCAAGAGTTGGTCTATAAAGCTCTCTCACATTATTAATTCGCGCTACAAAGATCGTTTTCGTCTTTTCTATTATTTCTGATAAAAGAAAACATGTTTCGGTGTCATCGTGGTTGCTGATTGGCATGCATTTAGGTTATATATCTATATGCATGCGTTTCCGGTTATATGACATAACCTCTCGTTTAATTTAGTTTAAGTGTTTGCAAATTAAATAGCTCGCCCTAACCTCCAATGCGAAGGTAGTGTTGTGTAGGGTGGCTATACGCGTTAAATCGTCTAATTGGAGATGACTGTATAGTTTCTTTTAACTGGCCAAATAATTCTTTATTGCGGCCGTATAGGTCGGATGAAGTAACAAAATAATAACCAAAAAAAAACTCTCTCAATTTTTTTGTTAAAATATTGCCATATTTGGAAAATATAGAGAATAAATTTTAAAAGGGAATTTTCACTATTAGATTTTGTGGTAACACAAAATAACGCCTAATGTTAGTCACAATTTAAACGCAAACAAAATTTTTTGAAATTTTTTTCCAACGTTTCTAAGCTTATATGGCTTCTTCATCTGGGGATGTCTTTATTTGATTCTATAAATCACAATTTTGATACTTATAAATAAATACAATTATTATCTTAACTTACTTGTTCTTTTTTTCTCGAGTCCTAAATGTTTTTTGTCTTGTTTAATTTTTGTATTTACATTTATAACATTATTTAAAATGTTAGTTGATAATGATTATTTATTTGGTCCTTGTCCTCTTTAGTATGCAAGCTTTCTAAACTAAAGCGTTTGTTGGTATTATTTTCTATGTCCCATTAAAATATTGGACATAGAAAATAATATCAAAATCTGCTGAGTGATTATGTTCTAGTATATGTTGTGATATTGCTGTGCTTATTCGTTGGTGTCTTATGTCTGCTTTGTGTTCTGTTATTCTCTTTTCAAGCGACCTTTTTGCCATTCCTATGTACACTTGTTTACAGTTTTCGTTCTCGTTTCCCTTACATGTTATTTCGTAAATAACATTATTTTGTTTTAATTTGTCTATTCTTGTTTTTTGTGAATAGTCTGTTTAGTGTGTGGTTGGGCTTGTGAGCTAATTTTATGTTATTGTTATTAAATATAGGTGTCATTATTTTTTTTCTGTCAGTGATGGTATATAAGGTATACTTACGTATATGTACGTTATGGGTTGTTTGTCTGAGTTATTTGTGTCTTTTGTGACATTTTACTTTTTTTCTATTAAGTTTTTGATGATCCTACTAGGGTAGCTATTTGTAAGTAAAATTTATGTGGCTTTAAGGTAGTTTTTGTCGAGAAATATTTGGTGACTGTTGTAGATTACTGTATTAATCAGATTATATGCTGTGTTAATTTTTTTGGTAGTATGGTTGAGTTGAATTGGAGTTAATTATTCTTCCTGAAGAAGTGGGTTTCATGTACCAATCTGTTATTAGTCTGTCTTGTTTTCTATGTATTATAATGTCCAAAAAGGGTAAACTTCATTTGTTTCAGTCTCTATTGTGAATTGTAACCTGTTGTGGTAGTTATTTAGTTGTTTGAATATGTTGTCAATGTCTCTCCTGTCTATGATCGCGAAAATATCGTTTACGTATTTTACGAGAAATTTGATCCCTATATTGTGTTTTTGTAGTTCTGTGTATGTTTGGTCTAGTCGTTTGTCTAATACAATGTCCACAACAGTGGGGGATAATGGGTTACCCATTGGCATCCCGTATATTTGTGTGTATGTTTTGTTGTCATAGTTAAAATAATTATTGTCAACTGAGCAAAATTTAAAATTTTTTAGAAATTTGTGTTTAGTTATGTTCGTTTTTTGAATATAGTTATCCAATTGTCCATTATGTTTATACCCAATACCACTATGTGGTTTGGGTATAATGACTTTGTGCTGCTGTTTGTAACAACCAAAAATATTTGACCTAGACCCATCTTTAATTATACCGATCGAATCAGAATCACTTTTTGAGTCGATTTAACAATGTCCGTCCGTCTGTGTGTCCATGTAAACCTTGTAATCAAAGTGCAGGTCGCAAATATGAATATATTTTGATGAAGGTTGGTACATAAGCTTTCATCAGCCATGGGATGAACACTATTGAAATCGGTGAGAATCGGTCCATGTTCAGACCTAGCCCCCATACAAATTATCCCTATGAAAGCGACATAAATTGCCATAAGATCCAAATTGTCGTATAGATCTTAGTCAAATTGGGTTTGTATGTGTTTATTACATCCATTAATGAGTAGTCCAAAAACGATACCTATGGGACAACTCTTAGTCAAAGGCCCCTTATAGAGCTGCTTCCCGATCTTCACTTAAATCTATCAAAAAACAAAAAGATTCCACTGATTCATCTCAAATTTTGTTTGTATATATTTTCGCAAAATACAAGAGACTTTACCAACCATTGTCAGGATCGGTCCATTTTTGGACCTAGGCCCAATTAGACATTGCATCCGATATGAACTTTTTCATGTCTGCAGCCAAAAATATTAATAATAAAAATGCCACTCAAATATGGTTTATGCTTATTTTCTATATCCAATTAGTTGGGTTTAAGAGATAGGGTCTCTCAACGCATGGTATAGGGTATCGTATAGTCGGTCTAGAATTTTGTCGTAGGTTTTTATTTTTAAATAAATTACACGTCAATTTGTTTTTTTAAACTTCTATTTAATGATTATTTGTTTTAAAACTTATTTTATTTATTTATTATTTTTTTATACACTTTTTATAAATTTAATATTTTATTATAATATCATGTCCTTGATTTAAGAATAAGTCATAAGTCACAAACTTTTAAAACGTTCGCCTTGGCTTTCGAAATCAGACTCTGGTGTCATTTAATTTAAAAGTCTTATACTGATCATGATTGTGCATTCCTTTCTATTTACTCTTACAAGAAAACCACAATATAAAACAAGGCATGCATAATCATGATTTACCCTTGGCAACAAGTAGAAAATAAATGATCACTGCTTTTACCCAGTAACCAAACTTTATATGAAAACAGGTTTCTGTAGAACAAATTTGAGGATGTGGAATCATTCCACTTCCCTTACATACACATTGTGTATGTAAGAAAGTAGACATGATTGTGCATGGTTGATCACAATTAATGTTCTCACTTAGTAACAAAATAATAGTTCAAAAACAGGTTTTTCATATAACAAAACTGGGCATGCAGAATGATTTCACTTCTCTTACATACATATATATTGGGTATGTAAGAAAGTGAACATGATTGTGCATGGTTAAACATGATTATTGTTTTACGCTTAGTTACAATACGAAACAAAATAATATTTGTATTGCTACAAAAAATATATGTAAACTAAACAAAAACAAAACAATTATCTTAATAAACACTAAGTAATAATAATAAGGGTATTCTAAATTGTACACGTTTGGATATGAATGGGTTTATACATATAACTCCCCCATCGTAAGATTGACGCTCCAAGGAAATTTACTTAAATGTATGAATAAATTATATACATTTTGCTATTCAATAATTATTCGTTAATTTCATTTGTACAGATTTTTGTGTTTACATATTTGAATATTTTATTACATAATAGTACAATTTATAAAATTTTTATTAAAAGTTACAAATTATTTTTTTGAAAATAGATTTATTCCTTTTTATAATTATATTATAAAAAAATTTATTTTTAATACATATCAGTGCTTTTTTTATAATATATCTAGCATACATACATATATGTATAATAATAAGGCAAATTAAGGTAAGTTTGTTTCTTGGAAGGAAATGTGAGTCCCGTTTGAGAATAGGCAAGAGTCCTCAACGAGTAGCGACATTAGTACAGGCGGCATAATAGGTGAAGAAGGAGTGTTGTTTATTTTTTTCTTTTCTTTTAAAATTTTTGTCTTTTTAAACAAGCTTAGTTTTTTTGAACTGTAAGTGATTACAGTTGCAAAATTGAATGTAAGTCCTTCAAATCAGTACCACAGAGTACCCTTGTAGTTGCGACATTAATATGGAGTAAATGTTGCTCGGCGAGTTTAGAAAAAGGAAAAGCTTTCGTTATCAAATGGAGGCTGGACATTAAGCCATTAATAGGAAGTGTTTTTATTGCTTCATTTGTATAACCGATGGCAAGAAAGTTTGTTTGGAATTTTTTAGTGAAACAATAATCCATTTCTTTTGGGAAATTTTTTTTTGTTCAGTAATTTTTAAATCACTATCTACGTTTGGTTAGGGGGAGAAGTTAGTCCTGACGATATTTCGGTCTCCGTACCGTAACATTAGTAGCATTTGGTGGTATCTCCAGACGTTGCCACTCACTTAGAGTTGCTGAACAGGTGTCTGATTGTTCACAAAAAGCGGGTTTAACGATAAACGTAGTCAAATCTAAATTCTGTTTGAATTGCGTTATTTAGGCTATATTGTGGGTGGAGGAAAACTAAAACCAGACCCGGAAAAGATTCAAACAATTTTAAAATACTCATACCCGAAAACTACAAAACAGGTAAGAAGCTTTATGAGGGCAACGGGATGGTAAAGAAGGTTTGATGCCTTAAAGAAAGGGAAATCGTTTAGTTTCTCAGAAGAGGCCAAAAGTGCATTTGTCAATTTGAAGGTAGCTTTAACTACTAATCCGGTGATAAGGCATCCAGATTTTTCTAAACACTTTTATATGCAGTGTGATGCATCCGATATCGGAATAGGAGCGGTTTTGTTTCAAAGGGATGATTCTGACGGAGAACACCCTGTAGCCTATTTCTCCCAGAAATTAACTTCGGCGCAAAGGAACTATTCAGTTACGGAGAGAGAATGTTTAGCAGTAGTAATGGCCATAAAAAAATTCAGACCCTACATAGAGTTGTTACCTTTCACTGTAATCACCGATCATAGTAGCTTGAAGTGGATAATGTCCCATAAAGACCTGAGTGGTCGATTGGGTAGGTGTAGTTTACATCTCCAAGCGTTTGCATTTTCGGTAGAGCATATACAAGGGAAACAGAACGTCGTGCCTGACACTTTATCTCGATATGATATGGAAGAAGTATCCAAAGAAGTTGATCTTTTTATAGACTTAAATTCAGACGCTTTCAAAACTGAGGAGTATTTAGATCTTTTAGAAACCATTGAAAAGAACGCCTCACAGCTGCCCGATCTTAAAGTTGTGGATAATTTTGTATACAAAAGAACTAGGTCTTATGACGGTATAACACTAAATGAAGATTTTTGTTGAAAACTGCGGACATTATCCGAAAGTCCCATATACCGCCTCAAACAGCCCACGGGGGTTTTCATAAAACACTTCATAGGGTTAGGGAGTATTTCTACTGGCCCAACCAGAATACACAAATTAGGAGTTTTATACAGAATTGTCAGGTTTGTAGGGAGACTAAACCAGCGAACACCACACTTAGACCACCAATGGGAAGCGAAAGTATTGTGGATAGGCCATTTCAATGCATTTATGTGGACTTTTTAGGACCATATCCCAGATCGAAGTCGGGTAATAGTTTTATTTTTATAGTGTTGGACCATCTAACGAAATTCGTATTTTTAAAGGCTATGACGAAGGCAAATTCGAAAAATGTTGTAAAATTTCTAATCTCTGAGGTTTTCCATAAGTTTGGAACTCCCGAATTAATTATATCGGATAACGGCCAACAATTCATTAGCAAAGAGTTTGCAGATGTTGTCAAAAATTTCGGAATACACCACGTAAGGACGGCTACACATTCACCACAGGCGAATGCTTCTGAAAGGGTAAATCACTCAATTTTATCTGCCATACGCTCTTACCTGCAAGAAGATCATGGGGACTGGGACAAATACTTGTCGGAGATTTAATGTTCACTGAGATCCTCTGTGCATAGTTCAACAGGAATTACCCCGTATTTCGCATTATTCGGGATGAACATGATATGTCATGGAAGCGTCTATAGGATCGCAAGAAAACTTCAATTATTATGGGACACAGAAAGCCAGCTGGTTCCAAAATCCGTTAAGCTTGACCTTATTAGGGGGTAAAATTCGGGAAAATTTGCATAAAGCTCATGAAAAAAATGAGAAAACTTATAATATTCGAAGTCGAAAAGTTAAATTTGTTCCCAGGCAAGAAATCTATAGGAGAAACTTTCAACAAAGTGATTTCAAAAACAATTTTAACGCCAAATTAGCTAGAAAGTTTCTTAAATGTCGAGTAGTCCGTCCAGTGGGAAATTGACTCTATGAATTTTGAAGACCAAAAGGGTAAATCGTTGGGCATTTTTCATGTCAAAGATCTTAAACAATGACCGAAAGATGTATTTTTCCTTATGTACTAATTCAGAAGAACCAGCCAATGGAAGTCTTGGGTTTACACGTGCACCCCCGAGTCCCTCTGGTTGCAGAAGGGATAAGGGGTGGCTGAAGCATCAGGTTTAGATATCTGGACCCTGGGGCCCCTTATGTCCAGAGGAGATATAGCGAGCTTATCCTTCCAGGCGTGCAAAAATTTGTTTCAATAAATGTAGGATTATTGTGCCAACACTGTGGCGGTGGAAAAACATCCACAGGGTTGGCGATAGGTTCGCTTCTATGCAACTTAGCCATCCAGGCTGTCGAAAATTTGTTTATGATACTATACCAACACCCGTAGAATATCGGGGGGATAAGCTGATGGGGTTAGGTATCTTTATCGTCATTCCGTCAAAGGCTACACAAGGTGGCCAACAGCCAAATCTGCGCTCCTGGAAGAACCCTAAGGGCGAGCCCAATAATGTTTGGGGAACCCTGGAGTTCGGAAAGGCTCACAGAGGAGGGGTTTACTTTCACTAGTATACTCGCGAGGGGCTGGTTATTCTCCGGCGTATTAAACAAACTTTGGTTGGAGAGTCTTCTACATAAGTTAGGACAATAGTTCTGATTAGAGACGATTAGAGATTTCTAACGGAGTATGGTTTCTACCGCGTAGTGTGCGAAGTCTGCAGGACAAAGACTTAGCAGCTTGTGAAAGATGTTTTCTCCTACATTTCCTTCTTTTTGACATCATAGAGTTTTCCACAGGGAATTGCACAGGAATAAGTTTACCTCCCATCCCTATTACCTAACAGTAAGGCAGGATGGTGGGGTTTGTCATGGTCACCTTTTGAAGGTTCAAGGTTGCATCCTAATGCACATTTGACTTCTCTTCTTCTTTATTAATTCATTCAGGCTGCATTGGAAGGCAACCCTAAGATATAGGTAAGATCAACACTGCATTTTTTTGGGTATATATAGGTTATTTCCGCTGATTTTCTTTCCTTTTTCCTGTTGCAAGTTTCTGGGAGTGTGTTCGTTTTCGGAGAACGAGCCAAAAAAAAGAGTTGTTCAAGATAAGAAGAAAGAAAATTACTTGGAAATTAAACAAAACTTGCAAAAAAAAAAGGAAAGATTTCTTCAGCGACTTCGAAATTGATCCAACAAGTTCCAGATAAAAAAACGGAGAAAGAGTGTGGAGAACGTAACCAGCTAAGACACAAGCGGTAACTAATAGATTCGGTGGGAAAGATCAACAACAGCCATAGTTTACCCATCAAACTACCATAAAGATCAACAACGGCCATAATTTTTCCAATAAAATCATCCACATCGATCAACAACAGCCATAATTCTTCCATCAAAATCATCCACATCGATCAACAACAGCCATAGTTTACCCATCAAACTACCATAGAGATCAACAACGGCCATAATTTTTCCATCAAAATCATCCACATCGATCAACAATAGCCATAGTTTCCCTCATCAAAACCAACCACAGCAAATATCATCGCCGAAACCAAAAATCACAGCAGCAACAGAAGGAACCAGCAAAGAAAAAAAAATTCCAACTGCTACCACAACTACCACCCAAATTACCCATCAAACTACCATAGAGATCAACAACGGCCATAATTTTTCCATCAAAATCATCCACATCGATCAACAACAGCCATAGTTTACCCAACAAACTACCATAAAAATCAACAACGGCCATAATTTTTCCATCAAAATCATCCACATCGATCAACAACAGCCATAATTCTTCCATCAAAATCATCCACATCGATCAACAACAGCCATAGTTTACCCATCAAACTACCATAGAGATCAACAACGGCCATAATTTTTCCATCAAAATCATCCACATCGATCAACAATAGCCATAGTTTCCCTCATCAAAACCAACCACGGCAAATATCATCGCCGAAACCAAAAATCACAGCAGCAACAGAAGGAACCAGCAAAGAAAAAAAAATTCCAACTGCTACCACAACTACCACCATAACACCAATCGTCGGAGGTAACCACCATCTGCAGATAGCAACACCAACAAAGACTCCCCAGGTACTCTGTAGGTACTCTGTATTTTCTTTTGTTAAATTGTGTTTATCGGACAGAGTGAGACAGAAGACGGACGACAGACGACAAGTGACAGACGGCAATACAGCCTCAATCTATTTATATTGCGACATCTTTGTTATATCTTACGTTACTTTTCATGCGGATTTGGGCCCCTAAGCGAAGGGCTTCGTTGTCAAGATATAGCTGCCGGGATTCTCGTTGTAAGCAGCTGGTAAATTTTCACCCGGTATCAGTTACCATTGTGAAATTTCAATCGAGGGTGTCTGATACCGAAGGCATCGATTAGCTCAACCGCAAAATTTAAAGATTTTATTTTAGAGGTCCATAGGTCCATATATTTATTCCATTATATTAAGTAATTGTATTAATGACTATTGAAATAAACATTTAGCAGTTTCCTTTTTTTACCTCCTTATACTATATTATCGATATATGCATATATCTATTTATTTATTCTTCATCAGGTAAAATTAATCTATTATAAAATTTATTTATTACACATAACATGCGAAGGGGGATAAGGTTTAAGATTTCATGGCATTAATCTCGTCGGTTCAGGGCAAGATGTCCAATATATATATTTGGAAGGTCTTTGTACGGATGCCACCAAATAAAAAAAAAAAAAAAGGAGGACAATAATAATAAATGACCGAAAGACAGACGGACAATACAATGAAAGAAAATCGTAAAGTGCAAATGGAATAGACGAACGGTGGAGGTCATGTGGTAGTAAGGTGGTGATAATATTTAAGGTGAGTGTGAAAAGTAGGGGTAACAAAAATTTTACATGTACGTAGGTTACCATGGTAGCATTAGCTTTCGGTTTGAAATCTATAAGGGATAGGGAGTAGGATGAATACCAAACCTCTCCATATACAGATGTGTATGTATATATATGTAGGTAGATGCATGTCCGTGTGATTCTTTACGCATATGCGTGTATATCTACATATATATATAATTAAATGTCTGTCCTTATTTTTTTGCGCAAAAATCAACATTTCAAATAATTCTGTTGAGTGAGTATAGCTTTGCTTTTTTATTTCGGGGTCCTATCAACAAAGTTTTGTATATTATTTTTCTTATATATTATGAGTATTTTTATTTGACCTTTGCGTTTTAATTTTAAAAAAATTATTATTTCAAGCTCGAGGTCTGTATTTTAATATATAAAATTATATTTATTTATTTTATTTTCAATATTTCGCCAACCTCTGGTTGGCATCTTCAGGAAATAAAAAGCGAGTGACAATAGTCAAAATACGAATGCGTATGGACGAATTAACATTTTATATTGCACATAACATTAACATTTTTAAATGGTGCGTGGTAAAGAAGAAGAAAGCATATGTTTCAAAAATTCATAACTGCACTGTATTCTTAATCGGACCGGTTTCTGGCATTTCAGCCTTCATCAGCGATTTATTGAACATTGTGATAATTGTTATGTTTTAATTGAATAGATTTTATATTGCACATAAATTGTTAGTCCATACGCATTGGTATTTTGACTATTGTCACTCGCTTTTTACCGGAGGTTGGCGAAATTTTCCTGGCATCTTCAGGAAATAAAAAGCGATATAAAATAATATAAAATGTTAATTCGTCCATACGCATTGGTATTTTGACTATTGTCACTCGCGAAATATTGGAAATAAAACAAATAAATATAATTTTATATATTAAAATACAGATCTCGAGCTTGAAATAATAATTTTTTAAAATTCTTTTTATATATATACCTTTCGTCTGGTACGAAATAAATTTTATTGTCCGTCAGTCCCAGAACTGCCAGTGCCATCGGCAAGAACCACCCCATCCGGCGAGCTTAGCCGCGCTTAAACGCAATCGTACCAGCAACGCTAATAGCCTGGCCACATATTTTCGAAGGTTAAGTAAACCTCTTTTTTTTTTTAGTTACCATGAAGAACAGACGTCACAATAAATGGCGCCCAACGTGGGGCCCGAAGTGAAATAGTTTAATTTTTTGTATTTTTCACTTGCATTAGTTTTCGAAAAATATTTTTATTTGCCGATTGTAGATGTGAGTCCCGTTTGAGAATAGGCAAGAGTCCTCAACGAGTAGCGACATTAATACAGGCGGCATAATAGGTGAAGAAGGAATGTTGTTTATTATTTTTCTTTTCTTTTAAAATTTTTATCTTTTTAAACGAGCTTGGTTTTTTTGAACTGTATGAGATTACAGTTGGAAAATTGACTGTAAGTCCTACAAATCAGTACCACAGAGTGCACTTGTAGTTGCGACATTCATATGGAAGTCATTAATAGGAAGTGTTTTTATTGCTTCATTTGTATAACCGATGGGAAGAAAGTTTGTTTGGAATTTTGTAGTGAAATAATAATTCACATTAATGTCGTACGTTCCGAGCCGTAATGCTGCTATATTCCGGTGGCGTAATTGAGCTATTATTGGACATATAAGATTCGTTATGCCTAACCCATCGATCCTGGGCCAATATCAAGAATTCCTGCACTGAAGGTGCAATCGATGAAATCGTTGTAGTGGCTGTCGTAAGAACGACTGGTGCTGGAATATACGATATGGTGGCCACTGGATCTGACCCCGTTGTATACCTTGCGGTGGTTGTATCGTTATTCATGTCTAAGCTGTTATTATTTAACCCTTTCTGCAACAATTTTCTTCTTTCCGACCGAGTTAGAACCATTACCTGCTGCGACTACCCTATCTCTTTAAACCGATGCATCGATGGTCCCAAAAGGTGTCCCAATCCGATCAGCAACAACAAAAATGTATATCCAATAAAAAAAATACCAAGAGAACGCTGAGTGGAAATTTAATTCGCACTGAGGTATATCCAAAAGACTTTTGATCTGTCCCACTCGAAGTTATTCAAAAATCCCCGGCGGTTGCAAATCACTGAGATTGACAAGCGATGTTAAAACTATTAATGTTCTAAAAAAGTTTCCTTTTGAAAATTTTACCAAACCTTTAAGGTTTTATAAAAATGTAAAAAATGTTTTGAAAAATTCAACGAATTTGGTTAGAAATCTCAACAATTTACGAGAATTTCGTAAGCTTAAAACTCTGAAAACCATTAGGTTTCACCCAAAAATTCTCAAGATGACTAAACCGTATAAAACTAATCTTACAAACTTTTACTGAAAACGTAAAAAAAAAAATAAATACAAAAAACTCGAAACTATTAATCTTCTCCAGAATATCTTAAAATTATTAAGCCTATTTTTGTTTTAATTCTTTTATTTTATGACACTTATGACTTTTATTTTATGACACTTTAAAAGAAACTCAAATTGTTAATCTTCAAATTTTTATTTTATAAACGCGATTGAAAAATTTAAAACCCTTAAGTCTTATTCAAAAAAATCCAAAATTTTAAACTATTAACTTATATAACAATTGCCACAATTTTTGGGCCGAATTCTTAAAGTTAATTAGACTCAAAAAAAATATTATTACGCTTTTCTGAACCAAATCTTAAACTATTGACTAATGTAACTCCATATCCTTATAGAAATTCTTATAACTCTAGTTTTATACTAATTTCCAGACGTTTAAGTTATGCTAAAATCCAATAAAAATTCAATGAACTATTGGTTTTCATGAAATATTTCTCAAATTATTAACATTTCTCTATACTACTCTATAATATTCCAAATTCACAAAACTTTTAAGTTTTTTAAAACTTCTCAAAAGTTAAGTTTAAAAAAAAAACTAAAACTGAAGCCCATATAATTTACTGTTACTCTGGAGCCTCAAAAAAACTTTGGACTTCCAAGCTCTATACAAAAAACCTAAAGCCACTGAGTTTCAATGAAAAATTGAAACTTATTTCGGTCTTCTAAAATTTCCCCAAAAAGATTTTTTTGTTTCACGAGAACCTGAAGACTATTAAGTCTATGCAAAAAAAAAAAACGATTAATTCTTATCAAAATCAAAAAACACCGTTAAGCAGTATGAAATTTAATACAATTTAGGCTTCGTAACGAAATTTAATAAATTTATTAGAACGGATATCGTTCTACCAAAAAATTCACCAATTTACTACAACTATTTATGTTCTATGCAGAATTCCTCAAAAATATCAGAACCATTCAACGTCTGTGAGATATTCAAGGAAGCTGCCAAAGCTATCCAGATTTTATGAAAAATTCATGAAATTTATTTAAACAACTAATGTTTCCTGTACGCTTCAAAATTTACTAAACCTATGGATTTTTTTTTCAAATCCAAGAAAATTGCTAAAGCTATTTATGTCTAAAAGTAATTAAAGGAATTTCTCAAAGCCCTTAGAACCCTATGAGAAACTTAAAATTGTACATTTAGGAATTCCGCC
This sequence comes from Cordilura impudica, assembly GCA_963682025.1. NCBI lineage: Eukaryota > Metazoa > Arthropoda > Insecta > Diptera > Scathophagidae > Cordilura > Cordilura impudica. The sequence continues at coordinate 228,254,159 of OY821517.1, forward strand.
AAATCTATTAAGGTCCAAGAAACATTTTATGAAATTTGCTAAAACCCCCTGTAATAAAATCTAAAAGTTTTTATGAACAATTCGATGGTCAACCAATTTCTGTTTATAAAAACAAAAAACGACTAACTTTAGTTCTACCAAAACTTTAAGCTCGAAGCAAAAGAAAAAGAAATCCCGACTTCAGAGCCAACTATTAAATATTTTCCAAATCCAAAAACCCTGTGTTTTACACAATTTCTTAAAACTAACAAGCTCTGTACGAATTTCTGGAATTAATAAGCCAACCTAAAATTACTACCTATTATCCAGATTCTTTCCACGCATCAAGTTCTATTCAATTCCTCAGCACTTTTAGGCCCATAAGAAAAACCCTAAAACTACTAAGTTTTATATATATAAGTTAAACATTGCGTCAGCCATGTTTCAAAAAAATTACTACCGATGGGCCGCCCATGGTGCCCAACTCACCTTTTTCAATGAAAACACAATAGTCTTAATTTTTAACACGTTACAATCATTTATTTATTTGAAGTTAATCTGCCGCAGCACAGTGGCGCCCGTAGAGCAAACGAGGTTGCAAAAATCAAAATTTTCATGTGCGCCGACGAAGTTTTGAATAAACCCATGTTATAGGAAACTTTTCAACGATTTCAAATATGCTACTCTTAATAATATCACGTTTTAGTTTAGAAGATATAACCGTTCAAAGTTGACCGACTTTCGGTTTTCAAAAAAACACACAATTTTTAGTCAATTTGTTGCGATTTCAGGTGTAATATCACGAAAAATAGGTAACGAATCGCCTTATTTTTGGTTTGTATTGATTGATGTATTTATTAAATGTATAATGATAATAAAAAAATTAACTGTTTGCTTTGTGTTTCTCCTGATAAATCACTATTTAAAAACTATCCGTTTTTTCACTATTTTTCAACTTTGACGGAAAATAAAAAAATCTGTATTTTTCTATATTTGCCATATTTGCAAAACATGTTCTTTGATTATTTCTTTACATAATTCAAAAGGCTTTATCTGCCCGTACGTGCCCGTTTGGCTTCTAGAGGTAAAAAAGGTTAAAAAGACATGGTTGCAGAAATTGTATGGCGTGCATCCCTTACATGTTTTGACTGACAGTAGTTTGATCTAATAGTTTGAAAATTGCATTTTAAGTCGGTTGTCTACCTGTGAGCCTCTGCCAAAGTCTACTCCCAATATTCTGTTACAGACACAGGATGCACAAAAAACTACTCATTGAAATTCGCAGGTACGCACCTCACTTAAAAATTACTCCAGGTAGGCACAAATCTTATTTAGACACGAGCATAATATCAAAATTGCATAATTCAGCCTAAATCCATATATATGCAGGGAACAGGTAAATTTTTAGGCATGGTAGCATAAGCCTATAAATTGCAAAATAAGCATAATGACTTATGGTCGCTCCAGGTAGGCACAACTCTTATTTAGACACGAGCATAATATCAAAATTGCATAATTCAGCCTAAATCCATATGTATGCAGGGAACAGGTAAATTTTTAGGCATGGTAGCATAAGCCTATATATTGCAAAATAAGCATAATGACTTATGGTCCCTCCAGGTAGGCACAAATCTTATTTAGACACGAGCATAATATCAAAATTGCATAATTCAGCCTAAATCCATATGTATGCAGGGAACAGGTAAATTTTTAGGCATGGTAGCATAAGCCTACATATTGCAAAATAAGCATAATGGCGGGATTAGTCTACGACTGAAAGTTGGCGCAACAAGTACTGAAACCATGGCGTTAAGCAATTTAAGTACTGAAAACATGGCGTTGAACAATTTAGAATTATTTGAACTGTTTAGAAGGTCAACCACACCAAAGCTTTTCACGGAAGCTGCTTTAGAAGAACTTGATAGCTTATATGGAAATATTGAGAGAAGCGAAGTTATAAAAAATAATTTTTATCTGATATATGCAAATATTAAGGCAAAATGGGTGAAATCTAATCGAACCATTCAGAACAACTCCAAATACGAGGACTAGCTTAATGAAGATACCATCCCGGATATATTGGCAGTAGATAAGCCCACCACATCAACCAGAGGAGCAAAAGGAAGGCCAAAAAAAGTATTGAGGAGTGTTCAAAAGGATTAAGGAAAGCATTCCCACGCCCACAAACGCACACATTAAAAAGTATGGTTCCGAAGAAGCCTTGGCCTTGTTTATGGACTTACAACTTTCCAAAGAAAAATATGAGATACTACGGGCATCCTTGATGCGACACGGGGCTGACGTTTCACCAGGATACAAGCATATTACGCAAACCAAAATAAATTCACGACCACTGCATCCGGAGTTTACGGAAGTCTCTGTGAAAGCCAATCTGCAGGATCTCATGGGCCATACAGCAAAACGGTTGTTGGAGAGTCTTCCTGAGAATGAGGTGAAAATTCTTCCTGAGAAACTGACATTGATCAGCAAATGGGGCTGTGATGGATCATCCGGACAAAGCGTTTATGAGCAAAGGATATCTTCCGATGACGCTACAATATCGGACGGATATATGTTTATGGCATCTGTTGTTCTTTTGCGGCTAAAATCTGATGTTTCCCTGCACTAGAAAAATCCACGTTCGTCATCAGTGCATTATTGCCGACCAATAATGTTTCAGTTTGCAAGGGAATCGGCAGAACTTATAAGGACCACGGTGAAGGACATTGAAGAACAAATAAGCAAGATTAAACCTAAAAAGTTGCAAATTGGAGAAGGAAAATATATTGAATGCAATTACGAGTTCCACCTGACCATGGTTGATGGAAAAGTCGTAAACGAACTGACAGGAACAACCTCAATATTGTCATGCCCGATTTGCAAAAAGAGTCAGAAGAACTTTGGTAATTTAAACGATTCTACAAACGAGGAGAATTACGAATATGGAATGTCACCATTGCACGCAAGGATAAGGTGTATGGAGTTCTTGCTAAAACTGGCGTATACCCTACCACAAGAGGAGGAAAACTTCGATAAAAATACATCAATAAAGGATAAGGAAGAGATCGAAAGAAGCAAATACAGGATGCTTTTTTTAAACAAGTTGGACTAAAAGTAGACTGTCCCAAGCACGGATACGGTAACTCAAACGATGGAAACACTTCTAGGAGATTTTTTGAAAATGATGAGGCAGTAACTAGAATCACTGGAATTGACAATCAAATCGTGAAAAGATTGGGAACGATCTTGAATGCTTTAAACTGCAAAGAAAATGTCAATTCTACAAAATATGGAGAATGTGCATCGAAAACTGCATCTCTTTTAGCAGAAATGTATTCACAGAAGAAGTTGACCTCGACCGTCCATAAAATATTGGCGCATCGCAAAGATATAATTGAGTACCAGTCTTTGCCAATTGGAGAGCTTTCTGAAGAAGCACAGGAGCCTCTTAAAAAATTTTATAAAAAATATAGATTGCAGAACGCATTCAAAGCTTCAAGGGTAAGGCAAAATGAGGACCTCTTCAACATGTTGGCAGCATCTTCCGATCCACTTATTTCTTCCCTGCGGCATGTGAAGTCACGAATAGAGTTAGAAAATAATTATAGTTTAGAAATGATTAGTCTTTTAGATATACCTTCTCTTACGAATTGTGATGAATAGTTTACAGAAAATTGAAAAAATAAATTTAAAAAAGAAGTAATTTTTTTTAATTTGTTGGGTAATAATTTAAAACATAAAACCCTACAGAAAAAAAATAAAAACAATCTAAAAATGTAAAAATAATTTTTTTTAGTTACCATAAAATTGATTTTTCTACAAATTTTAACTTTGATAACCCATTAGTAGGCCCCTACAAAGCGTAGCACCCTTTCCAAACGTGAACAGTTATCTATCATATGCTGTTTAAACTGTTCAATTATGTTATTCGGTTCAAAAGATATGATTTTTGCAACGAAAAAACTCAAATGGCGCCACTGTGCGCAGTCCAGAATTGAACTAACTGCTCCTTGTCTTCTGCACATTTATATAGCTAAAAAAATTCACAATTATTATTTTGCTTATACTAGCCTATTCCCATGGGAACCATAACATGCTATGGTTTCCCAATAATCTGCGTGTGCAAATATTTGCATACGCTAGCTTATTTTAATTTAGAACACTAACTTACTTATATCCCAATAGCTTGCGCGTGTACAAAAGAATGCAGGTATCGCATAGCACATTGTATGCTGTTAAGCAAAGGGGTGGTGCGCGGGGTATCAACTGCAACACGCGCTGTCCGTGGTATTGCTGACTCGCGCATTGGTCAATATGTTATTAAAAAAGGTATTGAGCGTGTGCAAGTGTTAACTCCCCCCTCCCTTAAAAATCGGCGTCCCGCTGATCAATTACTGCCCCCCTTCGGATGATCGATAGGACTTAGGGCCGGCATGGTGATACGACCGAATATCTACCTCCAAACTATGGTTAAGATGATCATCATTGCAACGATACACAACAAAATTGCAGCGTTTGATCCAAGAGACAGGTTTACATGGCCCATCAAATCTCGAATGTGCTCGATGTTCTTCACGTAGAGTTCGTATAATAGTTTCCTGTCTATCGTGCATGTTCCTTCGTATGCGTTCGTTAATAAGGGGGAAGCGCTTGTAGGCCTGACATCCTTATATTTGTAAAATTCCTCTCTCCGACCGTAACTGTTTCGTTGAAGATTCGTATAAGGTATTTTCCGTTTACGTTCACAGTGTTCGTTTCGGATGAAACGTTGCCCCTGAGGTTGGTTACGTATAAGTTTTAATAAAATATTCTTTATTAAATGAATTCCAAAATAGAACTAACTATATCATTAACAAAACAAAAATTTATATTTAAAATTAAACCCGTTGAGACTGCCGAACTTGCATTTATTTTTGGTGTCATATATTAGACAAGCAACGTCCACAACATTGTTGTCAGCCAAAGCAGTGATCGCTATGTTGTTGTTTATTCTTTAGCATACGCAAAAACCGCTGATGGTGCACTATGAGCTGACTACTATGCATGTTTAGCTAGGCAACCACCTTGTTGCTGCGCGGATGTGTTAACTCCTCCCTCGTTTAAGTGAAGGACGTCCTCGGACTTCCTGAGGCCATCAATTAAATCCTGAATGTTGTGTTGGCGCCGAGCCCTCTGATGTTTTTTGTAAAGCTTGAACGAGGTGTAGCAAAGGACCAAAAAGGCAATCGCGACCAACCCAGATATCAAAGGCCATTTTATCAGTCCCTTTCCAATATCGTTGATATACTGGGAATTTTCCATACTCAGCCTTTTTAAGTATGGTAAGCTCAGTATTTCCTGATGGCTTGTTGTTATGTTGAGAAGCGTTGACAATGCTGGGCCTGGAGACTTCCCTACATAGTTCTTCAGGTTCTGATATAAGGAGTCGTTGACCCTGACCTCGTCGTCAAACGTGAGAAGATACGTTCCCGTCACAATCTGCTCGTGGGCATCGCTAGTCCTGATTGTAGCGGTTTCATCATTGATAATGATAACGCCATCGTCAATGACTGTCAGAGGTTCAAGATGGCTTGGACGAGTTGTGCAATGTGCTATGCCGCCAGAATGAAGTTGCTGTGCGCATGTTATATGAGACAGCTTCCTGCAGAATGTTGTTGTAAGCGTGGCGGTACAATTTCCAATTGACACCATTTGATTACCGCAGTCTGCTATGTTATTTTCATCAGCAAAATCAAGAATGGTATTATTATGCTCAACGGGATATAAAATTATTTTTTTACATACTAAACCTAGCTTAGGATATTTAATAAGAAAATGCATAAATTTATCATTCAATAGGACCCTAACATTTGCTATTTCCATTAGATCAGTTATGGTTATACCTGTAGAGCGCTCAGTGATTGTTTTATTTAAATCATTAGAATCAAGAATTGCTGGGTTTATTATTCCAATCTTTGCAAGGGTGACCGACAACATTAATGTTTCCAGCTCTGAAATTAGGATTCTATCTCTTGCGAGTAGTGTTTCATAAAGGTGACCAGTATCAATCTGTTTAGTTTTTGAATCCCTAATAATTGCGTTGACTGTCTCTGATAATTTATTAATTTGTTCTTGTGCCTGAGTATTTATAACCACTTGCCTATTAGCGGACTCAATAAGTTGCTGTTGTTTAAATTTTAGCTGCTCAAAGTCGTCAAAGTCAGGGGTTCCGGCGACCACCTTTAGAGCAGTTCCCAAGATGTTGATGCTTCTGGCATATCTGTGGTGGATGTTTACTGTTTCCAAAAGCGTATTGATATGACCTATGTCGGCGTCAAGTATTTTTCTCATGTGTGACTGGGGAAAATGGTTCGTCAACAACTTGGTTTCTTCTGCCATTTCTGAATACATGGTAAGGTTTGATGAGTGCCGCAAATATTCATATCCCTGCCATATTACTACGTCACCATCTGTCAGAGGTATGTAGTCTGAATTCGAATAGTCGGTCAGCTTGGCGGTTGTTGTCGCGACAAGAAACAGCGCAATCAAAATCCTAAATGAAAAAGCATAAATTAAGAAACTTATCTTAAATTGTCCTTATGGACCGCCCTCCCTTTTATTAGAACCGTCGTTCCCAGATCAGCTTCTATTTCTTCCTCTATATATAGAGGTGTTAGTTTATTTCCCAATCTCCTGTTTGTTTTTACAAGTACTTTGTCACCCCTTTGAAAGGTTCTATTCTGTCTTGTCTCATTCAGTCTTTGCATTTGAACGTCCTGGGCCCTATTTACCCTTTCCTTAATCTCTGCCTCGAATTCCGGCGGGAATGCATGGACTATGTCAATGGGCCGTTTTTTTGTCACCGAGTGGATAGTCTTGTTGTACTCTATTGTCGCTTGAAGTATCAGTTCGACTGTGTCATTTAAGTTTCTTTCGATTTTCAAACATCTTGCAATTTCCGCAAGAGTACTATGAAATCTTTCCACCTGCCCATTCGACGTGCTGTGGAGCGGTGGCGCATTTACAATTTGCACGTCAAAGCGATTTAATAAAAGAGACCGAATCGTTCCTGAGTTCAGAGTGGGTTCATTATCGCAATATACCGTTTTTACGTGGGGGTAAAAATTCATTAACTGTAAGATTGGTGGTTCTATATCTACTATTGTTCTAGAGTCAATGGGTTGAACAATCGCGAATTTTGAAAACTTGTCAATACAGGTTAGAAAAAATTTTTTATCTGTGGAATATATGTCGATATGTAATATTTCGCCTACGTGAGAAGGAATGGGCGTTTCGCCTATAATATGCTTTTTTGGGTGTCGGTCATATTTAGCTTTTCTGCAAATTTTGCAATTTGCGACAATTTCATTAGCCAAACGGGTCATCTTCGGAAAAAAATAATCCTGCAAAATTTGCTTCGTATTTTCTTGAGCGGCTCTATGCGCCCTGTTATGTTCAGTGACTACTATTTCCTTTTGTTCACTTTTGTTAAATATATCAATCACCATTCGGCTTGCGTGCCAAAAAGTTGTTGTTGGAAAAGTTTTTACTAGGTTATTCTGTATGAATGCCAGTATTGGCAGTTCGCAGTGAATCGCGTTCACTACATCTTTTTTAACTGCATCGTAGACTATCTGCATTAAGTTTTCTCTATTGGAAAAATTTATGAGATGTCTGGTTTTCTCACCAAACATAATTATCGTACGTGTCGAGGGAACTTCGCTCTGTTCTATTATTATCTGATTTCGAAAACAATTTACAGGCTTTTCGGTTGATTCAATTGTGTAGGTCAGGGATTGTTCACTGTGTATTGTTGCACGGTCAGACTGTGCCTCCTCTTCAAGAGCATGAATGTTTTGCCGCGATAGAGCATCCGCGACGAAATTTTCCTTTCCAGGCTTATAGAAAATATGTGCGTTATGCTCGTCTATAAATGCCTTCCATCGTTTTATTTTCGCGTTTGAGTTTCGATCCGAAACTGCGAACGTAAGTGGCTGGTGGTCAGTGTAAATATTCAAATTCCTTACACCGTACAGATAGTTTCTGAGACATTTCAAAGCCCACACTATAGCAAGCAACTCTCGCTCGTTGGTTGCAAAATTTAATTCGGAATCTTTCAGGGTTCTGGATATCATGGTAATTGGTTTTCCGTCCTGCGACAAGACCGCCCCAATACCCAAAGAAGAAGCGTCCGTTGTCAGGTCAAATGACTTATTGTAATCCGGATAGAGCAACAAGACATCTTCAGATGTGAGAACCCTTTTCAACTTTTCAAATGCCTGGTACTGTTCCTCGTTAAGGCGCACTGGTATTTTCTTTGACCGGGTAGCGCTCACATTGCCATTCTCCCCTTTTAGTATGTTAGTCAGTGGTCTGGCTAAAGATGCAAAATCCTTGATAAAACACCTGTAGTAACTTGCCAAGCCCAAGAAGGAACGAACATTAAATAGTGTGGTGGGCCGCTCGTAGTTTTTAATCGTCTCTATTTTGCTAGGACTCGTTGTAATACCCTTTTCGCATACCACAAAACCCAGATACTCAACCTGTTTTTTAAAAAAATTTGACTTCTCGCGTGAAACTCTCATGTTAGCTTCATTTAACCTATCCAACACCCATGCTATATGCTCAACATGCCCCTCCATACTTTCCGAGAAGATGATCACATCATCAACATAAACATAGCATGATTTCCCTATTTGATCTCGGAGCACGTCATCTATTGCTCTTTGAAAAATACTAGGCGCGTTCTTCAGCCCAAAGGGGAGCCTACAAAACTCGTATTTTCCATTGCCCACCGAAAATGCTGTTTTTTCCCTATCCTTTTCAGCCAACAAAATTTGGTGAAATCCTGATTTCAAGTCAAGGGTTGTGAAAAACTTAGCCTTCCCGAGATTTGATAGAATAGCCACAATATTTGGTATCGGATATTTGTCATCTATGGTCTTTGAATTCAACTTTCTAAAATCCATTACCAAACGCTTCTTTGCATTTCCCTGTGCGTCCATACCTTTCTTGTCAACCACCCATACTGGGTTATTGTACGGTGACCTGGATGGTCGAATTATGCCGTCTTTAAGCATACTTCGCATTTCGGAATTTACGAAGTCTGATACACCCATCGGGTAAGGGTATAATTTAGAATATATCGGGTCCTCATCTTCTGTGCGAATGGTAGCAACAATCCTGGTATTAAAAGGGAGTGCCTCGTTTGGGTCCGCAAAAACACCGATTCGTTTTTTTATCATTTTCTGAAATTGTTTTTCAATTTGCTGGGGTACTTCAATATCATCTGTGTTAGTAAAATTTACACTAAGGCATTTTAAAAATTTCATATTTTCAGATTCAGTACTAGTTCTTAGTCGTTTATTTCTAAAGTCCAAAATTGCATTTGTTTGATATAAAAAATCTAGCCCGATTATTCCATCGAAGGTAGTTAGATCGGGGAGCAAAAAAAATGTTGTGTTAACATTAAAAAGCCGCATAGTGCATTTTTTTTCTACAATATTATTCCCGTGAAGAGACTTTACAATAAATGGATTATTTACTTTTGATACAAAGTTTAGTTCCTTTAAAGGTTTTATATAATTTTTAGAGGCACCCGTGTCAATTAGCAATCTAATTTTTTTCCCTGCTATCGTTCTCTCTACATACGGTAGCAAGGAATCTTGTCTAAAAAATTAATTTGGTCATATTCTTCGATTTCATTTTCTATATTTGTTGCCTCTATTTCTGCTAGGTGTTGATATTCTTGCTCTGGATGATCTCCTGAGATCTCTTCCTGTGACAGGTTGTTGACCCTCTGATGTTTAGGTCCGGTGAACCTGGCTGTGCCGCTATTCGGCCTCTTAAAAACTTGTCCCAGGGCTTGAGTATTTTGGTATTGAAATTGTTGATTTGCCTGGTATTGTGTCGGTTGCCTAAATTTTGATGAAGGATCAACATCCATTGGTTGAACAACATCTTGCTTTGTAGGGCCTAAATTGTTTTGTTGTCGCTGTCTATTAAAGTAAGGATTTTTTCCCTGTCGATAGTCATTTGAAACAAAATTTCTAGGGCTTTGTTGCCTTTGTTCAAGTCTATGTGCCTTATCTTCTACGCTTCTCGCATAATTTGTTGCAAATAGAAATCGCTCGTGGTTTGACTCGACTTCTTGAGCCAGCGCCAGAGCGGATGGCAGGTCCTTTGGACGAGCCGAAAAAAGAACGTCGCTTAAAGACTTCTTTGTTCCTGAAATAAAAACACGCAAGGCGTCTTGTCTGTATTTTTCATTTAGCGACGCGGCCACTACACTGTCATACGACATTATCGTCTTATTTATTAAAAGAGTAAGTTTTTTTTCTACTTCATCGTAGTATTATAGTAATGTCATATTTGCTTGTCGAAGGGTCGATAGTTCTTGCTCGATGAGATATATTGGGCGCTTGTCAGCGTAAGTAAAGTCTAGCCTGTTAATAATTGCCTTGAAATTCAGAGGTGTGTCGTATGATGATAGCACCATGTCCGCCGAACCCTTGACTTTGTTTCTAATAATCCCTAGGGCTTGGTAGTGTTTTGAGCTGCCTTGATATTGTTCAAAAATTTTGTACGCTGTATGCGCTGCTTTTCGCCAAGAAACGTATGTTTCATGTTTGCCGTCAAAGTCTGGTAACGATTTTACTATATCCAAAGGTTCGTCACACCCTATTCTATTATCGATTTCTGCATCCCTATACACTTCTACTTGTGGTGAAGAAACCGTCGAGTTAGTTAATCTGTTTGTAGCTTCTAACAACTTTTGCTCAAAATTCCTTTCCTGAACTGCCAGCGCGCTGTTCACGGCGGCCTCTACTACCTGTCTCAATTCGTCTGCCTTAAGTGCCATTTCCTGATTTCTATTCGACCACCAATTTGAATCGCGGGTTGTACGGCTTATTGGTTGTAATCTAGCTGCTAATTCTGTAGAGATTTCTTCCAAATCACTGTCAGTCATAAGGGAAATTCACTTTCTTACAAAGATTGGTTAATTCACAAATTGTAATGATAACTACATTAGGTTTTTTTTTTTTTTGTAATGGCAAAACTAAAATTTTTTCACTCTTTTTTTTTTTTTACTTTAATCTTTGTATTTTTATTTTTTTCCAAAATTAATTTCACTTTTTCACTGAGCGTCTACTTACATTTTATCCTGATTTATTAACTTAACGTATCCTAATGACGTCTGCCTTTGCCGCTGTTGCTGATTGTTTCTCGTATTGTAAGCTGCTGCTGTAGCCACTGTTCTGCTTATTGATGTTATATGTTTTTGTTCTGTTCCCGTTGATTTGACGTAGAAATTTAATGGAGTAAGTTGTTGTTGTTACCAATGTTCTGCTTAGCGATGTTATATTGCTGCTTTTCTGTTTTCTGTCGATCCGACGTAGAAGTTTAATAAAGCAAACTACTGCTGTTACCAATGTTCTGCTTAGCTATTTTATACTGTGCTTTTTGTTTCCCGTCGGTCTGACGTAAAAACCTTATTCGTCGTTATAATAATTTTTTATTTGCACTTGGTGTGGAGAAATTTAAATAAATTTAAACGACTTGGCTTTGGTTCATAAGCCGTTGGGCGCCAGTTTTAATAAAATATTCTTTATTAAATGAATTCCAAAATAGAACTAACTATATCATTAACAAAACAAAAATTTATATTTAAAATTAAACCCGTTGAGACTGCCGAACTTGCATTTATTTTTGGTGTCATATATTAGACAAGCAACGTCCACAACATTGTTGTCAGCCAAAGCAGTGATCGCTATGTTGTTGTTTATTCTTTAGCATACGCAAAAACCGCTGATGGTGCACTATGAGCTGACTACTATGCATGTTTAGCTAGGCAACCACCTTGTTGCTGCGCGGATGTGTTAACTTATATAAGATCGCTTTCCATCTGCTCCATTCATTTTCTTCACCAAATCGTCTGTTGTGCAAAACAGATTATTGTTCAAAACGTATTGTTGCTCGTTGTTCTCAATTAATCTTTGTTGACTTTCCAGTATCTTGTTCCAATCAGTTGCATCTGGGTTGCCAGCAAACCATTTCCAGGCAGAGCCAATCCACTCTATAGATCTTTTGTTCCTCGTGATGCGTTTTACTGTTGTCATTCGGTCGTATGCACTTTGGAGTTAATATTCGAATATTTCTTTGCCCTTTTCGCCCTTATATGTAGCTTTCACAGCTACAGTTGTCCGAAGCATTTCCTCGAACCTCTCCAATTGCATCACATGTACGACGCTCAGATAGCCGTTTACAATCCAGCCTTCGCCATCTTTGATAGTTACAAGCGGCGATTGATATTCAAAGACGTGGAAGGCTGCAACGTTTGTTGCTTAAAAAAAGGCTTAAAAATTTAAAGTATTAACGTTGGTTAGTATGTGCAGCTTATAGTATCCGTATTCTAGGTGCAATATATAGAGTTGGACAGAGCTTGGTGTGCAATACAATAGGTGTAAAATATAAATCATGAATTCAAAAATTTGGGTATTATTCTCATTATAATTGCCTAGTTATAGTCCTCTGATGACAAAAAAAAAAAGATTTTCCCCTATGTTATATAATTTCCGGTAATTATAATTTTCTAATTTTAAATAAAAGCTTCTTTTCTCTTAAAAAAAGAATTTTCAAATTTTTGACAATTAGATTTCTTAATCATAGTTCCTATTAAAAAAACTTTTACAATTTCCATAACTTTGTTATATTTTAGTTTTTCATGCTTACGTTCTAAGGTTTCCAGGGTAGTTGCAAGGGTCACTTTACATTTTTTTAATCGGTGACTTATGGTATTTCTTTCCCGTTGTGGTGTGGATAGTTAGTCTGTTGTTGGTAGAAACTCTGTGCCGCTTGTATAGAGGTCTATGCTTCGGCTTAATCTGTCCGTTCTTGACTAAGATCTCCTGATTTTCGGCAAGGTCGACTGGGTTTGATCTATTCCTATTTTTGACGGTCATTCGTTATCTTCTGCTTGTACTCGATTAGCCCACGGATGTCCTCGTTGACCTGGTCGCGGAAATTTGTCAGCTGTCGGTAAATAAATCTTTCAGTTCTATTAAAGAAAATGTCCGACGGTTTTCTACCAATGACCAAGTGTATTGCGTTATTGTAACGATCTTCTGTGATGGTAATTATTTCTCTAGAACCAAGATTCCCCATTTTCCCTGACAAGCACCTGTATATCACGAAGAGCGTTGAATGAAATCTCTCTACCTGGCCATTGACTTCACTCTTTTGCACGAGTGTAAAGTATATTTCTATGTTCAAAGATCTAATGAAATTCAAAATAGTTGGGCTCAAGAACCCCCTCTCATTGTCCGATACGATCATACGAGGTGCGGTAAAGTAATGTAAAACCTTGGCCAGTTTGTTCCGCAAGTCGATCGCTGACCGATTCCTAATGTGAAATAGTTTCGCGAACTTAGAGAATTTGTCGATACAGCTGATAAACTTAAACCCCTGGATTTCAAAGATGTCGGTATGTAAAATTTCACACGGATATTTCGGGATAGGAGTTGGTTGTAGTGCTGGTTGCCAAGTGTATCGGTGAGAGGTTGATGATCGGCAAAATCCTGATTTTTCCTCGCACCGTAAAGGTAAGAGCGCAAATTGTCCAAAGTCCAGAATATAACTAGCGTTTCCTTTTCATTGGTGGCAAAGTTTTCCTCCGTTTTCGCAAGAGAACATGAGATATATGCCACAGATCTATCAGAATCCAAGTGCTCTTGAGACAATACAGCTCCAATTGCGTAGTTTGCGGTGTCCGTCATCAAACTGAAAGCTGGTTAAAATCGGGAATGCTAGAAATTCCGATGACATTAACAAAGTTTTGAGCTCATTAAGTTTAATGGAAATTTTTCTGGACATGTCCGCCCTGATTTGCGCGTTTTCAACCCTAATGAGATTCGCCAATGGTTTAGCAACCTTCGCATAGTTCCTAATAAATTTTGTATTTTAGTAATTTTCTTCCTCTTTGTCCGTAGGGGAATCTTTCTTAAAATATCGTTGATAAGCTCCAGTTAGTAATTATGAGGTACTCTAATATTATGAACAAAAATTGGTCATCCCGTTCTCTAACTGGTTAAATAAAAAAAGATGCCCAATAATTCGTGGTAAACATCCCAACTTTCAGAAAATTATTTAAGCGATTTTCCTGTAATTTATTCATTTGTTCAAATAAAAATATTCAAATAAATATATATATATATAATTTCTCAGTCCGCACTTTCATAGTTTTCTTGAACTATCCTTGAACCTTCCACAAATTTTCAGAGTGGTCCTCTAACTGAAATTGCGGAGTGCCACGTAGATTTCATTTGAAGTTCAGCAAATGTTACAAATCCAATGGTTGTTTTTCAGCGAATCTTTTCCTAACACTTGAGATTTTCTACGTAAATAATTTATACAATCAAATGCCAAAATTATCAATATAACGTTTCAAAATTCTTGTTTTACCCTTCTATGATTTTTCCTTATAAAACGTGTACCCTTAACACAATTTTTACTCTTCGATCGATTATTACATGATATTATAATACATCCGATTAAATTAAATCATCTCAATTCTATTAACCATCAATAATGATTGAGTTTTACTATCCGGTTATTAATCCTAATTGTTCCCCGTATTCCATATGAAGAAAATTCGTAACTAGCCTATCATTAATATAGATTGTTCCCTGTATTCTATATTAAGAATATTTGTCATTAGTTATTAAGTTATTAATTAATGATTTTATAATTCCCATGTAATCAGCTCCATATTGCAAAATAAAATAAAGAAAATATTCTCTCCTTATTATACCCTAATAGGTTCCCGCTTCTTTTTATTCCTTAGATACTTCTTCCTCGCGATACGTTTTATCCTCGTTATTGCAGTTATCAATTTCCACAGCCTTTCCCTTTCCTCTTCATCTGCCGTATACAGATTCGCTATTGTCTCTAATCTTTCTTCGATCTCCTGGAAATACATTTCGTTCAAGTATCCCCTTGGTATCAGCCGAAAAAAAAAATGGTTTATATTATTAAAAAACTATAAAATAAATGGTCCTCTATTTTGTCAGTATTGGTCGTAAAATTAAGGTTCAAAAAATATAATTGGAGGGAAGAGGGTTATGCGCACCATAAATAGATCAAATAATGATCGCAAAAAGATTCAATAATTCAAACGAGGCCTTGCACTTACCCTTAGAGCTCTGTTCAATTCTAGATTGTGTTAGATTCTTAGATTGTGTTTTATTTATATCTAACTTTAGGTTTATATTTTTACGTACTATGCGAAGTACATGTGATTGATGTCGGTGAGTTATGGTGGATGGATCTTTAATCGAAAAATTTAGATTTTTAATTATTTATTTTACTTCCACGTTCTCGATTCAAAAAAAAAATATTTTTTGCGTCTTGGCTCATAGCTTCTTCCTTTTTCCTTTCACAATTTATTTCTTATCCTTAGATAAAAAAGATTATTTTTCCATTTTTGTAATTTCTTATTTTTTGAAAATTTTTTATTTAATTTATAAAAGATTTTTATTTTCACCACTTTTTATTTTCTGCTGGCAATTTCATTATTTAATAATTTTTCTATAAGATTTTTTCCTTGCCTTTTAATTTATATAAGAATTTCCTAATTTTTCTTTTTTTCATAATCTTCCTATTCTTTCTATTTTTGTTATCTGATTCGTATAGAACTTTTCTACAATAATTTCAGAGTTTCTTATTTTTTTTTTCTGGCAATAATTCTTTTATTTTTTGCCATTTAATTTACACAAAACTCTTTTACAATAATTTTATATTTTCGTACTTTTCCTTTGGCAATTTCATCATTTAATAATTTTTATTTATTTTTTTTTTTGTCATTTAATTTACATAAAAATTTTCTACAATAATTTTACAATTTCTTATTTTTCCTTTGGCAATTTCATCATTTAATAATTTTTATTTATATTTTTTGTCATTTAATTTATATAGAAATTTTCTACAATAATTTTACAATTTCATATTTTTCCTTTGGCAATTTCATCATTTAATAATTTCCACTCTTTGCCATTTGATTTATATAAATACCAAAAATATGCATACAAAGGTCATCCTTTAGGTTCCCTGTGTACATATACTTGTCAGAGTAATTGCACTAATTTACTTTATTCATTCATATTTTTTATTACTTTATATCCTTTTAGATGGAGGATCGTGTGGTCCGGTTTCGAACAGTGAACACTGACGTACTGAGGCACGAATTATCTCACCCTGTGAACCTTCCAGCTTAAGCTCCTAATTACCTGGCGAAAAGGAAACGTCCGGACCCACTGAGTAGTGTAGGTTCTTAAGTCTACTACAACTTGTGAGGTAATGTTCGGGCCTCCTTAAGACTTCGTGTGGTCCGGTTTCGAACAGTGAACACTGACGTACTGAGGCACGATTTATCTCACCCTGTGAACCTTCCATCTTAAGCTCCTAATTACCAGGCGAAAAGGAAACGTCCGTACCCACTGATTAGTGTAGGTTCTTAAGTTTACTACAACTTGTGAGGTAATGTTCGGGCCTCCTTAAGACTTCTGTAATGTCACCGTTCGGTAAGGGAGCGTTCTGGAGGGCCTGGGCTTCAGGATCGCAGCACGCTGGGACTTATTTCAAGGCCCATAGTGGTCACTATTTTTATTTTTTATCATATTGCAATTTACACAAGAATAAACACTTACCCGTTTTCAGGGGGGAATCTGAAGGATACTTCGCTTTTCAACTTTACATATTTCCCTTTCATAAAATTTATTTTTCGCACTTCATGGGATTTTAACCTTCCTTTTCAATCGCAAAAGGGTTTCCACAAAAATATTTGATTTTTGATTCCCAGGAATTTTACTTCCTCAGGGAATACTTCTTTCAAATTTACCCTTTTACCAGGCTTACACCAAATTTTATATTTTATCTCAATTTGAAGTTTTCATTTTTAATTCCACATTTACACTCTCATAGCTTGAAAAACTTTTTAATTCTCATAAAACTTTTTAATTCTCATTATTAAATTTCAAAACTAATTAATTTTCACAAAAGAAATTTTTAAATTTCACATTTACACTCTCATAGCTTGTAAAACTTTTTAATTCTCATCATTATTAAATTTCAATCTTAAATTTTTCCTAAACTAATTAATTTTCAAAAAAGAAATTTTCATTTTAAATTTCACATATACACTTTGATAGCTTGTAAAAAAATTTTATTTTTGAAAAAAGGAGTTTTTATTTCAAAACTTCTCAATATCCCAAAGGGACACTTTTTAATTTCCAGATTTTTTATTCTTAAGGGCACTTTTTAATAATTTTTATATTTTTAGGATTTTTTTTCTTTTAAAAAATCTTCTTTATTTTTTATTTTTATTTAAAAAAAAGGATTATTTTTTAGTCATGCGCCAAGCACAGAAGGATCCGGCACATCCTTTTCATTCCGCGATTGGCCCGTCCCTGCTCGGGCGCCAGTTAAACATTGCGTCAGCCATGTTTCAAAAAATTACCACCGTTGGGCTGCCCGTGGGGCCCAAATCACCTTTTTCAATGAAAACACAATAGTCTTAATTTTTAACACGTTACAATCGTTTATTTATTTGAAGTTAATCTGCTGCAGTCTAGAACTGTACTAACTGCTCCGTGTCTTCTGCACATTAATCTATTTAAAAAAAATCACAATTTTTATTTTGCTTAAACTAGCCTATTCTCATGGAAACCATAACATGCTATGGTTTCCCAATAATCTGCGTGTACAAATATTTGCATACGCTAGCTTATTTTAATTAAGAACACTAACTTACTTATTTCCCAATAGCTTGCGCGTGTACAAAAGAATGCAAATATCGCATAGCACATTGTATGTTGTTAAGCAAAGGGGTGGTGCGCGGGGTGTCAACTGCAACACGCGCTGTCCGTGGTATTGCTGACTCGCGCATTGGCCAATATGTTATTAAAAAAGGTATTGGGCGTGTGCAAGTGTTCACTCATATATATTTTTTTTTGCTGTCCCGAAATCCACAAAATATCCAGATTTATAAAAAAAATCTATAAAACCATTAAACCATACAACTAAAAACAAATCTCCACATTATTAATCGATAAAAAGAATGTAAAACTGTAAATTTACTAAAATGCTCCAACCTTCCAGGTTCCAGAAACCTTTTAAACTCTAGCTTGGCCAATAAAAAGAGATATAAATCCTAAGTTTTATAAAATTCCTCCAAGTTGGTACACTTTGTAGAAACTTTACACCTGATAAGTCTCTTATAAAAACTTGAAATTACAAAAAAAAACTTCAAACTCTAAAAAATTTTTTTTGTGAAAACAACAAATCAAAAAAATTAATTTCTACCACAATAAAAAGAATTCTTGAGAATTTTCAACCCCAATAATATTTTTAAGCTTTTAAGCTTTACCCGAAAATTAAAAACAAGGAAAATCCAAAAACCCCAGTTTTATCAAGATTCGCCAAACCTATCGTTCAAAAAAACAAACCGAAGTTTTATAATAATCTCGAATGTATTAGATTTGATAATAATTTCAAAATTTAAGTTTGATAACAATTCATCAAACTGATCTAAAAACTTAATCTTATTAAGTCTTAAGAAAATTTCGCGAAAATTCGTATAGCCAAAAAAAAACACATAATCAAACTCCGAGTTAAGTGTAACTTAACTGCAGCGGTTATTCTATGCAAAAAAAAACTGATTTTGCATTAAATTCAAAATTTATAAAACAATATATAAAAAAAAATGTTCTGTAATATAATGATTGATCCGTGGTAGCAGGTGGTAACTGTAGGTGGTGTATGAAAATAATTCTATGAACTTCTAAACGTTCATGTATTGCGCGTACAAATGTTTAACAAAACAAAAAGGTGACTAATTTCTTCATGTTTTCCGTGAGTATACTTTTGGAAAAAAACTAACACTTTGGGAACGTTGTCCGGCGTTGGTTATGTTGCTACTAATGTTACGGTACGGAGACCGAAATATCATCAGGACTAACTTCTTCCCCAAACCAAACGTAGATAGTGATTTAAAAATTACTGAACAAAAAAAAAATTTCCCAAAAGAAATGGATTATTGTTTCACTACAAAATTCCAAATAAACTTTCTTGCCATCGGTTATACAAATGAAGCAATAAAAACACTTCCTATTAATGGCTTAATGTCCAGCCTCCACTTGATAACGAAAGCTTTTCCTTTTTCTAAACTCGCCGAGCAACATTTACTCCATATGAATGTCGCAACTACAAAGGTACTCTGTGGTACTGATTTGTTGGACTTACATTCAATTTTGCAACTGTAATCTCTTACAGTTCAACAAAACTAAGCTTGTTTAAAAAGACAAAAATTTTAAAAGAAAAGAAAAAAAATAAACAACACTCCTTCTTCACCTATTATGCCGCCTGTACTAATGTCGCTACTCGTTGAGGACTCTTGCCTATTCTCAAACGGGACTCACATCTATAGTCGGCAAATAAAAAAAATTTTCGAAAACTAATGCAAGTGAAAAATACAAAAAACTAAACTATTTCACTTCGGGCCCCACGTTGGGCGCCATTTATTGTGACGTCTGTCCTTCGTGGTAACTAAAAAAAAACAAAAAAAAAGGTTTACTTAACCTTCGAAAATATGTGGCCATGCTATCAGCGTTGCTGGTACGATTGCGTTTAAGCGCGACTAAGCTCGCCGGATGGGGTGGTTCTTGCCGATGGCACTCGCAGTTCTGGGACTGACGGACAATAAAATTTATTTCGTACCAGACGAAAGGTATATATATAAAAAAAATAATATACAAAACTTTATTGATAGGACCCCGAAGTAAAAAAGCAAAGCTATACTCACTCAACGGAATTATTTAAAATGTTGATTTTTGCGCAAAAAAATAAGGACAGACATATAACTATACATATATGTAGATATACACGCATATGCGTAAAGAATCATACGCACATGCATCTACCTACATATATATACATACACATCTGTATATGGAGAGGTTTGGTATTCATCCTACTCCTTATCCCTCCCTTATAGATTTTAAACCGAAAACTAATGCTACCATGGTAACCTACGTACAAAAAAAAATTTTGTTACCCCTACTTTTCACACTCACCTTAACTCTGATGACTCCACCGTTCGCTTATTCCATTTGCACTCTCCGATTTTCTTTCATTGTATTGTCCGTCTGTCTTTCGGTCATTTATTATTATTGTCCTCCTTCTTTTTTTTTTATTTGGTGGCATCCGTACAAAGACCTTCCAAATATACATACATATATATTGGACATCTTGTCCTGAACCGACGAGGTTAATGCCATGAAACCTTAAACCGTATCCCCCTTCGCATGTTATGTGTAATAAATAAATTTTATAATAGATTAATTTTACCTGATGAAGAATAAATAAATAGATATAGGCATATATCGATAATATAGTATAAGGAGGTAAAAAAAGGAAATTGCTAAATGTTTATTTCAATAGTCATTAATACAATTACTTAATATAATGGATTAAATATATGGACCTAATGTTCTTAACAGGTTATCCTCGAAAATAAAATCTTTAAATTTTGCGGTTGAGCTAAACGATGCCTTCGGTATCAGACACCCTCGATTGAAATTTCACAATGGTAACTGATACCGGGTGGTAACTCATACCAGCTGCTTACAACGAGAATCCCGGCAGCTATATCTTGATAACGAAGGCTTCGCTTAGGGGCCCAAATCCGCATGAAAAGTAACGTAAGATATAACAAAGACGTCGCAATATAAATAGATTGAGGCTGTATTGCCGTCTGTCGCTTGTCGTCCGTCTTCTTTCTCACTCTGTCCGATAAACACAATTTAACAAAAGAAAATACAGAGTACCTGGATGGCTGCTGGGGAGTCTTGGTTGGTGTTGCTTTCTGCAGATGGTGGTTACCTCGATGATTGGTGTTATGGTGGTAGTTGTGGTTGCAGTTGGTATTTTTTTTTCTTTGCTGGTTCCTTCTGTTGCTGCTGTGATTTTTGGTTTCGGCGATGATATTTGCTGTGGTTGGTTTTGATGAGGGAAACTATGGCTATTGTTGATCGATGTGGATGATTTTGATGGAAAAATTATGGCCGTTGTTGATCTTTATGGTAGTTTGATGGGTAAACTATGGCTGTTGTTGATCGGTGTGGATGATTTTGATGGAAAAATTATGGCCGTTGTTGATCTTTATGGTAGTTTGATAGGTAAACTATGGCTGTTGTTGATCGATGTGGATGATTTTGATGGAAGAATTATGGCTGTTGTTGATCGATGTGGATGATTTTGATGGAAAAATTATGGCCGTTGTTGATCTTTATGGTAGTTTGATGGGTAAACTATGGCTGCTGTTGATCGATGTGGATGATTTTGATGGAAAAATTATGGCCGTTGTTGATCTTTATGGTAGTTTGATGGGTAAACTATGGCTGTTGTTGATCGATGTGGATGATTTTGATGGCCGTTGTTGATCTTTATGGTAGTTTGATGGGTAAACTATGGATGTTGTTGATCTTTCCCACCGAATCTATTAGTTGCCGCTTGTGTCTTAGCTGGCTACGTTCTCCCACCTCATCCTCCTGTTTTTATACCCTCCACCCCAGTGTGCAGAGGGTATATATAAGTTTGTCATTCCGTTTGTAATAATTAGAAAAAAAATTCCGGACCCCAAAAAATATATATATTTGTGATCCTTACAACAAGCGCAGTTGATTTAGCGATGTCCGTCTGTCCGTCTGTGGAAATCACGATGACAACTTCAATCGGGCAGCTAGGGTGCTCGTTGGTATAAAATCTGATTCAACAGCATTCTGAGAAGTTTGATATTTAAAATCGCCCAAATCGGTTGATTAGGGCCGGAGATTTGAATGAAGAACTAAAAAAGGTCTTGAAAAAATATGATTTTCTATGTTCTACTTGTCACGATCACGCCCTCAGTGGGTCAGCTAGGGTGATTACTTTTAGTGAGGATGATTCACTAAGATCGTGGGAAGATTTCTGTTTTAAAAATCATTAAAACCGGTAGAACAGGTCCAGGGAAATCTCTGAAAAGTAAAAAAAAAATGAAAAATATGATGTTTCTATATTTCTCTTGTTGTTATTCTAAATGTTGTATTGTTGTCATAGCTGGACTTGTTGTTTTTGTGGTCGTTGTGGTAATAATATAATAAAAACTAACCCTTTGTAAATTTTTTTAATCAACTCTGGTAGAAAAATTTAAAAGTTTCCATTGTTTTGGCATCACTAAAAAAAAATTGTTAGATAATTTTTTCCATCACCAGGAGCCTGCTAGCCTGCTCGTTTCAGATCAATTGGGTCACGGGAAAGGGGTTAAAAATCGATCCAAAATTTTGTCGCCAAGCAGAGAATAATATAAAGGGAGTAAAAATTCACCAACATCTAAACTTTAGATTCTAAACATCTAAACCTAGATTCTAAAGCAAATATTGCTAAACTACCTACGTAGTTGTTAATAAAAAAAATAACAATGTAAATTTAAAAAAAACAAGTAAGAGTGTTAAATTCGGCTTTGCCGAATCTTTGATACCCTCCACTTGAATATTTATATTCTTGGTAAAACCAATGCGAACCTATTTTATTTCAATTGTAAGAATAAGGTTTAGAAAATATATCGCCCCTATATTGTTTTAATATAGGGGCACTTGTAAACACAATTTTAAGAACAGCAAAATGTGTTAATACAGTAAGTAAATCCAAATATATCACCATATGGTCCTGTAAGGGTTAAGAGGTCGAAATATATATCAAAATGAAGCTATTGGTCCCAGCTTTTATTCAGTTTACGTAAAAGCACACATGATATATGTCTATATATGAGATAATTCCATTTTTAAGAAAAAACTATATTACAAAAATACAAAATTTTAAATAGGTCCATAATGGGTTAACAAATTTTAAATTTAAAAATGTCAAATAAAAGGCACTCAAGTAAGCTTTCATGTGATATATATATATCCCTGAAATCCGATACTAAATAACAAAGTTATATACAAGTCCATGTTAAAACTTTGGAAGCCCATAACTCGGGAAATAGGCTCGACTGACGAAAAAAAATATTATCCTAGAATCAACCCAAAAGCCCCTACCCCCCCCCCCCCAAAAAAAAAAAAATAAAATCGGAGAGTTGCCCTAATCTCCACTTGTTCCAGTAAAAATAAATAAATAAATTTATTTAACTCCTTTTGATTATTAATGGAAATATGGCATTTCATTTTGCGATTTTTTTTAAAAAAATAAAATATTTCACACTAATTTCTTTTAGATATTTTGTTATATTGTCAACACTATTTTTGTTTTGTAGCCAACAAAAATAGAATTATTCTAAGTTGACTACAGCGACAAAAGTAGTCGTGTAGCCGCGCAGCTGTGTTAGTGTCAAAGTAATCGTTTTCGTATAGACGTGTGTATTTTATTTTTGATAGGCAGTAGTCGTGTAGCCGCTGTCGTCTATGTGTTCCATGCATCACGTTTTCCTTCCAGTACATTTACATGGACTGGCATCTCTAGTTCTTTTCTATCTGAAAATGTTGTAGAGTTGAATTTTTTTCTCCAATTTTTTTTTCGTTAAACACCAATATATGTGAACTCTCGGGTATTATTCATTAGACATTTGGTTGGCCTGTGTATTTGGCTGTTGGAAAGTGAAATAAACTGTGAAGTGTTAAATTGTTAAAATAAACAAAAATATAGACATAAATAAAGTTAATACTTTATACATGTATATTTAAAAAACAGCTGATTATTTAAATGATTCAACTGATATCGCGCACAGAATTGTTAAAGAGATTAATATGAAAAATAACTCCGCCCAAATGTGAAATCTTATAAAGGTTGTCCAATGACTGCCTCCTCCCGGCATTCAAATAACAGAAAGGTAGGTCCACTTGGTTTGGCGATTATAAGTTTAGGTTTAAGAAAGGTAAGTAATTAATTAAATTAAAAGTTCCGAGTTAATTTTTGTTGTTTCTTTAGGACTCTTCAAAATATGTCAGTGAATTCGTTAGCCCCATTCTCAATTGTTTAAACGATCAAGATTTACGTGTCCGGTATTTTTCGTGTGATCCTTGTATAATGTGATGGCCCGTCCCTCCATTATACCCTTCTTCCTCGATTTATTTGCTGCTTAAAAATATTGTTATAGAATCTTCACAAACTTTCAATCTAGAAACTTATACCTCATCTTAAGGAACGCATTTATGTAAAGAATTATATTGTGCGATAATATGTTATATCCTGGATTTCGATTCTGAATGCTGTACCGGAAAATAATATGGTTATCTTTTTGACTGATATTATTAGCTGACTTTTTATTAAAGATAAAGATAATACACAAGAAATACAAATGGGTAAAACTACGTTGACACAGTTGCTTACATTGGTTTGTAATGATTCCAGTTCAGTGCGCATGGAAGACTATAAATATATTGAAAATACATGCGCAATCACCAAATGAACTTACTAAGGTAATACACTGACATTTTGTTAAAAATGCTAGCTAGAAACAAAGTAAATCTTCCTTGCAGAATTTTACACTAATCCTTATATATATCTATCTTTCAGTCTATTGCATAGGTCGGTAAAGCGTAAAATGAGGTTGTGTGTGTGAGCGAACTACCCAGCAAACACGAAATCGAGCGTTTTAAGTTACCATTACCAATGTAGAAAAGAAATTAACAACGAAATTGATTTACAAACGGAACTTTTAATACTACCAAGCTGATTTATTTACACATACAAATTCTCTGTATTTATACTGTTATGACAATTTCTTATTAATAAAATGTGTTCTAAATTTGAAGAACTTAACTTATAGCGTTGCTTGGAAGAAATGGATTTTTAAGTCTGAGAAAATTTGTTCACAGAGGTAAATATAAGGAAAAAACGATAAACATTTAAATAATTTTTTCTTAGTTCGGGAAATGCGAATTTATCCAAATTTATTTTTCGTAATTATTTATCAATTTGAAATGTTTGTTGGGGAAGTATTGCTGAAAAAAATAAAAATGCATCCGCCGCATGTGCATACATCGCTGTCTCAACGACGCACAGTGGCTGAAAATCATTTTTCATTGGCCAAAATTCTGTAACTTTTGAACCGATCAAAATATTTTAGTACTGTTTTTTTTAATAGATAGACAGATAGTTGATCTTGACTCAGTGTGAATTTCATTTAAATTGATTGAGTACTTTTTAAGGAATTCTAGGTCAAAGTTTAACTTTTGATTTTTTTTAACTTTTAGCGTGATATATGTTTTTTTTTATTTATTTTTATTTATTAGAAAGTGTCATTTTTGGAGTTAAATAATTATTATAAACATTTTTTGTAATAATGAAATTTTTTTAATGCTTACACTCAAAAAAATTTTTACACTCAAAAAAATTTTTACACGCAACAAAATAGTAAAATTCACTAGAAATTTAACTAGTATTACTAAAAAATTAAAAATGTTTGCTATCAAATTTGCAATTTGCTGACACTCAAGGAATATTATTATTACTACAGAAAAATTTATTAGTGTTTGCTGCCTAATTTGTTACACTAGCTAAATAAATCTGCTAAACATTAGCGCAATGATTCTAATTTTTTTTTTAATTTTGATATGAAAATATGGGTTCTTATTTTTTGAATCTTTCTTATCTATTAAAACATTGCATTCATATGTGGGAAACCTTTTAAGAATAAAAACTGCAATAGATTTAAATAGCATTTGTAACAATGGTAGGTTCTGTTTATTATTATTTTTTACTAATACTATGTTTTTCGTACTTAAATAACAATGAAAGGCAATTATAATTATTATTCATTAGACTCAAATATTGATTGCAAATATTCCATATTTTGTTCTGTGCTATTTCTGTTCTTTAGTAGTTTTTTGGCTTCTTCATCTAAATCCCGATGTTCCACTTTCCATTGATTTCGAATACTGGAGATGAACGGATCTGACGTTGCCAATAATATATTAAATAGATCTTCATTTGTGGAATTTCGTGACATTTTTCTAGTATTGTGCTGTCTATAAAATCTGTAATCCTTGTTCCTTTTTTCCTGAGCCTCCTCTGATAGATCTCCAAGTGGCACCAAATGATATTTAATGACATCTTCTCCATGATAAAGGATTTTGTGGACTGTTGCAGACATATTTCTCCATGGGTAGTTGGTTGTATATATTTTTGCAGTTTCCTTAGCATAATCTCCAAATTTTCTAGAGTCAATTTCTTCATTGCACGCAAGTACTTCTAGGATTATTTTAAATCTGAAAATAAGGTTTAAATCCACTCCTGTTATTTCAGATGCTGTTTCTGGATCTGAAAAGAATCTTCTTGCGGTATTGCCATCATTTGTATTGCCTGACCCTTGTTTTGGCTGATCTATAATCAATCCAAATTTGCGATATTCATCTTGAACATGTTTCTTTTTTGAACTTCTTAACTCTTTGTTGGTTTCGTTGTTTCTTATTGATCCTGAAGGCCCGAAATCCAAATCATAACTGATTTTTAGTATGTGTTCCATAAGTCGTATTCTTGCATGTAGTGGTGATAATCCAAATTCGAAGGCATCGGTATTATCGAATGATTTTGTCGGGACTTGGTTTAATTGGCTTGATGTTGCTTGGCATATAATGCAGCTGGATGCAGCCTTCGTGTTAGTCAAAGCCTGACCTACTTTTCCATCTATCATTGTCAGCACTAATTGGTAGCTTACTTCAATTTGCTGCCCATCTAACTGTAATTGTAATGGCTGTAGTGTTGCTATTTGGGCCTTGATATCACTAACTTCTTTGTTAATGGCATCATGACTTTCTTTTTTGAATTCAAATTTGATTGGCCTGCAGTATTTCGTAGAAGATGGTGTCTCATTTTTCCAAATATCCATTGTTTGCGTTGTACTACTCGAAGGCTCCGAATCTTCCAAAATCTTTTTCAATCGCAATGGTACAAATGATACCATGAACATATCTGAGTCCGAAATATTTTCACATACAACTTGTTTGTATTGTTTTTGTCCCGAAGAACCATCACATCCCCATTTACAAAATAGAATTAACTTTGTGTTTCCATATTTCTTTAACTCAGTTCCTGTTATTGATTGTAGCAAGCGTTTGGCTGTGTGATCAAGTAAAGATTGTAGTTGTACTTCTGCCGAAATTGGTGTGATTGTAATAGTGTCCTTTGATGGCAAACAGTCTATTTTAGCAGCTGTTATGTGATGATATGCTGGATACATATTTGAGCCTTTTTCAATCGCACGCAATCTGAGCTGAATATATTGGTGTTTTGTTAATTTCAAATCCAGAAATAATGCTAATGCCTCCTCATTTGTGAACTGTTTTGCATCGCTCGGAGTTGGTATACTTTTAAGAATTCGCTTTGTTCTCACTGGACTAGCATTACAAGTTTTTTCAATGATATCCACTTTTGTTAATTGGTTTTGTGCTCGTAATTGATGTAGAAAAGATTCTTTTATATTTGTAGAACCAATTTCCTCGTTAAAATTTTTAAGTTTCCGCCTCTTAGATCTATCGCTGCAGTTGTCCAATGATTTGCGTGGTCTTCCAGCCTTATCTAGCTTTGCTGTTTCTCCACCAACATTAAGTTGGCCTTCTAACCAGTTTGCACTTTTATTATAAAACTTTTGTTTACAGTAGTTAACTTCTTTCAATCGTTTTTTTAGTACTTTGACGAAATTAGATAATTGCTCTTGTATTTCGGTACTAGACGAATTTAAGTTTAATTTTATTTTAACGTAACTAAGAACATCTTCCTGGTTTTTGTTTCGAAAATACTCTTCGGCCAGTTCTTTATAACTAAAGTTCTCCATATTTTTCTCAATATTTTTATTTGCGTCTGTTATCACTTTTTTATCACTTTTTATCACTTGCGAATATACGTCCGTACACTTGAAGTATTAACTTATTATTGAGTAATCCCTTATAGAATCCGTCATTTTATACATTTTTAGGTACATGTTATTCACACATTTATCTTTAATTTCATAGCAGGTAGTACTTAAATTGAACAAAACTGCACTTGTTATCCAGACTTCAATATCAGGTAAAACTAATTAGTTTCTCGCCAATATGGGGTGGTTTTTTATCTTTAGTGGTTTAGTGCCGCGATTATTGACAAACTTATAAAATTGTTTATGACTTTGGTTGACCCTTAAATTTGACAACAGGTAAATTAAGAAAGAGATCATTTGTTTACTGTAGAACCTATTGTGATCATTTTATGACTTATTTTTTTGCTGATCAAAACAAAGCCAATAAACCCTTTCGCAGGTATTTTATTTAATTATTTTACTTTTACGTAGTCTAAAGTAAAAAAACAAAATTTTTTTTAGAGTAATTTTTTTAGAGTAATTTCATTAAAATGAAAAAAGTGTTCTACCGGGGGCTCGTGGGGGGTGCAAAAGTATATATAGGATTAAACAGGATACATTCGCCTTTCTCCGGGTGGTATACGTTTCTTGTTCCCTTACTTCCTTTAGAAGTTCTATTCCACTAAAATTTAAATTTGAGAAAAATATAGTGGTTTCATAAATATTTCATAACGCCCCTAATATCAAACGTTAGAACTGTGACTACTTACAAAAACTAAAGACTATAATCCTGCTAACATTATCAAAAAGACCGCAGGCCAATATCGATGATAGCTTGCGAGTAGTAACCATTTATTTTTGATAAAAAACAAAAAAAAAACACCTTTTGCTGAATTAAAAAAAACAGTTGAGTTTGACAGCATGCCTCGCCCACAATTATCAATAGTTTAACCTAATTTTTTGGCTACCTTAATCTGGATATATAAGCTACAAAAAGGAGTAAAAATTTTAAAAATCGATGACAAAAAAAAAATTTGACTTTTGGCCAATGAAATCAAAATTTGAGCCACAGTGCGACGACTAAATGAAACAGCATAAGTATATGTGTGAAGTGGTCTCTGCACAATTGTGCTATGAAATGCCGACCACTGGTCTATTGCCATAACCTGGACACGGCAATTTCTTTTAATATTTGGCTCGAATGTTTTAGTTTATGCTACTCTAACATGTCTGGAATATAATGTTGATAATATGAAGAATATTAAGGAATGTTAAGTATCCGTAAATACATTTCACACACGGTAGCAGTATTTGAATGGATATATCATTTTCTCATCAATTTTCCAAATGAAGTATATCAGTTTTGGCCGAAATTGTTAATTCGCAACAATCAAAAGGTAAGCTTTAATATGAATTTTTGATATATAAGTGTTACAATAAATTGTTTTCTTTAAGAAACTACTGATTTCAATAAGGCCCATTACCGGATATTTCTATTGAGTTTAGTCAATTTATTCAGTGCTAAGTTACTTTGAGGGATGTTTCGAGTGAAAAGTCAGCATTGTCTATGTCTATTGGCTCAATGTTATCAACACGTTTCGGAATTAGTTATATTGTAGTGTTTTTAATATTTAATTATAATTTAGAATTTTTTGATTTTTAATACAATAAATAAATAAAAAATAATAAATCGTGTTTCATTATAAGCAAGCGTGACCGCTCAACGATGATGGATATCTCCATCCCTTCAAAATGCATGACAAGCATTGTAGTGGTATTAGTGAAAATGTGGTTGTATGTGTCACGCCGATGATGATTGAAGAAAAATCAAAAATTTTAGATTTTTTGCTCGCTTGATGTGCGATTTTGATCCGTGTTAATCGTTGATCGTTCTGCATAGTCTCATTTTTGATATGACTTCGAAGCGAATGGATGTAAAAATGTCGGAAGAAAAGAAAAACGTATTAAGGTGCTATTACATGATGTGTTTTTTACATATGTACTGTCAAATTTTCCCACAACAAAAGTTGTACACATCGTGTGATACATATGAAAGATTGTTTATGTACAATACATGAGGAAAGTCACATGTGCATTTTTCAATTAGAACAGGTTTGACAGTACATATGTAAAATACACATTATGTAATAGCACCTTAAATTGTATCCGGTGGAACTTATTGATTTTTTTTTGTATTTTTACAATTTTTTTTTAAGAAAACGTGGCAATATCTCATAAAATAATCTATATAATGTGGGTAGTTACAGCAACTGAATGAAAGCTGGGTCCACTAGCTTCATTTCGATGTATGTTTTGACCTCTTAGCCCTTTCATGACCGGATATATTAGGGATTTTACCTACACTTTTTAATTTTTTTTTTTTGCGAAATTAACCCATAATATATTATACTTACATTTTACTCTCATTTATCTGTTCTATACTGTTGGTATAAACAACAACTAAATGGAAGCTGGGCCCACTAGCTTCATTTCGATGTATGGTTTGACCTCTTAGCCCTTTCAGAACCGGATTTATTAGGAATTTTACCTACACTTTTTACTTTTTTTTTTGGCGAAATTAACCCATAATATATTATACTATTATTCTACTCTTATCCGTCCTATTATGAAAATTAAAAAAAAATCGAGCTTTACCCACTAATAACTCCAGCACCTAAGGAGCTACAAAGACATTACGTACATCAAAATGAAGCTTATGGTAACTGCTTTTACCGCGTTTAAGTAACTTCATACATTAAATACGTTATTTTTGGAGATAATGCCACGTTTTACAAAAGAAAAAAAATTTAAAAAATCAATAGGTTCACAACGGGTTAATGGATTTCGATTTTCGAAATATCAGATAAAAAGCACTAAAGTAGGCTTTATAATGATATATGTATATATTGCTGAAGTCCGATCATAAGTAACAAAGTTATGTACAAATCAAAGTCAAAGTTTTGTCGGTCCATAACTTCGAAAATAGGCTCGACCGCTAAAAAAAATTATCACCCCTGTTCTTGAAACCACTATCACAAAAAAAAACTCGTAAATGAAAAAATTCTTAAATCTACGAGTTAAGTGCTGTTGTCTAATTTCTATAAGAATATTTTTTCTCGTTTTAATTCACATAGAAAAGGCTTTGTGAAATCAAAACAAATGCCCTTTTTTTCTACTAAGCAGGTCTTAACAGATAAAAAAAACTAATTGATATTTAAACTCTAACATGTTTTTTATTGAACCTTGTCATTATTTTAAAAAATTAGACATTAATTTTATGAAAAAAAAAACGATCTTAAAAACGTCTACAATTTGCGCTGATTTAAAAAAAAGAACTCGTAATAAGTGGTCGATGTTAATAAAACACACTTTTTGCGATGATGCTGTTCTATAACTATAATAAAAACTTTTTATTTACACAATCTATTTTCCATTATAATTTTTTCAATTATAACAGATTCTTTATGCACTAATTATTGCAAATAAAGGAATTAAAAAAAAATTTTCATCAAATCACATATTTTTATTTTTTTGCATATGTTCGAAACAGTAGTGATGCCAGTCAAATCCAATTTATTTGAATATCGAAATTTTTTTTGGTGATGCCTAACTTTTTTAAAATAGAAAAGTCATTTTTAATTGAATGAAATTGAAGAACAAAAACAATTAAATGAACAAATAAGGTGTTATTTTAAAAGAAAATATTTTTCTTTATACTTTTTCTATAAACTTAAGAAAAAACATGCACAAAGTACTTAAAAGTTTTTAGTGAAACTGAATAAAGAACCATATGGCACCTCGGTTTCTAGATAACATATGTTCTTAACTCAAGCATATGGTTCTTAACTCAAACATATGTTTCCATTAAATAAATAAAAAAAAGTGATTTCAAGAAACCCAAAATTTCAATTTCATGTGATTTTAAATTCACTCTTATTCAAATAACGTTTCAAGAACAGGGCTGTATATCTCCAAAATCGCCCAAAAGCCCCTAACCCCTCCAAAAAATTTTAAAAAAATCGGGGTGTTGCCATTAAACTAGACTTGACATTTTCATTTATCTCTTATAGCCAAAACGTTTCAAGCCTTAAATATTAGTTACCTTTAAGCTTTATTTAAGAAAGTATTTTTAAAAACATTGTTAAAAAATTTATCTAAAAATTTTACTATTAATATCAATTTCGGTTTTTTTAAATACATAATTTACTTTTTTGTATTATCTATGTATGTTACTTTTTTTGCATTGAAAATAGTCACAAAAACGAAAATGCACAATGTTTGCACACGTAACTTGCGCACAAATTAAGCTTAAAAAGTGGCTGTAAACGTTGCGTATCAAGATCTCGTTCAGGTTGTACATTGGCAATAATAGCCTTTAATTCTTTAATGACCGCGACCTGCAATGAAGGATCTAGTTCAGCAGCTCTTAGGAAATCTTTACGAGCCTTTCGGTAAAATGCCTTAACATTTAGCGGATCTA
This sequence comes from Cordilura impudica, assembly GCA_963682025.1. Lineage (NCBI taxonomy): Eukaryota > Metazoa > Arthropoda > Insecta > Diptera > Scathophagidae > Cordilura > Cordilura impudica. The sequence goes on from OY821517.1 coordinate 228,286,459, forward strand.
ATTGGAATTTTCATTACAATGTTCAATAATAGCGCAATAACTGTTGCAAAGAAAACGACACTGGGCATAATTTTATATGACGTGAACTTCCCATACTTCCAATTTAAATTTTTTACCCATGGGTCCATCCAAGGTCCGAGTGAGGAAATGAAATTTGACCTTAAGGAAACAAATAAATGCTTGAATTATTGATTTCATGAAAAAAATATTATGCTGACTTACCCTTGAACCTACTTTTAAAGGTATGTTTACGCGGCGAAATGATACTCTTTTGCACTAAAGCACTTTCAATGTTTGTATCCATTTTAGTTTACAATTCATTATATTTTTTATTTATTACTTACAGCAAAAAAAAATATAAACAATTTTATCAGCAGTTTCTAATGCTTACAAAACTATATAAACAGACCTGAAGTTGGCTGCAAATCAGTGGCCTGTGTAAAGAACTAGTTAGCCGCACGTAACCGTAACGTAACGTGTCAGCCTTTTTTCACATGAAAAGTATTGGGACGTTCCGGTAACGTTCGGTAACTGTTCTAAATTATTTTCATGCAAAAAAAACAGGTGACACGTTACGGTTACGGTTAGAAAACATTGACCATTTATATGTATATTCTTTTTATATATTCTTTTTATACCCTCCACTCCAGTGTGCAGAGGATATATACCTGCGAAAAAAATAATAGCACCACCCCAAAAAAAAATTTGTTTTAACTCCCTCTTATTTACATTTGCAAGTTTAAGAAACTTTTTAATACGTTTTTAGAAGTAAAAGACTCTAAAATAATTAAAAAAGGAAAAATATTCATAATTATATTTACTGTATTTAACAAACTTAAGGAATTTCATGAAAAATTAAGAAAATAAACGAAAAAAATAAAGCACCACTTTTCAAATATGCTCTTAAAATTATAAAAATAGAATTAAATAATAACTTCATTACTTAAAAATAGTTATAAATTGAGGGTAAAATTATTCTATAAATTTAATATTTAGTTGCGTTGCCTTTATTGGCAATAACTGCTGCGCATCGTCTTGGCATCGATGTAACCAAATCTTTGCATCGTTTTAGAGGAATCTTGCTCCACGATTCCTGAATGACTTTCCAAAGTGATGCGCTGGTAGTTGGCTTAGAAGCAGCAACTGCCTTTTTGACATCGGTCCACAGATTTTCGATTGGATTGAGGTCTGGTGACTGCGCAGGCCACTCCAAAACGTTCACCGAATTTCTTTCGAACCATTCCTTTGCCCTCTTACTGGTATGCTTTGGGTTGTTATCCTGTTGGAAGACCCATACCAGCGGCATCTCATCTTCTGCATAGGGTAGCATCACAGTATCCAAAATATCGACGTAAACGTGTTGGTCCATTATGGTTTTTATCCAATGTATTGGACCTACTCCATAATAAGAGAAACAACCCCATACCATTACGCTCGACCCTCCATGTTTAATTGTTTTAGTAGTGTATTTTGGATTGAATTCGGAGTTTTGAGGACGCCTGACGTACGAACGAGAACCTTTTCCACCAAAAATAACAACTTTACTCTCATCTGTCCATAAAATATTTCTCCACTTTTGGACTGGCCAATTTAGATGTTCCTTTGCGAACTTCATGCGCTTGGCAATATGTTTTGCGTTTAAGAGAGGGACCTTACTTGGGCTGCAGGCTTTTAAATTATGTTCTCTTAGACATGTGCGAACTGTTTGTACTGTCGCAGTTATATTAAGGTCCTTTTTTAACTCAGTTGCAGCTTTAAAAGGATCCTTTTTGCTCTCGCGGATCAACCTTTTGACGTGATGCGGGGTCAGAGCTCGTTTTCTTCCACGTGTTTCAGCCTTTTCTTTATAACTAATTGCGTTTTGAATCATTTCGTTAGAACACCCAACCAATCGACCAACTACTCTAAAAGATTTTCCATTCAATATTAGTTTTTTGATTAATTCACGCTTCTCCGCACTGCAATGTTTTCCACGACCCATTTTATTTAAAATATTGGATTTTCGTTGATTTTAATGATCGATATTATAAAAACGAAAGATAAATCCTTTAAACACGCGCTTTCCATTAAAGCAAATTTGTGAAACATAACTGTTTTTATAAAGAATGTGTAAGTGATGCTATTTTTTATATCGTCATTTTTTCAGCCATACTCACTTCAAATTGAAAAAAAAATCGATAACAACTACAAGAGATTTTTATATAGGGGGCGTACTAAGCAATGTATTATATATCAACATTTGAAAAAATACCAACACTAACTGTTTGTTTTTCGAATAATAAAAATAGTGTCATAGTGGTGCTATTATTTTTTTTCCCATATTTATATAAGTTTGTCATTCCGTTTGTAATAATTAGAAAAAAAATTTTGGACCCCATAAAATATATATATTTGTGATCCTTATAACAACCGGAGTTGATATAGCGATGTCCGTCTGTCCATCTGTCCGTCTGTGGAAATCACGATGACGGCATCAAGCGGGTAGCTAGGGTGCCCGTTGACATAAAAAATGATTCACTAATATCCTGAAAAGTTTGCTATTTATAATCGTCCAAATCGGTCGATTAGGGCCCGAGAGTTGAATGAAGAACTAACAAAAGTCTTGAAAAATATAATTTTCTATGTTGTTCTTGTCACGATCACGCCCTCAGTAGGACAGCTAGGGTGACCATTTTTAGTGAGAATGATTCGCCAAATTCATGGGAAGATTTCTATTTCAAAAATCATTAAAATCGGTGGAACAGGTCCAAGGAAATCTCTGAAAAAGTAAAAAAAAATTAAAAACATGATGTTTCTATATTGTTCTTGTTGTTATTCTAAATGTTGTATTGTTGTCATAGCTGGACTTGTTGTTTTTGTTGTCGTTGTGGTAATAATATAATAAAAACTAACCCTTTGTACATTTTTTTTTGTCAACTCTGGTAGAAAAATTTAAAAGTTTCCATTGTTTTGGCATCACTAAAAAAATTTGTCAGATCATTTCTGTCATTGCCACGAGCCTGCCTGCAAAGTTTCAGATCGATTGGGTCACGGAAAGGGGTTAAAATCGATCCAAATTTTTTTCGACAAGCAGACACTACGAGTTGATATAAAGGGAGTAAAAATTCACCAACATCTAAAGCAACTAATGCTAAAATACCTAGTTGTTAATAAAAAAAATCATGTGAGTCCGATCACAGGGGAGATGTGTAAACATCTGGTAATAAATAAAATGCAGAAAACAGCGACAAATAGGTTATTTCATACAATAATTTTTTCACCAAACAATTATATCATACCGATTTGTCTTAATGGTCACATCTTACGCGTAAGATGTGACTCTCACATGTACGCTGTTTTTGTGATTGTTTACACATCAAAAAACAATGTAAATTTAGCAAAAAAAAATTATGTATTAATTTATTTAAAGAGAAAAACACAAAAATAACGTTTGATGTTGTATTTTTTGTGTGTAATATTTACATATACATACACACACATATTTTATATATGTATGTATATTAGCTTGGGTCGTTTTATTTTTTTTTTTCGAAAATTCTTTTGGAATAGTAAAATTTTTTTGTGAAATGATTAAAAATTATCGTAGCCAAAATATTTTTTGATTCTGTTGGGTTTAACATGCCGCGCGTTTTATTTAAAAGTTTGAAAAAATGCATTTCGAAGTGAAAAATTTTCGTATGCAAGCACATACGTACATATGTATGGACAAATAAGTTTTATTCGTTTTTCTTAATAATTACATACATACATATGAATGCAAATGCTTACTGTTAATTTCGACTACACGAAAAAAGAACCCAAAAAATTATATAAATTGGCGACGAGCTGACAAAACATAGCGGTACTTTTGGACTATTTTTTGAATTTATTGTTGCCACGAAACATTTCTCTGTCTCTAGCTATTTTAGTGTGAAATAAATATTGATAGTGTCGGTAGTTAATAATGGAAACAAGAGCAGCTTGTAAAGAAAAAATTTAAATTTGCCCACTATTTGGTGAATCAAAACAGTTTAGTTATTAGCAATGAACTACCAGCTTTTGAAGATGTGATGAAATGCTATGAATTTCATAGATTTAATATAAAGCAGTCAAAACAAACGACGAAAGAGCCTTTGATTTTGCAAATATATGAGATAGTTGCGCTTGAAATAGAAGATATATGGGCAAAGGCTTCAATTCCTACAGTTAGCCATAAACGAGTGCTCCAAATGATTAAAAATTACCACGAAAAGTGTAAGAAGTTTTTAAAGCTAAAAAGTGAGAACACAAAGAAGAATTCTTACACCAAATCAAACTTATTTTTGATACAAAAGAACACAAAAGAAGAATTCTTACACCAAATCAAACTTATTTTTGATTGGATGTTCTTGCAAATGCAAACAAATTGAATCGTGTTGCTGTTCAAAGGAGAGAAAGGTACCTCAACTAGAGCGTCAGTTTCTGATTGATCAACGTACTGAGAGAAAGATGGTAATTGGCGGTATCGATGCTAAGCAAACAGCACAACTGCAAAAGAGGATAAGTAGACGCTCAATTAAAACTACCATTGAATCAGCCGTTAATCAATCAATGAAAGAGCAGGAGCAATTTTCATCTTTCGATGAATCATCCGAAACAGAAAAGTCAAACAGCTCCTTAGAAGAAATTAAGCTTCCAAATGTTGATCTTCCAAATGTGAAATCTCAAACAACAAAGCACAACAGTTTTCCAACTTTGGCTCTCACCTGCGACCGTTATGGTGTCTCAGACAGAGCAGCGTCAGCTATAGCTTCAGCTGTATTACACGACATATCAGCTGATGTTGGTGTTATAGATAAATCGAGACTTCGGCGGGCGAAGGATAAAAATCGTGCTGCGCTTTCGAATAATGAAGAGCACATTGATATTAATGCATTATATTTTGACGGGCGGAAGGTATTTTAATATTCATGCATTTCATTATTTTATAAAATTCTCCATCAATCTTCTTTTATTGTAACAATAGGACAAAACCCTGAAGATAGTACGAAATGGGGCAAAAAACTATAGGCAGCAAGTGAAGGAGGAACATATTACGGTTCTCATCGAACCTGGCTCGCGTTACCTTGGTTATGCTTCTCCAGCTGTAGGAACTGTTAAAGGTATAGAAGAATCCATGGAAGATCTACTTCTAAAAAAAAAAATTCATCTTAATAATTTGGAGGCCATTGGATGTGATGGTACTGTGGTAAATACAGGAAGAGATAATGGCGTGATAAGGCTGTTTGAAAAAAATCTTCAGCGCCCACTGCATTGGATTATTTGTATGTTTCATTTGAATGAATTGCCTCTTAGGCACCTGTTTAATAAAGTAGATGGTTCTACAATTGGACCTTCTTCTTCCATTGGCCCCATCGGGAAATAGGTAGGAAACAGTGAAAAACTACCAGTTATATCTTATGAAATAATACAAAGTGAACTTCCAGATCTTCAATCAGAAAACATCAGCTTTAATCAAAAATATCTATATGAAATGACAAACGCTATAATAAATGGAAATTGTCCTGAAGATTTAGCATTAAGAGCTCCAGGAAAGTTGTCAAATGCACGATGGCTGACAAAGGCGAATAGAATATTGCGTATTTATGTAGCAACACAAAACCCGTCAGAAAACTTGATGATATTGGCAGAATTTGTGATTATACGCTCCTATCTGGTTTGAAATAAAAACTCATTCAAAAGTAATTCATGGCTCCAAAAACTTTTGAAAACTAATTAAATACTCTCGATATCTTCCGATCCAATTAAAAACAATTATTGACACAGTAATTCAACGTAACGCATTCTTTGCACATACAGAAAACGTTCTTTTGGCGATGTTATGCGACGATGAAAATAAGTGAGAGAAATCGCAGTCGAAAGGATTATTAAAGCTAGAAGTTCTACAGATAAAGGCAAGAATCCGCGTTTATTTACTGTGCCTAAGATTAATTTCGATTCAGAAAATTATTATGACATTACTTGGGAGGATGTTGTTGCAGAGCCACCTGTTCTTCGACAAATTGTAAATGAAGAATTACACACGTTTATTCAAAGTCTGGAGAACAAGACGCCATATTTTATAGAACTGCCTTGTCATACGCAGGCTGTTGAACGAACAGTCAAACTGGTGACGGAAGTATCTTCAACGTTATGTGACAAAGAATCAAGAGATGGATCCATAAAAGCTACTTTAGCTTCAAGACAACTTATGCCAAAATTCGAAAGCAAAAAAGATTTTGTAGGAAAAATGTAAAAATGCATATTACTTTAACTTACATCTACATTCTCTAATATTTTATATGATAAAAACAATAAATTGAACACTCACATTTTTTTTAAATTATTAGAATTTTTATATGTGTTGCGCGGATTGAAGATTACATTATATTCAAGTAAAAATTCACCAAATGGGTTTTTTCGATTAAATACAACTTTTTATCACTATTCCAAAGGAAAATACGATAATTATTTTTACCCCATATAAATGCGACCCACCTTAATGTATATCCATAATAACTGCATGTTAGAAATAAATCGGTATATTATTTTTTTTACATAAAATTCTGCAATATTTTGTTGTGGGGAAAATACATTTATTTTGCATTAACAGAGTGTCACTTCATTTTGCTCAGCGTGACTATGCCACAGTAGATGGCGCCACAATTTTTGTTCTAATTAGCTTTGCAATAGTTATTTCTATTTTAACATGAATGTCAATATTTTCAACTAGATATTATACAGAACAATGTTAAGAGTATACACGGGCTGGTCTTTTATTTCATACGTTTTTTCATTATTCTTTTACAAATATGAACATAAGTTTGGCATATTAACTTTTTGTTGTCTTTACAAAATATAGTTACCGAGTTCATCAATGAGTTTTTTGCTTTCAAAACAGTTCTACATAGTTATATAGAACTATTATTCTGCTTTACCTACAAAATATCTGATTGCGATTACATCTAATTTTTAAAAATTGTTTATAATAACTAAAGCATTATTATTCACAAAAATACAAAATTGCACTTTTTAAATTTTCCATTCAAATTTAAGAAAATATCAATTCTAAAAATTGGAATTAATATTTCCAATTATAAATCAGAAAATATTAATTGAATTTCAGAAAATCATATCAAAACGTCGGAAATAATAATTTTAAATTTAGAAGACATCAATTGCATCTTTAATATATAAATTTTATTCGTTAAACACAAATTGAAATTCCAAAAAAAAAAAAAAAAAAAACACCAAATATGTTTACATTTAAAAAAAATATTGCCATTCAGGAGAAATTAATAGCTTTTCAGTACCGCGATTCAGTAACTTCTTTTAACGATAGTCGAATCGTTAAAAAAAATAAAATAGCAAAATTATCAGTAAAATTTTTAAACGATATTCGCTATTGTTAAAGTCAGCTGTTGTCGTTATCTAAACGACAACCATTTTTGTGTTGTTTATTCAATCGATAAAAACTTAAATTTATAGGTTGGAATGTCGTCATACATAAATAAAAATCAAAAAAAAGTGAAAATATTTTGCTTTTATTAAAATAGTTTTTTATATAAATAAAAAAATTAAATAGCATATTCAATTCATTATTTCATTTTCAAATAAACAGAAATATTAGTAAACAAAATAAAGATATTAAACATAAACATAAAATAATCCTGTCAAACACGAAGTAATTTGTTTTTTTCTATTCTTTTGTGTTTTTCGCTTATTTTGACAGAGATGCCACTCGTTTACAATTTAAATAAATAGAAAAATAGATTTGTCAAGTGTCGTTAAGATGTATGTACTTAGTGAATTACTTAATCCTTAGTGCAAACAACAATAGGTGTCGATATATTTTGCGATTGTCGGATCGTTGAAATTTACAGAATCGCATACAGAAAACATTAATTTAAATTCAATGAATTTTAGAAAACCCCAAAAGATATTTAAGAATTGCGAACATAAAAATTGTTACATAAATAATCGCAATTTGATGAGAATGTTTTTTATATAAATTTTCTCAATTTTTTTTTGATGAAAATTTGAAGTTTTCAGAAAATAAAGATAACAAATTATTTTATTTAAAATGTTTGGGACATTTGGTTTTTTGCGTCTGGCATCCCTTATTTGCTTATCTATTATTATAAATCTATTCTCTATGTCTTAAAATATGGCACTGTTTTAATAAAAAAGTTGACAGAGCTTTTTTTGGTTATTATTTTGTTACTCCATCCGACCTATATGGCCGCAATGACGAAATATTTGGCCAGTTAAAAGAAACTATACAGCCATCACCAATTAGCACGATTTAATGCATATAGCCACCCTACACAACCATTACCTTTGCAATGGAGGTTAGGGCGAGCTATTTAATTAGCAAAACTAAATTAAACGAGAAGTTATGTCATATAACCGGAAACGCATGCATTTAGTTATAAAACCTAAATGCATGCCGATCAGCAACAACGATGACCAAAAAGCAAACACCGAAATAAATCCGATATAATAGAAAAGACGAAAACCAACCCAAAGAATTTTCTGAAATAATTGGTATTAAGTTTAACAAATTGTTTACTTGTTCCAATATTTTGTTTACATTTATTATCAATACTCAAACCGATGTGGAGGGTATCAAAGATTCGGCACAGCCGAATTTAACTTTCTTACTTGTTTTTTTTTTCTGGAACTTGTTGGATCAATTACGCAGCCGCTGAAGATGAAGCTCGGAAATCTTTCCTTTTTTTTTTGCAAGTTTTATTTAATTTTCCTTTCCAAGTAATTTTCTTTCTTCTTATATTGAACCCCCTTTTTTTCCTGTTGAAAACGAACACACTCCCAGAAAAAAGGAAAGAAACTCAGCGGAAATACCCTATATACCCACGCGGTATTACTGACGCCAGTCTCCATCTTTTTGGTTTTTTTCTTTTTTCTTCGTTAAAAAAAAATGCAGAGTTGATCTTACCTGTATCTTAGGGTTGCTTTCCAATGTAGCCTGAATGAATTAATAAAGAAGAAGAGAAGTCAAATGTGCTTAGGATGCAACCTTGAACCTTCGTTAGGTGACCATGACAGAAATACAAAAAGTATGTCGCCATTCAATTCAATAAAAATTTTTCTTTCTTTTAATGTGTTTATTTTTGCAGAATTTTAAAATTACAAATTTTTTTTTTTCCAAATTCATTTATCTGCAATCTATTTACAATAAAATAATAAGCAAATCTTATAAAAGTTAAGGTTAACAGAGTAGCTAAGTTCCATTGAGCTTAACATATGTATATATGTACATGTATTATACTAGTTCTTCATTTTTAAATGACTTAAATACTAACTTATTTTAAGAATGGGAGATCTAATATATGCAGTCTTTTTAGTCTTTTTACTTCGTCACTGTCATCTAATAATGTTATTGCCAGTACGTTTGGGTGATTACTTAGTCTATTCAGGTAAATTGTGCTGTATCTTTTGATTTCATCTTTTATTTTAGGAACATCAAGATCGTTGTGAATATTATCATTTTTGATAAACCAAGGTGCATCTGTTATAAGTCTTAAAGTTTTTGACTGGTATTTCTGTAAAATATCGACATTGGAATAACAAGCCGTTCCCCACAGTTGAATCCCATAAGTCCATACAGGTTTTAAAACTGATTTATATAATATTAATTTATTCTCCAAACTTAATTGGGATTTGGGACCCAATAGCCAATACATTTTCCTAGTTTTTATATCAAGTTGTTTTCTTTTTGACTCTATGTGAGTTTTCCATGTTAAACGTCTATCTATATGTAAGCCTAGGTATTTTACGCTGTTCGATGTAGGTATTGTGACTCCATTTAAAGAAACAGGTGGACAGTCACCTTTTTTAAGAGTCTATGTTACTTGTGTAGATTTTTCGGCATTAACTTCTATGTTCCACTTGTTTAACCAATTCTGAATCGTGCCAAGTTGTCTCTGTACAATATTGGAGGCTTCAACAGCAGATTGTTTTGTGACTAAAATTGCAGTATCATCTGCATATGTCGCAACCGTTACATCATTGTTTGTGGGCATGTCTGAAGTAAACAATGTATATAGTACTGGTCCCAAGACACTGCCTTGTGGGACACCAGATTGTATATTACCAATGTCTGATTCTTCGTCGTTAATGGTAACATGACAACTACGTTCAGTTAAATACGACTTTAACAGAAGGTAAAACGGGGCTGTTAATAGATTTTTTAACTTAAATAATAGTCCAGTATGCCATACTTTGTCGAATGCTTGCTTGACATCCAAAAATACGGAAGAACAATAAAGTTTATTTTCCATTGCCCCTCTTATTGTCTTAACAACCCTATGGTATTGCTCAGGAGTTCCATGGCTTTTTCGGAACCAAATTGGTGATCGGGCACTATTTGCAGAGCTTCCAATATCGGCAGAAGCCTTTTTTGAAAAAGTCTTTCAAACAACTTCGAGAAAATTGGCAGTAAGCTTATCGGTCTGTATGAGTTGATAGAGTTTTCCGGTTTATTTGGTTTCGGTACCATTATAATTTTGGCATGCTTCCATTGGGTAGGAAAGTGGGACAATCTTAATACTGAATTAAATACCACGGTAAGAAATACAAACGCTTTTTTGGAAATGATTTTAGAACTTTGGAACCAATGTTATCGTACCCTGGAGACTTTTTGCGGTTTAGATTTTTAATTTCTGTTTGAATTTCTCGAACTCTAAACGGTTTTATTGGTCGACTCATTTGATATGGGATATCAAGGAAATTCTTTATTGCAGTTGCTTCCAGTACATTACAAAAAGGGAATGGGGTAAAAGTTTCCTCCAGGAACGTTTTGAAGGCTTCAGCTTTACATTTGTCCGATCTGCACCAAGAGTTATTTAAATCTTATATTGGAATATTTCTCTTTTGAGCTCTTTTGAGGTATTTTGTCGCTTTCCACAGATTATATTCATTATTATTTGCTGGACTTAAATTACTTAAAAACCTTCCAATTGAATCATTTTTTAATTCGCTTAGCCGTTTCTGTACATTGTTCGCTGCTCGGTTAAAGTTCGCTTTGTCCGTAGGATGCCTCGTTCTTTTCCAGACTTTACGGAGACGTCTTTTCATTTTAATAAGTGCCCTTAAAGTCTGACACATGAATTGTTGTAATTTTCTTGTAGAGTGGATAAAAAAGCCGCTTCGTGGATTATTTTAGAGAAAGTCTCTACTGCTTCGTCTAATTCTGGTCCAGTTTTTATCGAAATATTTAAATTTAAATTATTTTCGATCCAGTCTTTAAATAAGTTGACGTTAGTTCTGCCAGAGAAGAGCTTAGTACTTTTATGTCTTTTTTCAAGAACGGTTTTGTAATTAACAATTATAGGACTGTGATCAGAACTTAGGTCATCATTGGAAATAATGTCTAGTGAGGTTCGAGGAATCCCTTTATAAATTAAGAAATCCAGCAGGTCAGGAATTCTAGCAGGATCACTGGGCCAATATGTAGGTGTTCCAGTTGAAAGTGCATGCCATTGGTTATTGGAAATACACTTGAACAGTTCCTTCCCTTTCGGATTAGACAGACGTGAACCCCAACATGTGACCAAGTTTTTTAAAAAAATTGTCATACTGCTCACAAATAACTCCATACCTAGGTGGAAAGTAAACAGAGTATATAGACACGGTACTATTATTGCAAGTAATTTTAATACCAGCTGCTTGTAAAAATAACTCAGTTACTGTCTCTGCAATTTCATATTTAATAATAGATTTAATTAATATAGCAGCACCAGCATGTGCTCTATCATTGGGTTGATTGGCTGTTATTATGCCAAAACCTTTTATACGAATAAAAGATTTACTGATTAGATGCGATTCGGAAACTAAAAGAATATCTATACATTTATTTTTAACAAATATTTCTACTTCGTTTACATGATTAGAAATACCATTGGCATTCCATTCAGCAATAATAAGATCTAATTGCATAATTTTGTCATTAGCATTGGCATCATGTTCATAAGAGTATTGGTCAACTCCATTTGCTTAGCAAGCATTGCTTCAATCTTTCGAAGAACAGTGTTTGCACCAGTTTCCGTACCTCGGACTGTGTGAGCATATGTTAATGTATTGTTATTAGGATTTGGTTGAACTTGTTGTTGTTATAGCTATACGTAGAATTATAATTTACATGTTCAGTAACTTCTCTGTTGTTTCTACTGTTTCTTTTGTTGATGAGTTTTTCGTATATTTCACAGCCTTTGTAGTTAGCTGTATGATTTTTAAGGCAATGTACGCATTGTGGAGGGATATCAGTGGTTTTAGTACATTCTGCAGTAGAATGTCCCAAACCACATTTAACGCACCTGAAGGGCTTTCTACAATAAGACTTCGTATGTCCAAACTGCTGACATCTGAAACATTCTACAATTTCATTTAACTTTTTGGGAACTTCAACTTCAATAATTGCATTACCAAATGACCGCATATTATAAATTTCCTTATTGTTTGATTTAAACTTGGCATATATGTGATAGTATGTATATTAACAATATTTATAGGTATATAAGTTAACAACAGAAATATTATAGAATCATAAAAAAAACAACAACAACAGCTACAACAGATAACAAACTACAAAACGTGCCAACGCTAAATTTGTCAATTCAACAAACACAAATATTTCAACACAACAACAACTGCAACAAATAACGAATTGCCCAACAGTAAATTCTCAGACGAAATTTAAGACACACGCGCAGCAAACAAGTGGCATGATGGTGGGAAACACAACATCAGCAGTTTCAGTATTTTCATTATTATATTTAGAAATTTTAATTGTAAATTCTTGCAGTCAGTTGAGTGAAACTAAAAATAAAGGTTCTATTGTTAACTATCAGTTAACAATAAAAAAATAATTTTTTTTTTTAAATAAACATAAATTTATTTAATTGGCGCTCGAGCAGGGACCCTTAAAAAAAGGTCCTTTGTCGTATAAATAAAACCCTCGGAAAAAGGGTTTTCCCGGTAGATTAATCAATAGATCGCGGAAATAGTGCGCCGTAGTAACCTCTTCGGAAAATAAGAGGTAAACCGGAGGTCTCAAAGGAGATCAGCGGCCGTGATATAAACAGTAAGAAACATTTTTTTTAAAATAAGTTTTACAACAATTAGATAAACATAAAAAAACAACCTAATTTAGAAAATATAAAGTGAACTGGAAATAATAAGAAAAGAAAAAACACAAGAAAAAAAATTGAAAAATTAAATCAAATAACAAAAATTTTAAATAAAAAAAAAAATTTGAAAATTAAAAATTAAAAAATACGAATTAAATTGAAAAACTGAATAAAAATTTTTTTTGAAATTAATCAAATTAAATAAAAAATTGAAAATAAGAACTAAATAAAATAAATAAGTTGATGAAAAAAAAATAAGAATCTGTGAAACTGTCGAGGAAACGTTTTGGCAATTAAAAGCAAGCAACGAGAGTCAAAAATCAGGGGAAGTCTGCAATCATCATCCTCTCCATCATCATGTTCCAGATATTAATGTAAGAATATCATTAAGTTCATTATCAATTGGTTTCCTTATTTTAATTTAATTACATTAAGATTTTTTCCTTTTTTCAAAACTCGTCCTTACTATCTTGAGTTAGTTGAAATTTTTTCATTAATATTTGTTGTTATAAATTTTATTTCCTGAAATCGGTTTTAAATTTTGTTTTTATCCTTGAACTTGATCGAGATTTGCGAAATAAATACTTTACATTCGATTTTTTTTGTCCCTTAATTTCGAAATCATTTAACCGGTATGCCCGACGAAACCATCGACCAGCTGACTGAGAGACTAAGTAGGACACTGACAATGGCACAACCGACCGAGGCATCAGTAGGTTTTACTACACTACAGAAGGAACAGATAGCCCTCATGATAAGGGAGGCTATTGAATCATCGTCCGACCATTTGGCGGATGAGGGGGCCGATCACCCCATAGGTACAGTTACTACCAGGTTGGAGGAACTGGACAAGGTTCCCGACATAGTTAGGTCTTTGAGGGAGTTTTCTGGTAGGCCGGGAGAATTTAACTCTTGGCGAAAGTCCGTGGAGAGGGTTTTGAAGCTCTATGATTCGATGAGAGGTACCGGAAGGTATTATGCAATTCTACACACTATTCGCACAAAAATCGTGGGGGACGCAGACACTGTCTTGGAGTCATATAGGACACCATTGGATTGGCCACGAATAAGAAAATGTCTCGCAATGCATTATTCTGATAAGAGGGACATCGGGACCTTGGAATACCAGATGATGGTATTATGCCAAGGTAACAGGAGCATAACGGAATTCTATCAAGTTGTTTACCAACATCTTTCACTGTTGCTTGACAAGGTCTCTTCCCTGGACCTGGAGGAAAATAGCCTTCACGCTATGACGAACACCTACAGGGAGAAAGCACTGGACACGTTCGTAAGAGGATTAAATGGAGATTTACCGAAATTGCTAAGTGTGCGTGAACCAACATCTTTGCCACAGGCACTACATATTTGCCTAAAGTTGGACAATATGACTTTCAGGAGAAATTACGCACATGGACAGTCTATCAGGAATAATGTACAGAAGGATAGGATCGGTACGGCAACTTTCGCAACTGGCAGAGTATTTTATCCCGAACTCGCTTATGTTGGTGGAACACCACCCATTAGACCACCTATACCACCTCGACATAATCCCGTTTCAAACTTTAACCGAATTCCAAACTTCCATTCGAACTTTTATCCAACTCAAAATCGCAATCCAAATTTAGGTCATAACCCAAACTTGCAATCTAATGTTAACCCAAATCTCAATCGTAATTTTACTTATAATCATAACCGAAACTTACCTGTAAATTCTGGGTGGAATGCGGGCACTCAAAACAATCCTCAGAATCAACGAGTAGAACCAATGGATGTGGATAAATCAATCCAAACCCACCAGGTCAATTATATGAACAGACCACACAACAATGTAGCACTAAAGAGATCAACAGCCGCGTCCTTTCAGGCTCCAGCGAATAAATTTCAACGGAATTTTCATATAGATACAGATTATATGCCGGAGGAAAATTATTGTGGCTACTATCCACCGGAAGAAGCTGAGGTAAACCATCGTCACGCGAGTGTGGAACCACAGTACACTCAAGATTACTTTCAACAAATTCCTGAGGGATTAGCTACTCTTGAAAAACAGGAAGAAGAAACTGATGATGTCCAACATGCAGTAAATTTTTTAGACTAAACTGTTCCTCATTACCTTATTTCGAAGCAATAATGGGGAACTACCAAAAATTAAAAATTTTATTGGACACTGGCAGCAACAAAAATTACATCAACCCTAAATTTATAACAAACGCAAAGCAAAACGAAAGAAATTTTAACGCAAAATCCGTTAAGGGAGACATTAAAATTATTAAATTTTTGAAATTGTTTGATGATACTCCCATAAAATTTTTCCTTTTACCAGAATTAGAAACATTTGATGCAATATTAGGGAATGATAGCCTGAAGGAATGTTCAGCTATCATTTATACAGCGGAGGACTATTTCACCATTAGTGGGGATAGGAAAATTCCAATTAAACAATTCATTTCTCAGAATGTTAATAATATTGAAATCAGGACAAACCATCTTTCAGGGAGTCGAAAAAAATTATTGGAAAACATCTTCGATCGCCACAGGAATTTATTTGCGGACCCCGACGAAAGCCTTACGTACACAACTAGGGTGGTAGGTGAGATAAGAACACCAACTGAAAATCCCGTTTATTCTAAAAATTATCCTTATCCAATGGCTCTTAGGAGTGTTGTGGACGATGAAATATCCAAGTTATTAAGGGACCAAATAATCCGACCATCGCGTTCTCCCTACAACTCACCAATTTGGATAGTCCCCAAAAAACAGGATGCATCCGGAAGGGATAAGTATAGAGTTGTAATAGACTTTAGGAAACTTAATACAGTAACCATCGCGGATAAATACCCCATCCCCGAGATAAACGACGTGCTTTCACATTTGGGAGGGAATAAATATTTTACAGTCATCGATTTAAAGAGTGGTTTCCACCAAATACCCCTTAGGATGGAAGATATAGAAAAAATGGCATTTTCGGTCAACAATGGAAAGTATGAATTCTTGCGATTGCCGTTTGGATTAAAAAATGCTCCATCGATATTCCAACGTGCGCTGGATGACATTTTAAGGGAACACATTGGTAGGAGGTGCTATGTTTATATTGATGATATTATCATCTTCAGCAAAGACGAGGATTCACATTTCAAAGACCTGGAGGCCATTTTCAAAACACTAAATGAGGCTAATATGAAAACACAGCTGGATAAATGCGAGTTTTTCAAGGAGGAAGTCGAATTCCTCGGGTTCATCGTTTCTTATAACGGAATAAAAGCTAACCCAAGGAAAGTTCAGGCAATTGTAGAATTCCCCTATCCTAATAATGTGAAGGAACTTCGATCGTTCCTTGGTCTTTCAGGATACTACAGAAGATTCATAAAAGGATATTCGAACATCGCAAAGCCACTGACGAAACTCTTACGAGGAGACGGAGGCTTGATATCCAGAACAGAATCAAGCAGGAGGAAAATTGAACTGGATAATGAAGCGAAACATGCTATTGATAATTTGAAAAACGCCCTAATATCACAGGAGGTGACATTATCGTATCCTGACTTCCACAAAGAATTCCAGTTAACTACAGATGCATCCAATGTTGCTATCGGAGCAGTACTTAGCCAGGACGACAGGCCGATTTCCTTCATTTCCAGAACATTAACGGGATCGGAGGAAAATTATGCAGCGAACGAAAGAGAAATGTTGGCTATAATCTGGGCCCTAACAAATCTAAGAAACTATCCAACGGATCAGTCAAAGTCATAATTTACACCGACCACCAACCCCTGACTTATGCTTTGAGCAATAAGAATAATAATGCGAAGATGAAAAGATGGAAATCGATATTGGAGGAATACAACTATGAAATGCAGTATAAACCAGGTAAAAGTAATGTTGTGGCCGATGCACTCTCTAGACCCCCTGGAACGAACATCAACTCTCTAACAGGAACAGTGCATAGTAGCGACAGCTCTCCAGAGGAACTCATAGCTAGTGTCGAAGTGCCCATAAATGCATTCAAAAATCAAATCTTTTTGCAAATGGACGATACTCCAGCATACCAATTCCAAATAATTTTCCCAGGTTATCATAGACATTCGATTACGGAACCGGAATATGATACTGAAAAACTAATTTCCATCTTGAAGAGATACCTTAACCCGTCTGTTATAAATTGCATTAAAACGCCAGAATTTATTATGGGAAAAATTCAAGAAATTTATCCACATCATTTCGGAAATTTTAAAATTCGGTTTACTCAAAATGTTGTCGAAGATATTTTGTCTGAATCCGATCAGGAAACTCTAATTATAGAAACACATAAACGCGCGCACAGAAATGCTGTGGAAAATAAGTTACAGATATTGGAAAAAGCGTACTTTCCCAGCATGTTTTCTAAAATCAAAAGAATATTGAAAATGTGCTCCACATGCAGGAAAAATAAATACGATAGACATCCCAACCAACCGAAATTGAACGCTACACCAATACCAAACTACCCAGGTCAGGTTATTCATATTGACATTTTTTCAACCGATAGGAAATTGGTATTGACAGCCATAGATAAATTCTCAAAGTACGCCCAAACGAAAATTCTTCAGGGAAAATCAATAGAAGATATTAGGAGACCCTTGAGGGATATTTTGTTTTTCTATGGAGTTCCCAAAACGGTTGTCATGGACAACGAAAAATCATTGAACTCTGCAACCATACTTTTCATGATGAAGGATGAATTGGGTATAGAGGTATTTACAACACCACCATACAAAAGCGAAGCCAACGGTCAAATTGAAAGATTCCATTCAACATTAGCCGAAATTTTAAGATGTCTCAAAGATGAAGGTATTTGCAGGAATTTTGAAGAACTATTGGAAAGGTCTGTTAACGAATATAATCACTCAATACATTCCACAATCGGTAGGAAGCCAGTCGATATGTTTTTCGGGAGGACTGTGGATTTCTCCCCTGGAAGCTATGAAAGAACCAGGGAATATAACATCACGATGCTGAAAAGGAAACAGGAAAAGGATTTGAACTACCACAACAAAGATAAAAAAGAAGTTAAGCAATACATACCCGGAAAAGAGATTTTCGTAAGAATTAATAAAAGATTAGGTACTAAATTAACCGAAAAATTCAGACGTGAACTAGTGAAGCAAAATAGACATTCGACCGTAGTGACCGAAAGTGGGAGAGTCGTTCACAAAAAACATATAAAGAACTAAATCTTATTACATTTTCTTACAGGTTATTCCTGATGCTTGGATACTCCATAGGTGAGTTCCAGATAATGGATTACTCCAACTCTAGACTAGTCGTGATCAATACAGGAACGGCGAAAATTCAAAACGGTGTGTTCAAACTTGTCCACACGATTGACCTGAGGGAATACGAAGATATGATAGGGAAATTGGAGAACGGAATTGACTTACGCGACAACGATGATAACTCATTATTACCTTACTTATCCTATACCATATCACAAATTAAATCCTGTTTATCCAGACTAAAATCCAAGACGATGGCAAAGAGGTCTCTTGACTTCATTGGTACCGCCTGGAAATGGTTAGCCGGCAGTCCGGACCACCATGATTTCGAAATAATAGAAGATAAAATGAATAATGTTCTAGTTAACAATAATAATCAAATTGTAATTAATCAATTAACAATAGATAAAGTAAATCAACTCTCAAAGGTTACTAATAACATTTCTAAACTATTAGAAAATAAAGATAAAGGTGAAAAATTGTTAGATTTTAAGTATAAACTTGAAATTATTAAAGAGGAACTATCTAATATCGAATATGCCATCCATTGGGCTAAATCAAACATTGTTAATTCATTTATTTTTTCTAATACTGAGGTTAATACTTTGAGAGATATTTTTTACAATGATAATATTCCATTTGGTAATATGGACGAGTTACTAAATTTTTCAAAAATTAAAGTCGCCTCGAATAATAATGAAATTGTTTACATTTCCAATATTCCAACAACTAATAATGAAAATTGCGACAATTTGTTAATTAAACCTGTAAGAAAAGATAATAAAATAATTAAGACAATATTTAAAAATGTTTTGAAATATAACGATAAGATATTTGGTATAAAAAATGACTGCAAGAATTATAATAAGATAAGTATTTGTGAAATAGATAATATCTTGGACATCAGTAATTCTGACTGCATCCCAAATCTGCTGAAAAGTAAACCATCCCGCTGCACAACAACCAACGACGAGCATGTGGCACCAGTGGAAGAAATAGATGACAGCATGATATTATTAAACGAATACAAAGGGCAAATTGAAATAGACAATTCAACAATCAACATAGCTGGCACATTCATAGTTCATCACCTGAATTCTACAGTACGAATTGGAAATCAAACATACTTAACAACCCAAGTCTCCCTTACTAAACCTTTACCTGCCCTACTGCAACCAAGTAGCTCTAGTATCCAGGAACAAGTGATAACATTGGAAAGAATGGAGGCAGTTAATGTTAACAACTCTCACATAATCGACAAACTGCAAATCGAAAATAAAATAAATCTAACCGTCAACATTGGACTGGTAATGACCATCATAATATCAGCTACCATTATCTACTTTATAAGAAGGAAGAAGAGAAATGAAAACCACAAAGATCGAAATAATTCATCCAAAAATAATGTAAAGTCCAATAAAACGGAGCAGAGAATAGAAATTGCAGAGAATGTTCAAATAAGCACCAATCCAAAAACCTCCTTATCATTACCATCAAGAGGTCCCAAAAACAAGAAGATTCATGACCTTCCATTTTTTTGAAATATGGCTATTCATGCGGGGACGCATGAACTTGAAGGGGGAGGAGTTAACAACAGAAATATTATAGAATCATAAAAAAAAACAACAACAACAGCTACAACAGATAACAAACTACAAAACGTGCCAACGCTAAATTTGTCAATTCAACAAACACAAATATTTCAACACAACAACAACTGCAACAAATAACGAATTGCCCAACAGTAAATTCTCAGACGAAATTTAAGCCACACGCGCAGCAAACAAGTGGCCTGATGGTGGGAAACACAACATCAGCAGTTTCAGTTTTTTCATTATTATATTTAGAAATTTTAATTGTAAATTCTTGCAGTCAGTTGAGTGAAACTAAAAATAAAGGTTCTATTGTTAACTATCAGTTAACAATAAAAAAATAATTTTTTTTTTTTAAATAAACATAAATTTATTTAATTTATATCTTTTTTTTATATATAAAAAATATGGTTTTTGGTAATGAATGCTTCTTATATGAATATATTATTATATTTACAAATTTAGAATAATTTTAACACGAATTTGAATAAGAAAGGATTGATTAATTTATTTATTATTAATTCATGACTTTCACTCATAAAGTTAAGCATTTTTTCGTTAAATTATTGAAATTGATTTTCGTAACTGCTTTTCTTCAGTATATTGAAGATTTTACTTATTTTTATTTATTTTATTTTATTTTTTTTATAAAATGAATATTTTTCATTAAATTAATATATACATATACGTATTTATACCCTATACCACTATGTGGTTTGGGTATAATTACTTTGTAACTACCAAAAATATTTGACCTAGACCCATCTTTTATTATACCGATCGAATCAGAATCACTATTTGATTCGATTTAACGATGTCCGTCTGTCCGTCCCTCTGTGTGTCCATGTAAAGCTTGTAATCAAACTGCAGGTCGCAAATATGAATATATTTTGATGAAATTTGGTATATAAGCCTGTATCGGCCATAGGATGAACGCTATTGAAATTGTAAAAATTCACCAACATCTAAAGCAAATAATGCTAAAATACCTAGTTGTTAATAAAAAAAATCATGTTGGTCCGATCACAGGGGAGATGTGTAAACATCTGGTAATAAATAAAATGCAGAAAACAGCGACAAATAGGTTATTTCATACAATAATTTTTTCACCAAACAATTATATCATACTGATTTGTCTTAATGGTCACATCTTACGCGTAAGATGTGACTCTCACTTTTACGCTGTTTTTGTGATTGTATTGTGAAATAGAAATTTACCCCCTCTGCGCGTATAGATGTTTACACATCAAAAAACAATGTAAATTTAGCAAAAAAAAAAAAATTATGTATTCATTTATTTAAAGAGAAAAACACAAAAATAACGTTTAATGTTGTATTTTTTGTGTGTAATATTTACATATACATACACACACATATTAAATAATACAAATAATATATGTACATATATTCTATATATGTATATCCATAATAACTGCATGTTAGAAATAAATCGGTATATTATTTTTTTTTACATAAAATTCTGCAATATTTTGTTGTGGGGAAAATACATTTCTTTTGCATTAACAGAGTGTCACTTCATTTTGCTCAGCGTGACTATGCCACAGTAGATGGCGCCACAATTTTTGTTCCAATTAGCTTTGCAATAGTTATTTCTATTTTAGCATGAATGTCAATATTTTCAACTAGATATTATACAGAACAATGTTAAGAGTATACACGGGCTGGTCTTTTAATTCATACGTTTTTTCATTATTCTTTTACAAATATGAACATAAGTTTGGCATATTAACGTTTTGTTGTCTTTACAAAATATAGTTACCGAGTTCATCAATGAGTTTTTTTGCTTTCAAAACAGTTCTACATAGTTATATAGAACTATTATTCCGCTTTACCTACAAAATATCTGATTGCAATTACATCTAATTTTTAAGAATTGTTTATAATTACTAAAGCATTCAAATTTAAGAAAATATCAATTCTAAAAATTGGAATTAATATTTCCAATTATAAATTAGAAAATATTAATTGAATTTCAGAAAATCATACCAAAACGTCGGAAATAATAATTTTAAATTTAGAAGACATCAATTGCATCTTTAATATACAAATTTTATCCGTTAAACACAAATTGAAATTCCAAAAAAAAAAAACACCAAATATGTTTACATTTAAAAAAAATATTGCCATTCAGGAGAAATTAATAGCTTTTCAGTACCGCGATTCAGTAACTTCTTTTAACGATAGTCGAATCGTTAAAAAAATTAAATTGCAAAATTATCAGTAAAATTTTTAAACGATATTCGCTATTGTTAAAGTCAGCTGTTATCGTTATCTAAACGACAACCATTTTTGTGTTGTTTATTCAATCGATAAAAACTTAAATTTTTACGTTGAAATGTCGTCATACATAAATAAAAATCATAAAAAAAGTGAAAATATTTTGCTTTTATTAAAAAAGTTTTTTATATAAATAAAAAAATTAAATATCATATTCAATTCATTATTTCATTTTCAAATAAATAAACAGAAATATTAGTAAGCAAAATAAAGATATTAAACATAAACATAAAATCATCCTTTCAAACACGAAGTAATTTGTTTTTTTCTATTCTTTTGTGTTTTTCGCTTATTTTGACAGAGATGCCACTCGTTTACAATTTAAATAAATAGAAAAATAGATTTGTCGAGTGTCGTTAAGATGTATGTACTTAGTGAATTACTTAATCCTTAGTGCAAACAACAATAGCTGTCGATATATTTTGCGATTGTCGGATCGTTCAAATTTACAGAATCGCATACAGAAAACATTAATTTAAATTCAATGAATTTAAGAAAACCTCAAATGATATATAAGAATTGCGAATATAAAAATTGTTGCATAGATAATCGAAATTTGATGAGAATGTTATTTATATATAAATTTTCTCAATTTTTTTTTGGATGAAAATTTGAAGTTTTTCAGAAAATAAAGATAACAAATTATTTTATTTAAAATGTTTGGGACATTTGTTTTTTTGCGTTTGGCATCCCTAATTTGCTTATTTATTATTATAAATCTATTCTCTATGTTAATATAAATAATTATTAAAGCTCAAGGTCTGTGTTTTTATAATTTTTTTATTTGTTAAAAAAATATTTTCCAATATTTCGCCACCCACTGGATAGCATCATCAGGGATCTACAATTATATTTTACAAAAACATCAAATTTTACATTAAATAAACATATATTGTACCATTGTGTCACATCTAAACAGAATATAACCCACAAAAATATAAAAAACACAAAAAGCAAACAAACTTACAATGAGGAACAATAATAAAAAACACGTCACAAACGGTTTTACATTTAATATTGCACTAATTCTTAATTCTATTTTTGTTTATTATATGCCTATATGATTTAGCTGAGCTTGTTTCTAAATCGCTCTTAAAATTCATCCGGTACTCTTTACTTATATTTATTATGTTTAACATTTCAAGTGTATAGCGTCTATGGTATTTTTCCTCTCTTTGCAATATCTCCACATTATCAAAGTTTGGTGTGTGCCCTTTATCTGCACAATGGGACGAAAGTGCCGTTTTTTGTGTAGATGTTTTATTTATATTTTTTAAGTCAGATTTATGTCCTGCTAATCTTGTTTTTAATTTGTTTTTTGTTGTACCAACATATACTTTTTTACATACATTGGATTGGTCCCCGTTCCACTTAATTTTGTAAATTACATTTGATTTTTCCATTTTATCTAACTTACTTTTGGTGTTCGAAAAAAGTTGTCGTAATGTATTTTCTGATCTCGGAGCTATTTTATAGTTTTCCTTATTATAAATTTCCGACTTTTCAATTCTCTCTGATATTCCAGGCACATACGTCATTGATTAATACCGATTTTGGTTTTTATTTATTTCTCTTGATTGTTTGTTATTTGTTGTTAGAAGTTTTCTTATAACCTTGTCTGGGAATGCATTTCTCTTTAAAATTTGTTCTATCTTCTTTATATTGTCCACGTGAAAAGTTTCATCGCTTATGGTTAAAACCCTTTTTATCATGTTGTTGACAGTGTTCATTATAATGTTTTTGGGCTGACATGAATAAAAATTGATTATTCTACCCGATGGTGTCGGTTTTTGTTACCAGTCTATTTTTATTTTGTTGTCCTTTCTAATCACCAGGGTATCCAGGTACGATATTTGTCCATTTTTTTCTTCTTCTAAGGTAAATTTAATTTGTGTATGAAAACGGTTCAACTCCTCTAGCGTCTCAGTTATTGCACTGGTTTTTATAATCCGAAAAAGGTCGTCCACGTATTTTGTTAAAATCTTCGGCTTACAGTTCAATCTTTGAATGCAACGTTTCAAAAGTTCCTCCATCACAATATCTGCCACAATAGGTGATGCCGGTGACCCCATTAGTAACCCCTTCCTTTGTGTGTATATTTTGTCATCATATTTAAAATACCGGTTTTCTTTAATACAAAAATGTAATATCTTAACAAATAAGTCTTTTGGTATCGTTGTAAGTTTCTCGATCTCCTCCCACTTTTCTTTGATCACGTCAATTGCAAAATCTACCGGTATGCTCGGAAATAACGATACTACGTCAAACGAAACCAATTTTTCGTCATCTTCTATTGCACAGTTATTTACCTTACTTCTAAATTGTACCGCATCCCTTACATTAAACTCTGAATCTACTGTAAGCTTTTTCAAGATTTGCATTAAAAACTTACATAATTCGCTGGATGGTGAGTTTACTGATGCACAGATTGGTCTAAGTGGGAATCCTTCCTTGTGGATCTTAGGTAACCCATAAATCCTTGGTGCAAAAGCCGCGTCATGTTTAAGTCTTCGTTTCTCTATCACAGATATTATATTTAGGTTGTAAAGTTTATCGACCAATTCATTATTTTTCCTTTGTAAAGATGATGTAGGATCTTTATTGAGTCTTCTATAGGTCATCATATCGCTTAAAATATCATTCATCCTCGATTCATAATCTTGTTTATCCATTGCAACAGTAACGTTTCCTTTGTCAGCATTCAAAATTAGTATATTTTTATTTTTGATCAAAAAACTTTTTGCCTGTCCCATTGTGTTAAGCACAAATCTTTCTCTCCTATTTAAGTGTTGTTTGTTCGAATGATTTTCTAACATAGAAGTCAATTTTGTTCTCGCTGTTTCTTGAGCCTCTTTATCTTGTAATGTTTGTATACATTCCTCCCCATCTGCAATCATTTTAAATAAAGGGAATTGTTTTTTATCAGTAGGGAGTGTGTGCTTTTGTCCCAGCGATAATAACCACTTAATGTCGTTAGGTATTTCCGTCTTTGTTTTGTTTATAAACCATTTTTCGTTTTGTATTATATTCAGTTCTCTTCTTTGCATTTCTCTCAATGTTTCAAATTTTCTTTTATGCCTGTTTTTTATAATTTCATTCCTTTTAACTGCAAGTGCTTTTTCACTATTCCATAAATGTTCTTGTTCTTCTGTCATCAAGTTTTTGTTAATGGTGGCTTCCAATTCTTTTATAGTCATGTCGTTACATTTTGCAATTTCATGTTTTTGTTTAATTAGAATGTTTAATAATTTTCTGTGGAAGTTTTCTAATATGGTATTTAGGCAACTATATATTTTTGGTGGAACCATTTCATTAGTATTAACAATGTTTTTAACATTTTTTGTCGAAAAATGGTTTATAAACAAAACAAAGACGGAAATACCTAACGACATTAAGTGGTTATTATCGCTGGGACAAAGGCACACACTCCCTACTGATAAAAAACAATACCCTTTATTTAAAATGATTGCAGATGGGGAGGATTGTATACAAACATTACAAGATAAAGAGGCTCAAGAAACAGCGAGAACAAAATTGACTTCTATGTTAGAAAATCATTTGAACAAACAACACTTAAATAGGAGAGAAAGATTTGTGCTTAACACAATGGGACAGGCAAAAAGTTTTTTGATCAAAAATAAAAATATACTAATTTTGAATGCTGACAAAGGAAACGTTACTGTTGCAATGGATAAACAAGATTATGAAACGAGGATGAATGATATTTTAAGCGATATGATGACCTATAGAAGACTCAATAAAGATCCTACATCATCTTTACAAAGGAAAAATAATGAATTGGTCGATAAACCTTACAACCTAAATATAATATCTGTGATAGAGAAACGAAGACTTAAACATGACGCGGCTTTTGCACCAAGGATTTATGGGTTACCTAAGATCCACAAGGAAGGATTCCCACTTAGACCAATCTGTGCATCAGTAAACTCACCATCCAGCGAATTATGTAAGTTTTTAATGCAAATCTTGAAAAAGCTTACAGTAGATTCAGAGTTTAATGTAAGGGATGCGGTACAATTTAGAAGTAAGGTAAATAACTGTGCAATAGAAGATGACGAAAAATTGGTTTCGTTTGACGTAGTATCGTTATTTCCGAGCATACCGGTAGATTTTGCAATTGACGTGATAAAAGAAAAGTGGGAGGAGATCGAGAAACTTACAACGATACCAAAAGACTTATTTGTTAAGATATTACATTTTTGTATTAAAGAAAACCGGTATTTTAAATATGATGACAAAATATACACACAAAGGAAGGGGTTACTAATGGGGTCACCGGCATCACCTATTGTGGCAGATATTGTGATGGAGGAACTTTTGAAACGTTGCATTCAAAGATTGAACTGTAAGCCGAAGATTTTAACAAAATACGTGGACGACCTTTTTCGGATTATAAAAACCAGTGCAATAACTGAGACGCTAGAGGAGTTGAACCGTTTTCATA
Organism: Cordilura impudica; assembly: GCA_963682025.1. Taxonomy (NCBI): domain Eukaryota; kingdom Metazoa; phylum Arthropoda; class Insecta; order Diptera; family Scathophagidae; genus Cordilura; species Cordilura impudica. The sequence goes on from OY821517.1 coordinate 228,313,217, forward strand.
CACAAATTAAATTTACCTTAGAAGAAGAAAAAAATGGACAAATATCGTACCTGGATACCCTGGTGATTAGAAAGGACAACAAAATAAAAATAGACTGGTAACAAAAACCGACAGCATCGGGTAGAATAATCAATTTTTATTCATGTCAGCCCAAAAACATTATAATGAACACTGTCAACAACATGATAAAAAGGGTTTTAACCATAAGCGATGAAACTTTTCACGTGGACAATATAAAGAAGATAGAACAAATTTTAAAGAGAAATGCATTCCCAGACAAGGTTATAAGAAAACTTCTAACAACAAATAACAAACAATCAAGAGAAATAAATAAAAACCAAAATCGGTATTAATCAATGACGTATGTGCCTGGAATATCAGAGAGAATTGAAAAGTCGGAAATTTATAATAAGGAAAACTATAAAATAGCTCCGAGATCAGAAAATACATTACGACAACTTTTTTCGAACACCAAAAGTAAGTTAGATAAAATGGAAAAATCAAATGTAATTTACAAAATTAAGTGGAACGGGGACCAATCCAATGTATGTAAAAAAGTATATGTTGGTACAACAAAAAACAAATTAAAAACAAGATTAGCAGGACATAAATCTGACTTAAAAAATATAAATAAAACATCTACACAAAAAACGGCACTTTCGTCCCATTGTGCAGATAAAGGGCACACACCAAACTTTGATAATGTGGAGATATTGCAAAGAGAGGAAAAATACCATAGACGCTATACACTTGAAATGTTAAACATAATAAATATAAGTAAAGAGTACCGGATGAATTTTAAGAGCGATTTAGAAACAAGCTCAGCTAAATCATATAGGCATATAATAAACAAAAATAGAATTAAGAATTAGTGCAATATTAAATGTAAAACCGTTTGTGACGTGTTTTTTATTATTGTTCCTCATTGTAAGTTTGTTTGCTTTTTGTGGTTTTTATATTTTTGTGGGTTATATTCTGTTTAGATGTGACACAATGGTACAATATATGTTTATTTAATGTAAAATTTGATGTTTTTGTAAAATATAATTGTAGATCCCTGATGATGCTATCCAGTGGGTGGCGAAATATTGGAAAATATTTTTTTAACAAATAAAAAAATTATAAAAACACAGACCTTGAGCTTTAATAATTATTTATATTAAAATTACAACAAAAAGGTCGAATAACACACATATTGAATATCTATTCTCTATGTTTTGAAATATGGCAATGTTTTAATAAAAAAGTTGAGAGAGTTTTTTTGTTATTATATTGTTACTCCATCCGACCTATATGGCCGCAATGAAGAAATATTTGGCCAGTTAAAAGAAACTATACAGCCATCTCCAATTAGCACGATTTAATGCATATAGCCACCCTACACAACCATTACCTTTGCAATGGAGGTCAGGGCGAGCTATTTAACTAGCAAAACTAATTAAACACACCCCCAGAAACTTGCAACAGAAAAAAGGAAAGAAACTCAGCGGAAATACCCTATATAGACCCATGCGCTATTACTGACGCCAGTCTCCATCTTTTTGGTTTTTTTCTTTTTTCTTCGTTAAAAAAAAAATGCTGTGTTGATCTTACCTGTATCTTAGGGTTGCTTTCCAATGTAGCCTGAATGAATTAATAAAGAAGAAGAGAAGTCAAATGTGCTTAGGATGCAACCTTGAACCTTCGTTAGGTGACCATGACAGAAATACAAAAAGTATGTCGCCATTCAATTCAATAAAAATTTTTATTTCTTTTAATGTGTTTATTTTTGCAGAATTTTAAATTTAAAAATTTTTTTTTTTTTTCAAATTCATTTATTTGCAATCTATTTACAATAAAATAATAAGCAAATCTTATAAAAGTTAAGGTTAACAGAGTAGCTAAGTTCCATTGAGCTTAACATATGTATATATGTACATGTATTATACTAGTACTTCATTTTTAAATGACTTAAATACTAACTTATTTTAAGAATGGGAGAACTAATATATGCAGTCTTTTTAGTCTTTTTACTTCGTCACTGTCATCTAATAATGTTATTGCCAGTACGTTTGGGTGATTACTTAGTCTATTCAGGTAATTTGTTCTGTATCTTTTGATTTCATCTTTTATTTTAGGAACATCAAGATCGTTGTGAATATTATCATTTCTGATAAACCAAGGTGCATCTGTTATAAGTCTTAAAGTTTTTGACTGGTATTTCTGTAAAATATCGACATTGGGATAACAAGCCGTTCCACACAGTTGAATCCCATAAGTTCATACAGGTTTTAAAACTGATTTATATAATATTAATTTATTCTCCAAACTTAATTGGGATTTGGGAACCAATAGCCAATACATTTTCCTAGTTTTTATATCAAGTTGTTTTCTTTTTGACTCTATGTGAGTTTTCCATGTTAAACGTCTATCTATATGTAAGCCTAGGTATTTTACGCTGTTCGATGTAGGTATTGTGACTCCATTTAAAGAAACAGGTGGACAGTCACCTTTTTTAAGAGTATATGTTACTTGTGTAGATTTTTCGGTATTAACTTCTATGTTCCACTTGTTTAACCAATTCTCTGTACAATATTGGAGGCTTCAACAGCAGATTGTTTTGTGACTAAAATTGCAGTATCATCTGCATATGTCGCAACCGTTACATCATTGTTTGTGGGCATGTCTGAAGTAAACAATGTATATAGTACTGGTCCCAAGACACTGCCTTGTGGGACACCAGATTGTATATTACCAATGTCTGATTCTTCGTCGTTAATGGTAACATGAAAACTACGTTCAGTTAAATACGACTTTAACAGAAGGTAAAACGGGGCTCGTAATAGATTTTTTAACTTAAATAATAGTCCAGTATGCCATACTTTGTCGAATGCTTGCTTGAAATCCAAAAATACGGAAGAACAATAAAGTTTGTTTTCCATTGCCTCTCTTATTGTCTTAACAACCCTATGGCATTGCTCAGGAGTTCCATGGTTTTTTCGGAACCAAATTGGTGATCGGGCACTATTTGCAGAGCTTCCAATATCGGCAGAAGCCTTTTTTGAAAAAGTCTTTCACACAACTTCGAGAAAATTGGCAGTAAGCTTATCGGTCTGTATGAGTTGATAGAGTTTTCCGGTTTATTTGGTTTCGGTACCATTATAATGTTGGCATGCTTGCATTGGGTAGGAAAGTGGGACAATCTTAATACTGAATTAAATACCACGGTAAGAAATACAAACGCTTTTTTTGGAAATGATTTTAGAACTTTGGAACCAATGTTATCGTAGCCTGGAGACTTTTTGCGGTTTAGATTCTTAATTTCTGTTTGAATTTCTCGAACTCTAAACGGTTTTATTGGTCGACTCATTTGATATGGGACATCAAGGAAATTCTTTATTGCAGTTGCTTCCAGTACATTACAAAAAGAGAATGGGGTAAAAGTTTCCTCCAGGAACGTTTTGAAGGCTTCAGCTTTACATTTGTCCGATCTGCACCAAGAGTTATTTAAATCTTTTATTGGAATATTTCTCTTTTGAGCTCTTTCGAGGTATTTTGTCGCTTTCCACAGATTATATTCATTATTATTTGCTGGACTTAAATTACTTAAAAACCTTCCAATTGAATCATTTTTTAATTCGCTTAATTCGTTTAATTCGTTTCTTTACATTGTTCGCTGCTCGGTTAAAGTTCGCTTTGTCCCTAGGATGTCTCGTTCTTTTCCAGACTTTTCGGAGACGTCTTTTCATTTTAATAAGTGCCCTTATTTCGACAGTAAGTCTGGCACATGAATTGTTGTAATTTCCTTGTGGAGCGGATAAAAAAAAGCCGCTTCGTGGATTATTTTAGAGAAAGTCTCTACTGCTTCGTCTAATTCTGGTCCAGTTTTTATCGAAATATTAAATTTAAATTATTTTCGATCCAGTCTTTAAATAAGTTGACGTTAGTTCTGCCAGAGAAGAGCTTAGTACTTTTATGTTTTTTTTCAAGAACGGTTTTGTAATTAACAATTATAGGACTGTGATCAGAACTTAGGTCATCATTGGAAATAATGTCTAGTGAGGTTCTAGGAATCCCTTTATAAATGAAGAAATCCAGCAGGTCAGGAATTCTAGCAGGATCACTGGGCCAATATGTAGGTTTTCCAGTTGAAAGTGCATGGCATTGGTTATTGGAAATACACTTGAACAGTTCCTTCCCTTTCGGATAAGACAGACGTGAATACCACCATGGATGTTTGGCGTTAAAGTCGCCTCGAATAATAAATTTGTGACCAAGCTTTTTAAAAAAATTGTTTGTCATACTGCTCACAAATAACTCTATACCTAGGTGGAAAGTAAACAGAGTATATAGACACGGTACTATTATTGCAAGTAATTTTAACACCAGCTGCTTGTAAAAATAACTCAGTTACTGGCTCTACAATTTCATATTTAATAGTAGATTTAATTAATATAGCAGCACCATCATATGCTCTATCATTGGGTTGATTGGCTGTTATTATGTCAAAACCTTTTATACGAATAAAAGGTTTTCTTGTTAGATTCGATTCGGAAACTAAAAGCATATCTATACATTTATTTTTAAGAAATATTTCTACTTCGTTTACATGATTAGAAATACCATTGGCATTCCATTCAGCAATAATAAGATCTAATTGCATAATTTTGTCATTAGCATTGACATCATGTTCATTAGAGTATTGGTCAATTCTTCAATATTTTGAAGAACAGTGTTTACACCAGTTTCCGTACCTCGGACTGTTTGAGCATATGTTAATGTATTGTTATTAGGATTTGGTTGAACGTTGTTGTTGTTATAGCTATACGTAGAATTATAATTTACATGTTCAGTAACTTCTCTGTTGTTTCTACTGTTTCTTTTGTTGATGAGTTTTTGGTATATTTCACAGCCTTTGTAGTGAGCTGTATGATTTTTAAGGCAATGTACGCTTTGTGGAGGGATATCAGTGGTTTTAGTACATTCTGCAGTAGAATGTCCCAAACCACATTTAACGCACCTGAAGGGCTTTCTACAATAAGACTTCGTATGTCCAAACTGCTGACATCTGAAACATTCTACAATTTCATTTAACTTTTTGGGAACTTCAACTTCAATAATTGCATTACCAAATGACCGCATATTATAAATTTCCTTATTGTTTGAGTTGGGTTCTAAATCCACAAAAAACATTGGAAGTGGTTGTTTCGTAGCACGACTTATGACATTTCTTACACTCCTCACTTGATGTCCTAAAAACAAAAGTTTGTCTTTAATATCCTCAACTGACGTGGAATGGTGAAGGCCCTTAATCACTACACTAAAAGCTCGTTCTTGCTTGATCTGATATGTATGAAACTTTATGTCACTTTTATCAAGATATTTTACCATTTTGACGATAAGATTCAACTGTCTTAATACTTAACCGAACCTGTCCGTCTCTTAAAGACTTATATTGATAATCAGTGTTAATAATAACTTTATTTAAACTATTTACCATTTTAAGAATATTTTCTACATTTGGAATGAAGATCGGTGGAGGTTTAAGAGCCGTTTGTTGTGATGAGATATTATCATCGTTGTTATCAGCGTTTTCATCTCTAGCAAGAGGAGCATATCGGTTTGAAGTTAATGGGCCATCTGCCAAATGTTGCCGCTTTGTTACAAAAATTTTGGGTGATTTTGAACTAGCCCTCTTACGTGCAGCACAAAGTCATTATACCCAAACCACATAGTGGCATAGGGTATAAAAATATGCTTTTTGGTTATGAATGCTTCTTATATGAATATATTATTATATTTACAAATTTAGAATAATTTTAACACGAATTTGAATAAGGATTGATTAATTTATTTATTATTAATTCATGATTTTCACTCATAAAATTAAGTATTTTTTCGTTAAATTATTTAAATTGATTTTCGTAATTGATTTTCTTCAGTATATTGAAAATTTTACTTATTATACCCTATACCACTATGTGGTTTGGGTATAATGACTTTGTGCTGCTGTTTGTAACAACCAAAAATATTTGACCTAGACCCATCTTTAATTATACCGATCGAATCAGAATCACTTTCTGAGTTGATTTAACAATGTCCGTCCGTCCGTTCGTCCGTCCGTCTGTGTGTCCATGTAAACTTTTAATCAAACTGCAGCTCGCAAATATGAATATGTTATGACGAAATTTGGTATATAAGCTTCTATCGGCCATAGGATGATCGCTTTTGAAATTGGTGAGAATCGGTCCATGTTCAGACCTAGCCCCCATACAAATTACCCATATGAAATCGACATAAATTGCCATAAGATCCAAATTGTCATATAGATCTTACTCAAATTGAGTTTGTATGCGTTCATTACATCCATTAATGAGTAGTCCAAAAACGATCCCTTTGGCCCCATATAGAGCTGCTTCCCGATCTTCACTTAAATCTATTAAAAAACAAAAATATTGCACTGATTCTTCTCAAATTTTGTTTGTATATATTTTTGCAAAATACAAGAGACTTTACCAAACATGATCAGGATCGGTCCATATAGATATAGCATCCGATATGAACTTTTTCATATCTGCAGCCAAAAAAATTAATAAAAATCCCACTCAAATTTGGTTTTTGCTTATTTTCTATGTCCAGTTAGTTGGGCCTAAGAGATAGGGTTTCTTAACGCATAGTATAGGGTATCGTATAGTCGGTCTAGACCGACTATAATTTTCTTACTGGTTTTTATTATTTTATTTTATTTTATTTTATTTTATTTTTTTTTTATAAAATGAATATTTTTCATTAAATTAATATACGTGGTTTGGGTATAATGACTTTGTGCTGCCGTTTGTAACTACCAAAAAAATTTGACCTAGACCCATCTTTTATTATACCGATCGAATCAGAATCATTATCTGATTCGATTTAACGATGTCCGTCCGTCCGTCCCTCTGTGTGTCCATGTAAAGCTTGTAATCAAACTGCAGGTGGCAAAAATAAATATATTTTGATGAAATTTGGTATATAAGCCTTTATCGGCCATGGGATGAACGCTATTGAAATTGGTGAGAATAGGTCCATGTTCAGACCTAGCCCCCATACAAATGACCCCTATGAAATCAACATATATTGCCATAAGATCCAACTTATCATATAAATCTAAGTCAAATTGGGTTTGTATGTATTTATTACATCCATTAAGCAGTAGTCCAAAAATGATCCCTTTTGGACAACTCTTAGTCATAGGCCCCATATAGAGTTGCTTCCCGATCTTCACTTAAATCTATCAAAAAACAAAAATATTGCACTGATTCTTCTCAAATTTTGTTTGTATATATTTTTGCAAAATGCAAGAGACTTTACCAAACATGGTCAGGATCGGTCGATTTTAGGGCCTAGTCCCCCTATAGATATAGCATCCGATATGAACTTTTTCATATCTGCAGCCAAAAAAATAATAAAAATCCCACTCAAATTTGATTTATGCTTATTTTCTATATGCAGTTAGTTGGGCCTGATAGATAGGGTCTCTAAACGCATGGTATAGGGTATCGTATAGTCGGTCTAGACCGACTATAATTTTCTTGTTCGATTTGGTTTTGACTCAAAAATTCGATCAATGGCAATGCCTTAAAACCTAACTCATTGTCAGTTATGATTTTCTTAGTATTCCTACAATACTTAGATATTGACTAAGGGCTTTGTTGAATTCTACCCATGATCTGTTTTGAATTTTTATTGCTTGTGCAAATTTAGAATATTTATCGATTATTGTTAAATATATCGTTTTCTCTGGACTAAAAAACATCAATATGTACTATTTGACCAGGTCTGTCAGGGGTTTCGGTTATTTTAAACTTTTGTTTTATGGGATTGCGGTCATATTTTTCTATATTGCAAATGTGACAATTGTTAGTAAATTGTTGGATTCTTAATTTAAGTTTCGGGTGATATATTTTCCTTCTGAGTTGTTAAAAATTTTCATCAATTCCGCGATGGTTATTTCTCTGATGTTCGTTTTTAATTAGTTCATGAATATCATTTTCATTTAGAATATCGTCAAGGAAATTGTTGCACTTTGCAATTTTTAAGAAGCAAGTTTCCCAAAAATATTTTAAAACGGTTTCTCTAAAAATTTCGTGTATAGGGTCATCTTCGATGTAAATAGCATTAACTCTTATAGTTTAACGCTTATTAATTATATCCTATACCACTATGTGGTTTGGGTATAATGACTTTGTGCTGCTGTTTGTAACTACCAAAAATATTTGACCTAGACCCATCTTTTATTATACCGATCGAATCAGAAATACCTATCTGATTCGATTTAACGATGTCCGTCCGTCTGTGTGTTCATGTTAAGCTTGTAATTAAAGTGCAGGTCGCAAATATGAATATATTTTGATGAAATTTGGTAAATAAGCTTTTATCGGCCATGTTCAGACCTAGCCCCCATACAAATGACCCCTATGAAATCAACACAAATTGCCATAAGATCCAAATTATCGTATAAATCTTAGTCAAATTGGGTTTGTATGTGTTTATTACATCCATTAATCAGTAGTCCCATATAGGGCTGCTTCCCGATCTTCACCTAAATCTTTCGAAAAACAAAAATATTGCACTGATTCTTCTCAAATTTTGTTTGTATATATTTTTGCAAAATACAAGAGACTTTACCAAACATGGTCAGGATCGGTCCCCATATAGATATATCATCCGATATGAACTTTTTCATATTTGCAGCAAAAAAAAAATTAATAGAAATCTCACTCAAATTTGATTTATGCTTATTTTCTATATCGAGTTAGTTGGGCCTGAGAGATAGGGTTTCTAAACGCATGGTATAGGGTATCGTATAGTCGGTCTAGACCGACTATAATTCTTTTACTTGTTTTTTATGCTATTTATCATGTCAGTTTCACTCAAACTACTTGCAGTTATTATTTTTCTAGTGATTTTAAAAATGACTTTATTTACTATTTTTAAAGAAGCAGAATTTGATTTTTCTATTATTATCTGGTTTTTATATACATTTAATGGAAAATTGCTTTTTGATATTATATTTGGTTGTTGTTGGTGAATCAAATTTATCTGGGGTTCAATACGAGGCGATGCATCTGCATTCCCATATGTTATACCACGTTTATAAAAAATTTTGTAGTCAAACTCTTCCAATTTCAACCTCCATCTTATTAATTTCGAACTTGGTTCCTTAATCGAAAAAAGCCATTGCAATGGCTGATGGTCTGTTTGGATAATAAACTTCTTTCCAAAAAGATATGGGCGAAATTATTTTACAGCCCAAATCACCGCTAACAATTCTTTCTCCACTGCGCTATAATTAATTTCGTGCTGATTGAGCGTTCTGCTAGCATAGCAGATGTGATGTTTGTCCTGAGGCAGTACAGCTCCCAAAGCGAAATTGCTTGCATCAGTGTTTAAAACAAAGTCTTTATTAAAATTGGGATAAACAAGAATTGGGTCATTGGTGAGAAGCAGTTTCAACGTTCTGAAGCTTTCTAAGTATTCGGGATCATTTATATCTGTTTTAGCATCCTTTTTGAGGTATTTAGTCATCGGTCTGGCGATTTTCGAATAATCTTTCATAAACTTACGATAGTACCCACTTAGTCCTAAGAATTGCTTAATTTGTTTCTGTGTTTTCGGTAATGGATACTTTGTTACGCATTCAACTGTTTTTGGATTGGGTTTTATACCGTCCTGTGTTACCAAATGATCTAAAAATTCCGTCTCCCTTTTTAGAAACTCGCATTTATCTATTTGCATTTTTAAATTTGCATCCCTTAATTTATTAAAAACGTATATTACGTATATTATCTTTTGTAATAATTCTATGTTTGATTGCGTTTGTAAAAGTTAAGTTGGAATTTGTTTTATAAAATAAATCGCTATAGTGTTTCAAAATACATCTCAAATTCATTTTCTCTTCGCCATTTAAGTGGTCCATTCTAATTTTGTTTATTAAAAAACCCTCACTGTTATTTTCTTGAAGTAAATTGTCGTCAACTAAGTGGTAATTATCGGAGGTAACCGGCCACGAATTGTTTTCGTTAAGATATATTACGTTTGGGCATTTGGCAGCTGTTTCAAATTCAATTTTAAAATTATGTGTATTGTAAACTCCTTCATTATCAATTGTTTCGCCACTATAATTGCGATATTCTATGATATGGACTAAGCCGCGCTCAATATTGGTTATTAAACTAACTTTCTGAGATTTTGGATATAATATAGGCACAATTTTATTGTTTATTTTAATTTAGTTATTATCGTTATCTATAACAGCGTTATAGGTACGTAATATGTCGTTTCCTATAATTCCATCGTAATCGTCGTAAAATTTACATTCTATTAATGTCATTTTCTCATTCATATCACCTAATTCAGAAAACATTGGTATTTGGTAGATTGTTTTAGATAATATCTCACTTTGTAGGGGTTTCAATGTTATTGTTGTTGAATTAATTCTCCATTTAGGATTACATAACCCCGGATTTATAATTGAGTGAGTGGCTCCAGTATCCACTATAAATTTAAGTTTGTTTTTTAATACTATATATGGTAGTTCACCGGAGAGGCCGGAAAAAGAAAATTTTCACTTTGATGACTTGAATTTTGAACGTGACTGGGATTGTTCACATGATTGGTCCGCTGTAGACTTTTTTGGGAATTTAATAGAGAATTTTGAGTGACAGTATTGTTCAAGTTAGATTGTGGCATATTCTGTGCTACTGACATGCTTTCGAAATTAATTGGAATATTGTAGTTTTGAAACATATTAATATCCATCGGCTCTGGAATTGGTTGTTTAGAACAAAAATTTTGATGGGAATTTGATTAAAATTTTATGGTTAAAATTTTGACCGTTATTTCGATTATAATTTGGGTTATTACGGCTATTAATGAAATGGTTATTGTTGCGTTGATATCCATTGTTATTTTGGGATCTATTAGGATTATATTGATTACTTCCATAAAACGAATTACTGTTATAACTAGTTCCCCTTCCATTTGAATTAAATCGTGGATTACTGTTTCTATTGTCTCGAAGTTGTTGGTAATTGCGGTTATTATTGTTTGTACTGGGTCGACTCATATTTCTATTTTCAAAGTTACTCTTCTTATCGTTACTTCCGTATTCAGCGTATCCCGATGCAAAAACGATATTCTTTGCTTCTTCAAGAGTATCTGGATTCCTACATGCCAGTATGGTCTTCATTGGTTCAGGTATTTTTTCCTTAAAAATATTGAGAGAAGTTCTTATATTGTTCCTAGCGATTTGATCACTATTTACATATATCCCTAAATCTGATACTGTCTTGTTATTTAAACTTCGGAGTTTGTCTTTAATATTATTGTAAAAATCAATCACATTTGTTCTAAAAACTACAGATCGAAGTTTGTCGTAAAGCTGTTCTACACTTTGGCTTTCTCCAAAATAATTTATCAAAACTGTCTTAATTTCTGACCACGTTTGCGCTTGAAAATTTATTTCGATAGCTTCCTTGGCCTAACCCTTAAATCTACTTTCGATCAAATGAATAAATAATTGTTGGGAAAGTTCGTCGTATTGTATAAAAAAGGGATTAATTCTATCAGCAAGTGAAATAAAGGTATATAGGTCTGTTTTTTCACCTAAAATTCCGGCAACCGTTCCAAAAAGCTAAGAGGATTTAGAGTAGACGGTAAATAAGGAATACTTTCCTGTGCCATTTTCACTAAACAGACTATATTATTTTCACTAAATAAAATTAAGATTCTCGATGACCGAATTGAAAAAGAACACAAATTAATTGTTATATATGTGATGTAATATTAAAAGAAAGAAACAAATCTTAACGTAGGGGAAAAAATGTATGCAGATATAAAAAATATTTTCAACCAATTTACTGGTAATAATTGTTAAATTGTTATATAAAAAAAATGTTTACACATATATGTACATACTTAAATACTTATAGTTTAATGCAGCTTTCTTTTTTTATGATGATATTGTGCCTTCAACGATAGCGTATGTGCAGTCATCCTTTTATGATGTTGTAGTGTCTTCACTGATAGATTTTGTTCGATGATCATAAACAACTTTTTTTTTATTATTTAGGTGTCGAAAGTTCCTTTTCACTTGCTATATTTTCATTTTAGTATTAAAGTTTTTCAAAATTTATATGCGTTTTCTCTATAAAAAATTTTCGTTCCGTTTTTCTTAAATTTTTTTCGGGAATGTCTTTTTATACCCTATACCACTACGTGGTTTGGGTATAATGACTTTGTGCTGGTGTTTGTAACAACCGAAAATATTTGACCTAGACCCATCTTTTATTATACCGATCAAATCAGAATCACTTTTTGAATCGATTTAACTATGTCCGTCCGTCCGTCCGTCCGTCCGTCAGTCTGTTTGTCCATGTAAACCTTGAAATCAAACTGCAGGTCGCAAATATGACTATTTCGATGAAATTTGGTATATAAGCTTTCATCGGCCGTGGGATGAACGCTATTGAAATTGGTGAGAATCGGTCGATGTGCAGACCTAGCCCCCATACAAATGACCCCTATAAAATCGAAATAAATTGCCATAAGATCCAAATTGTCGTATAGATCTTAGTCAAATTGGGTTTGTATATGTTTATTGCATCCATTAATGAATAGTCCAAAAACGGTCTCTATGGGACAACTCTTGGTCATAGGCCCCATATAGAGCTGCTTCCCGATCTTCACTTAAATCTATCAAAAAACAAAAATATTGCACTGATACATCTCAAATTTTGTTTGTATATATTTTCGCAAAATACAAGAGACTTTACCAAGAATGGTCAGGATCGGTCCATTTTTGGACCTAGTCCCCATATAGACATAGCAGCCGATATGAACTTTTTCATATCTGCAGCCAAAAAAATTAATAAAAATGCCACTCAAATTTGGTTTATGCTTATTTTCTATATCCAATTAGTTGGGCCTAAGAGATAGGGTCTCTAAACGCATGGTATAGGGTATCGTATAGTCGGACTAGACGGACTATAATTTTCTTACTTGTTTTTATTTGGGAATGTTTTCTTTCCTTTTATTTCAATCTATATAGTTTTTGGTTGGTTTGATTCCAATATAAGGATTTTTCATTAATTAGAAGCACTTTTTTAAAATTTTCATATTGTCATTAGAGTTTTAGTTTTAATTATTAATAATATTTTTTTTTATATAATAATTTAAGTGTCTTTTTATAATTGCTCAAATTTTTATGTTTAATTTTAAACTTGAAACGTAACATTAATTTTTTTTTCACTTTCTTTTTTTGAATTGGGTTTTAAAAAATGTTTTTATTTTTTTAAAAGTTTAATTTTCAACATAATAAATAATGTTCATAAAGGTATATCCTTTTAGACATTGAAATGCCAAGTATCCTTATTAAATATAAACTCACAAGGATACCCGTGTATCCTACCGACTGCGCCAATTTTGTCGTAGGTTTTTATTTTAAATAAATTACACGAAAATTTGTTTTTTTAAACTTTTATTTAATGATTATTTATTTTAAAACTTATTTTAATATTTTATTATAATATCATGTCCTTAATTTAAGAATAAGTCACAAACTTTTAAAACGTTCGCCTTGGCTTCCGAAATCAGACCCTGGTGTCATTTAATTTAAAAGTCTTCTAATGATCATGATTGTGCATGCCTTTCTATTTACTCTTACAAGAAAACAACAATATAAAACTGTGCACGCATAATCATGATTTATCCTTGGCAACAAGTAGAAAATAAAAGATCACTGCTTTTACCAAGTAACCGAACTTTATATGAAAACAGGTTTCTGTAGAACAAATTTGGGGATGTGGAATCAATCCACTTCTCTTACATACACATTGTGTATGTAAGAAAGTAGACATGATTGTGCATGGTTGATCACAATTAATGTTCTCAATTAATAACAAAATAATAGTTCAAAAACAGGTTTTTCATATAACAAAACTGGGCATACAGAATGATTTCACTTCTCTTACATACATACATATTGTGTATGTAAGAAAGTGAACATGATTGTGCATGGTTAAACATGATTATTGTTTTACGCTTAGTTATAATACGAAACAAAATAATATTTGTATTGCTACAAAAAATATATTAACTAAAAAACAAAACAATGATCTTAATAAACAAGTAATAATAATAATAATAAGGGTATTCCAATAGTATTGTATACGTTTGGATATGAATGGGTTTATACATATAACTCTAGACCGACTATAATTTTCTTACTTGTTTTTATTGCAAGTGTGCTATGTATATTTGTGAGCAGTGATACTACATCAAAAGAAACTAGTATGTTGTCTTTTTCTAATATATTTTGTAATTTTGTTTTTAAAGTTTTGCTGTTTATACCCTATACCACTATGTGGTTTGGGTATAATTTTGTGCTGCTGTTTGTAACTACCAAAAATATTTGACCTAGACCCATATTTTATTATACCGATCGAATCAGAATCACTAGCTGATTCGATTTAACGATGTCGGTCCGTCCGTCCGTCCGTCTGTGTGTCCATGTAAAGCTTGTAATCAAACTGTAGGTCGCAAATATGACTATTTCGATGAAATTTGATATATAAGCTTTTATCGGCCATAGGATGAACGCTTTTGAAATTGGTGAGAATCGGTCCATGTTCAGACCTAGCCCCCATACAAATGACCCCTATGAAATCAACATAAATTGCCATAAGATCCAACTTTTCATATAAATCTTAGTCAAATTGGGCTTGTATGTATTTATCAGTAGTCCAAAAATAATCCCTATTGGACAACTCTTAGTCATAGGCCCCATATAGAGCTGCTTCCCGATCTTCACTTAAATCTATCAAAAAACAAAAATATTGCACTGATTCTACTCAAATTTTGTTTGTTTATATTTTTGCAAAATACAAGAGACTTTACCAAACATGGTCAGGATCGGTCCATTTTGTGGCCCAGTTCCCTATAGATATAGCATCCGATATGAACTTTTTCATATCTACAGCCAAAAAAATTAATAAAAATCCCACTCAAATTTGGTTTATGCTTATTTTGTGTATCCAGTTAGTTGGGCCTGAGAAATAGGGCCTCAAACGCATGGTATAGGGTATCGTATAGTCGGTCTAGACTGACTATAATTTTCTTACTTGTTTTGATATTGTAGTCGGGTGAAATTATGTATTTTAGTATGTCACCTATGTGTTTGGAAAGTGCGTAGCATGATAGTTTTATCGATGAAGCTATTGGTCTTAGTGGTATGTCTGATTTGTGTATTTTGGGTAGTCCGTAAAGTCTTGGTGTCACTGCTGTATTACACGTGAGTTTTTGTTTAGTGTAAATGTCTATTTGTTGATTTTTATATAGATATGCTATGATTTTGTTATTTACTGTTTGTAGTTTGTTAGTTGGATCTGTTCTCGAGGTTTTATAAGAATTTTTGTCTTCTAGTAGGGTCTGCATTTTAGTGTTATATTCATCTTTTACATAACTACCGTCTTGTTACCTTTGTCTGCTGTTGTTAACACTATTTTGTTTCTATGTTTCTTTATAAATGTTTCTGTGTCGTGATATATTGCTAGTATATACTTATCCAGGGCTCTATTTTTTTATTCTGCGTGTTTAATTGATGATCTTATCTGCAATTCTGTTTCTCGCTATGTCCTTTTCTTTCTCTTCGTTTATGGTTGGTACTCCTCGATCAAGTCCAGCTATGATATATATTGTTGATAAATTTTCCTTGTGCATGGGTAATGTGAAATTGTTTCCCATGGAAAGTATCCATTGCATTTCATGTGTAAATTTAATGTTGGTGTTGTTGATGAACCATTCTGGATTGAATTCTAATCCGAAATGTTTGAATGCTGTGTTTTTTAGATTTTGTAATTTGTGTTCTTCAGTTTTTTGTATATTGTTGAAGATTATTCTGTATGATGTTGACTGTGTAGATGTAAAATTTTTAAAATCTTCCGTGTTTAAGGTTCTCCGTATATGGTTTTTGGTTTGTATTGAATTTGCTGTTAAATGGTTGTTCAGATGAACAGTCTGTAATTATATAAAATTGTAACATTTGAAACATAGAGGGCTCTAAATACTTCTACCGTGTACTAAAAATAGTTGACGAGCCTTCTTATTACTTACTTCACTTACAAACGAGTTAGTTAAGTCTTAGCTTTAGACAAGAAAACAACTAAATAAATGAATTTGTAAATAAAAAGAAAACATTCTTCTTATTTTCGTTGACAATTGAGACTTGACTCTGGTCCTTCATTCTGAACACTTACATGGTCCTTCGAACCGGATATATGAGACCGTGAAGAAATTCATCGCTATTTTCTTTCCGAGAGAAAATATTTCCTAAAAAGCTACTATCAAAAATATAACACAAGAAGTTAATTTTTTCCTTGTAGAAAATTTTCTAAGTGATCAAATAAATTTAGAAAATTCTTCTATTCCATAACATCAAAAAGCAAAAACTATCATCGATTAAGATAAGTATTCTTTGAAATATTGAAGCAATTTATAACATCATTTTTGTAATAAATACATTAAAACAACTCCATCTACTTTCCAATAACGTAATCAACAGCAGGAGATTAGTTGAGCATCAACGGAGGTACAAGCACTAACGTCAGAAGAAACTAACAATAACTAAGTTGCTCAATTTATCCGTTCATACTCTTTCAATAGTGAAGTGTTTTCTATGCGTTTCGGTCATCTAAACCAAAGCTAGTCGCAAAAAAAAACACAACAAAAAAATCGATTAAAGACCTAACAAAAAAAAAAGTGATACTTTATATATAAAAAAAAAAGATCGAGCGTAATATTACATTTAAATTCCTTTTATTAACTAAAAGAAAGAATTTCGGTATTAGTTATTATACATATACAGATACGCATAAAGTTGTTTTTGCAAAAAACATAAAATTTTTAAGAAAGGAATACATCCATTAAAAACGGGAATTTTTTTGTACAACTACAAAACAACGGTCGCAAAAAGTGTTAAGGTCGCAAATAATTAAAACCAAAAACAACAAACCCTCTACAAAAAACCGTTTGAAAATTCTATATTTTTTCAGAAAGTGCTAAACGCATGATCAAACGGTACTTTTTTTGCACATTTTACAAAAAAAAAAAAGTGAGATAAAACTGCAGAAAAGTTCTATGGCTATACAAGTTAACACAAAAAATATTTATTTATGATTTCCTCTTTCAAACACTTTTTGTCTACATTGCATATTCGCACACATGCCATTTTTTATAATTGCAAATTGCTGTAGTTTACCTAAAATACTTTCCCATAAAATTGTGACCAAATTTATAAATTCTTATTATGAAATTGCTGACGCTATGTCTGCAATGAATAGCGATATGTATTGTATTGTTGTTGTGTTTTTTTAATAATATCTTCCCCATAATAATGTGACCCAAAAATTTTTAACTTATAAATAAAATTTTTGACTACTAAACTTTAGTTGTAGTCAAGTACTCAAACATATCGCGTTTTAATTTAATTAAACGTAATTGGCGCCCAACGTAACTTAAACACTCAAGCAGTGTAAAACCCATCGAAATAGTGCAACGTAACTTAAACACTCAAACAGTGTAAAAAACACCTAAATAGTGCAACACTCAAGCAGTGTAAAACAAACATCTAAATGGTGCAACGTAACTTAAACACTCAAGCAGTGTAAAATAAACACCTAAATAGTGACAATTAAGTAGTGTAAAATAAAAATTAACATTTAAGTAATGCGTCAAATTAAATCACTCAAGCTGTAAAATAAAATTTAATAAAGATACAAAAATTAAGTAAAATTAAAAGGAACACCAAAAAGAGAAATCAATTATATAAAACTATCTGGCCAACATAAAAAGTGAAACTTTGCCGAAAGAAGGACCGAAAGTGACATCTACCTGAACATTCCAACAATCGAAGGCAAATACCAAAGGAAATAAACTGCAACATAAACACCAACAAAATGAAGATGATAATTTGGCTGTAAGTTGTTAGTCACACTACTATTTTTGTAAACCTTAAAATCACTTGAATTAAAAGAAATTTTTAAATTAAATATCTTGAATCAAATTAAAATCACTTAAGTAAAAAAAAAAAAAAAAATCCTATACAAAATGTTAATTTTATAAATTCTTTTACCTAAATCTTAAATTATAATTTTTACAAATTTTAAAGCGAATATTTTGAATTAAATTAAAATCACTTAAAATAAATTCTTTAAAAATTGTTAATTTTATAAATCCTTTTTTCCAAAATTCTTTTACAAATCCTGAAGTAAACTGAATATTTTTAACTAAATTAAATTAAAAGATATCTCTTACAAAGTGTTAATACTAAAATTAAGTTAATCTGACAAAAATATATATATCATTTAAATTAAAGGAAATTTTTACAAAGTACTACGAGTAATATTAAAATTAATTAACTATTCTTTTTGCGAAAATATAAATCATAAATTAAAATTTCACGAAAAATCATTTACGATATATTAAAATCACTTAAAAGATGTTTTCTACAAATAAATTTACCTAAAAATAATTTTTTAAATTAAAAGAAATTTTTTCATCGAATATTTTTAACTAAGCTTTAAGAATCACCCTCTAAAACTCAGAAATTTATTGAAACCAAACCTTACTTACAACTAAATCCTAATCCTAACCCCCCCAATCCCTCCATAAACCAAATGTTCAATCTGATACCAACATCATTAATCTAGTAACTAGGGTTTGCAGGGAACAATGTAGGAGTGTAGTTGAGAATATATTAAACCCCAGCACAGAAATTTCGGGGATCGATCAGGGAATAGACGAACAATATAGAGCGAACCACACAGACTTAGATAAGATACCCGATATCGTTCGCTGTCTTAGAGAATTTTCAGGTAATAGTGCGGAACTTAGGTCCTGGAAGAAGAGCGTTGAGAGAATTTTGAGTATCTACGAATCTACAAAGGGAACCCCAAGATATTTTGCCATTCTCAGTGTCATAAGAAGCAAGATCATTGGAGCGGCTGATGCCTCACTTGAGTCCTACAATACCCCTTTGAATTGGGAATCTATTTCACGTTGTCTCGCATTACATTATGCAGACAAACGTGATCTTGGTACACTAGAGTATCAAATGACCACCCTTGTTCAGGGTAATAACACGGTCCAAGATTTCTACCAAGATGTGTATTCTCATTTGTCGTTATTTATAAATAACATTTCGTGCATGACTATCGGAAAAGAAGCCATGGACATCCTCATCCAAACTTATAGGGACAAAGCTTTGGATACATTCATTCGTGGATTAAGGGGCGATCTTGCCAAATTATTGTGTATACGGGAACCGACCAACTTACCTCAAGCATTACACCTCTGCCTCAAGCTTCAAAATCAGAACTTCAGGAGAGTTCATGCTTTAAATAGAAATCCCAAGAATCCGCAAACAATCCCCAAGGGTCAAAATTATAGAACCCAAACAATGTATAGACCAAATGGACCCCCCACACAAACATCATTCGTAACACCGAATCATCAGCATCTAAATCGGTACCATAATCAGAATCTAACCTCGAACCATTCTCCGAATAATTACCCTAATCAATATTCAATGCACCACCGGTACCCAGAAAATAGAAACATTTATATACCTCCCCAAAGGTCTAATCAATATCCAGATTTCCCCAAACAATATCAGAATACATTCCCCATACCCCCACCAAGACCAAATGCGCCTAAACCATTGCCAAAACCTACTCCTATGGAAATTGATCAATCTTTCCAGTCAAGGAACATCAATTACATGAATCGACCAAGGACCAATGATAGATTCATGGAAAAAAGGCCATCGGATACACCCACATTCCAAGCCCAAAAAATCCAGAAAAATTTTAACATCGAAACGGACGATGACGAATTAAATGATGAAATCAATTATAATGAAAAAATGGCATCATATGAAGCAAGGGAGGAACTGCAGCCATTTCAAGAATATAATGATCAATTCGATTCATATGAGATAGAATATAGGTCAGAAACAATTGACGAACAAGAATTTGCCGATATCCATTTTTTAGAATAAACAATTCGTCTCTGCCCTACTTCGAGGCAAAGACGAAACAGGGAGAAATCCTAAAAATCTTGGTAGACACAGGATCTAACAAGAACTATATCCAATCCTCACTAGTAAAATCAATTATCCCCAAGAAGAAAAATTTTTATGCAAATTCCGGAAAAGGAAAAGTCTTAATATCACATCATACATTTATTAACCTCTTCGGACTAAAATCTACAAACTTAAAATTTTTCATTCTACCAACTCTTAAATCTTTCCACGCTATATTAGGAAACGACAGCCTAAAAGAACTCTCAGCCGTTATCTATACCGCAGAAAGCTTAATGTCCATTAAAGATACTATAAAAATTAAATTAAAACAACAAATTTCAGAGAGCGTCAATAATATTTCACAAAGATTAGATAACATTTCACTAAGAACAGATGATATGACAAAATACCAAAGACAAAAGATAGGAAAACTAGTTACGAAATTCTCGAACCTTTTCGCCGAACCTAACGAAAGCTTGACTTACACAACAACAGTGAAGGGCGAAATAAAGACTACAAACGATAATCCCGTTTACTCTAGATGCTACCCTTACCCGTCACACTTAAAGGAAGTAGTTGAATGCCAAATCGGAGAATTACTCGACCAGGGTATCATAAGACCATCGAAATCCCCATACAACTCACCGGTTTGGGTTGTACCCAAGAAAATGGATGCCTCAGGTATAATAAAACACCGAGTTGTTATTGACTATAGAAAGCTCAACACGATAACCATCCCAGATCGATATCCAATTCCAGAGATCAACGAGGTCCTATCCTAATTAGGCGAAAATAAATTTTTTACTGTACTGGATCTGAAAAGTGGATTCCACCAGATACCTTTAAGAGAAATCGACATCGAAAAAACGGCTTTTTCCATTAACAATGGGAAATACGAATTTACCCGTCTTCCATTTGGACTGAGGAACGCACCCTCAATCTTCCAAAGAGCTCTGGATGACATCCTAAGGGAACATATCGGAAAAATCTGCTACGTTTACATCGATGATATCATTGTATTCGGGAAAAACGAGCAAAAGCATTTCGAAAATATTGAGAAAATATTCCATACCTTAGAATCAGCTAATGTGAAGGTGCAACTGGACAAGTGCGAATTTCTGAAGCCAGAAGTGGAGTTCTTAGGGTTTATAATATCTACATTGGGAATACGGGCTAATCCAAAAAAAGTTGAAACAATTAATAACCTTCCAGCCCCGAAAACCCTAAAAGATTTGAGGTCATTCCTGGGTATGTCAGGATTCTATCGCCGGTTCATAAAGGACTATGCCAAATTGGCAAAACCTTTAACGGCTCTTTTAAGAGGGGAGGAAGGACGAATGTCCAAATCTTTGTCTAGTAAAATAATGATAACCTTGAATAACGAGGCATTGGAAGCATTCAACAAAATAAAGCGAACATTAATATCGGAGGATGTCATGTTGACATACCCAAATTTTCACAAGGAATTTCAACTGATAACGGACGCCTCAAACTACGCGATCGGCGCAGTTTTAGAACAAGCAGGAAGGCCTATAACTTTTATTTCCAGAACTCTGAACAAGTCGGTGGAACACTATGCAACCAACGAGAAAGAGGTGTTGGCAATAGTGTGGGCTCTTAGGAGCTTGAGAAATTACCTCTATGGATCAGTAAGGATAAAGATATTTACAGATCATCAGCCTCTGACACACGCTTTAACAAGCGGCAATACCAACAGCAAGCTTAGGAGATGGAAAGCTACGCTAGAGGAATCCAATTACGAGTTATTGTATAAACCTGGAAGCGCTAATGCGGTGGCAGATGCATTATCCAGACCCCCACAGGAGGTGTGCAATATGGACTCAATGGTTGCCACTCAACACAGTAACCAAAGCTCTCCGAAGAACTCCATTCAATTTACGGAACCTCCAATAAATGCGTTCAGAAATCAGATAATCATCGAACCTCATAATGCTCCATCATACGAATTCCAAATCGTGTTTCCGGTATACCACAGACACATCGTGCTGCAGCCGGATCTCTCTGAAGAGGAACTGAAAAGGGTTTTCGAGAAATATCTCAATCCGTCGGTGACAAATTGCGTAAAGGTGCCAGATGCAATTCTCGGAAAAGCACAGGAAATATTCTCCAATTCCTTTCACAAGTATAAAGTCCTGTACACAAGGAAAATGGTTTCCGATATTTGCAACGAATCAGAACAGGAAGTAGATATAATAAATGAGCATAATAGAGCTCATAGAAATGCCGAAGAAAATAAAACACAGCTAATGGAGAAATGTTACTTCCCTCAGATGATGGCAAAGGTAAAAAGAATAGCAAAATCATGTAAAATATGTAAAGAAAACAAATACGATCGACACCCAAACAATATTGCTATGCAGGAAACCCCAATACTACAATTCCCTGGACAAATAGTGCATATTGACATTTACATCACGGCTGGAACATCTGTCCTGACGGCAATAGATAAATTGACGAAATATGCCCAAGCGAAAATATTGAAATCAAGAGCCACAGAGGACATAAAGCAGCCATTACGTGAAATTCTCCTTAATTTTGGTATGCCCGAAACCGTCGTGATGGACAACGAAAAATCCTTCAATTCTAAGGCTATAACATTTATGATGGAAAATCAATTCAATGTGAAAATCTTTCGCATACCACCGTATGCCAGTACTGTCAATGGTCAAATTGAAAGGTTTCACTCGACACTATCAGAGATCATGAGGTGCTTAAAAGCAGAAGGCTCACAGGGCAATCTAGCCGAACTTTTGGATAAATCCGTTTATGAATATAATAACACAATCCATTCAACACTAGGAAGAAAACCATTTGAAGCATTCTTCGGAAAAAAATCGTACAGGAGCGCTGCGGAACGGGAAAAATATGGAACATAGATGATCGATGATCTCAGGCGGAGATAATTATCCGACCTGAAATACCACAATCGGAATAAAAGGGAACCTAAGAGCTATAATGTTGGAGGTAGAATTTTTGTGAAACAGAATAGGAGATTAGGTACAAAATTGTCAAAAACTTATAGGGAAGAAGTTGTAAAGGAGGACAGACATACAACTGTGTTGACAGAGGGAGGAAGGGTCATTCATAAGAATAATACTAGAAGTTGAAAAGGGAACTTATATTTTTTTTTACTATCATTTCTTTTGTTTCTTTTTCTTCTCGCTTCAGTCTATTACTAGTGAAAACCATCCTTGGCGAAGTTAAGATCCTAGACTACACCAATTCACAGGTGGTGGCAATTGATGTGGGTTTCGCTAAGATACAATCGGGTACAGTCTAACTGATACACGTCGTCGATCTGAAAAATTACGAAACACTAATGGAAAATATTGACTCTACTATAAGATCGAACGTGAGCACTTCCCATCCTCTCTATCGTTTCCTCATCCACGAAATCCGACAAATTAAAAATCATTTAGATTATCTTAAACCTAGAAATAAACGATCTCTGAATTTTATTGGCTCTGCATGGAAGTGGGTTGCTGGTAACCCAGACCATGACGATTTCGAAATAATACAACAAAAAATAAATAACGCTTTGGAAAATAATAATAGACAAGTAATCATTAATAGAATGACTTTGGATAAAATTAACGAAATTACTCTAAGGACCAATCAAATTCTGAGATCCGAAAGAACCGTAGGCCCGATGGATTCCTTAATGACTAAACTAAAATATAAATTAGAAATTATAAAAGACGAGGTCGTCAACCTTCAATACGCCATCCATTGGGCGAAAGTGGGAGTCTTAAATTCATTTATTTTAACTAACGATGAAATAAAAACAGCTGAAAAGCTCTTTTCCACTGAGAATATTACGTATTTGAATATTGAGGAATCTTTCGAGTTTAGCGAAATTAAAATAGCTACTAATCATAATTCTCTTCTTTATATTATAAACATCCCAACAACAAGGGAAGAATTTTGTACTAATCTAGTAATAACTCCTGTAAAGTCAGGGAAATTCAGTAGTGAGATCGAATTTAATAAAGTTTTAAAATGCAAAGAGAAAATCTACGGTATTAAGAAAAATTGTAAAAACTATAGCAAGTTGACATTATGCAATGGCAACGAAATTGAGGATATTCGTGAATCCAAATGCCTACCTAACTTGATACGGAGTAGACCTTCTAACGGTGCACTCTTGTTGAATCAATTTAATGGTACCATCTCTGTAGGTAAGGAGTCTTACAATTTAAATGGTACTTTTCTAATAAAATTTCATAACGAAGCAGTTTCTGTAAACGGTAAGACTTTTAGTTTATCGAAAATAACATTCTCTAATCCTACCAGCAGTGGTACAGCCAAAGATGAATGATACCCACATCGAAGAGGCCCTTACTCTAGACTTGATAAGAGAAATGCATGTTAATAACACAGAGTCAATCGCACTCCTGAATATTCAGAGTAAATGGGGTGATCTCATAAGCTGCTCATTGATAATTGTTGTAATATTTGTCAGTGTTTTTGTCTGCTTAAAGGGGAGACGTAAACCTAAAGAAAGAAATTGTTTCCCTAACGCCAACCTCAACATTGGTTCGATACAAAATGCATCCCAAACGGATGATGTGGTAAAAGGTTACTCAATATCAAGAATTTCTCAAATTCCCTACTTTTGATCTAACAATCGAGACGATTGTTCTATGGGGGGAAGAGTTAACACAAAAATATTTATTTATGATTTCCTCTTTCAAACACTTTTTGTCTACATTGCATATTCGCACACATGCCATTTTTCATAATTGCAAATTGCTGTAGTTTACCTAAAATACTTTCCCATAAAATTGTGACCAAATTTATAAATTCTTATTATGAAATTGCTGACGCTATGTCTGCAATGAATAGCGATATGTATTGTATTGTTGTTGTGTTTTTTTAATAATATCTTCCCCATAATAATGTGACCCAAAAATTTTTAACTTATAAATAAAATTTTTGACTACTAAACTTTTGTTGTAGTCAAGTATTCAAACATATCGCGTTTTAATTTAATTAAACGTAATTTACATATTTTAATTTTTCTCTCTTAAATTGGCAAGAAACCAAAATCTGCCAACTTCAAGGGCAATCAATTCCGTTATATTATATGCATACTTTTACATTTGAATAGTTAAACCCAAAGAGGATCAAGTCTCTCTTAACTCCCAGTTCAAAGTAGACAAGTTCATTTTCTAAAGCTCCATTCTGTTTCATTCCATCCTGAGCAAAATATAAAACTAAGAGAAAATTGTATTCAAATTCGAAAAAGTGAGTGCCGTAAAATTCTGTCGTCATTTTGAAGAAAACAACAACAAATATCATTTTTAAATCTGAGAAACATTTTCTTTTGACATTTGAGTAATATTCAATGGCAAATAATTGTGTATAAAGTCTAGCAACATTATGTTTTAACACTTGATCTAATATTCAAAGACAAATACTTGTGTGTAAAATCTATTCAACATTTGTTGCTGATCTTTATCAAAAATTAAAAATCGTCAACTCTTAAAAAGTCTAGCAACATTTTGTTTTAACACTTGATCTAATATTCAAAGACAAATACTTGTGTATAAAATCTAGTCAACATTTGTTGCTGATCTCTATCAAAAATAAAAATTCGCCAAACCCTTAAAAAAAAAAATAAATAAATAAATGAACGTTTTTATGATACGGAATCTACAATACATATAATAATTAACAATACCAACAAATTTTGCAGCGAATAACCACAATAAAAATAATTATTAACTGCTAAATCCATCCACAATTTATATGGCTACTGGAGCCGGACTACAAGTAAATTTATTTTCTCAACCAAACTAATACTACGTACGAAAAGCGGTAACTATAATTTGTATATTCCTATATTGTTATTTGTATTTAATTGTAACTTATAAACCATTTTTGAATTTGCTTATTCACCCTGTACCATTTCCTACGTTTATTTGTTCGATATTTGCTCATTTGTGCATCCACGCGGTAAAGTAAATTATTTATCAACTATTCTGGCATTCAATTTATAGACGGAGGTCGTTGTTAGAATTCCGAGCCCTGTTTGCTTTAGATATTACTGACCAAAAATATGTCTTATCTTCAACAATTCATAAGATCCACCGATAGATTCATTCAATTTGACGCTGAGTTTGATGAGACGCAGCTTTCTGAATATTCTAGCTTTTCTCTGGAAGTACATCGGGATGAAATGAAATCAATCTGGGAAGGTGTAAAAGTCATATATGAAAAATGACGTTCAGAGTTAATTAATAAAAATGGAGCCAATGAAGATGATGAACCAATGGATCAAGAGACAATAGCCTCACGCTATCAAACAGCATATACAACTTACGTTAGGTTTATTTCTACCTTAAACGCATGTATTCACGAACTTACAACATTTTTGTCAGAATCTAATAATCCACAAAGTTTGTCACGGGACACTAGGCCACTTCATAATATGCAGCTTCCTCCATGTGACACTGATGTGTTCCATGGTGACTACCATTCCTGGCCAACTTTTCGCGATTTATTCACGGCTCTTTACATCAATAATTCGCGCCTCTGTAACGTTGAAAAACTATTCCATCTAAACCGAAAAACTAGCGGTGAAGCAAAGGACATTGTTAAAAAATCGCCTCCTACTAACGAAGGGTTTGATATAGCATGGAAAAGTCTGAAAACTCGATATGAAAATAAAAGATTGTTAGTAAATAGCCAGCTTAGTATTCTCTTCAACCTTCCAAAAACTTTTGCAGAATCTTGCGAAGAAATCAAGTCCTTACAAAGGCAACGTAATAGCTGTGTGTCCGCTCTCGAACTTTACAAAGTAAGCATCGAAAGTTGGGACCCCATATTTGTTTATATATGTACCAACTGTTTTCCAGAAAATACAATAGCTCTTTGGGAGCAATCGATAACCAATAGAAAAGAACTGCAAAAGTGGTCAAAAATGAACGAATTTCTCACGAATCGTTATCAAACTCTTGAATCCGTTTCTGAGGTCAGAAGGACTTCAGTAAATTCTACCTCTTATAACAGAGTCGAAACTCCAGATATAATCAGAAATGCTAGGAGAATAAGTAGCAATAACGTCAATATCGCACCAAAATTAAATTTTCAATGTCATCTTTGTCCTGCTAGCACATAATTCGACAATGTCCCAAGTTTCTTCAGATGAGTGTGAACGAAAGGTTCTCATTTGTGAAAGAATATAAATTGTGTTGGAATTGTTTCGCAGGGCAACACAGTGTTAAAGATTGTATAAGTTCTTTTAATTGTCGAACATGTGGTAAAAGACATAACACTCTTCTTCATAAAGAAAATGTTCAAGTTTACAATTCGTCAAACAAAAATAATCAAGATTCATCTTCGAAACAATCAACCTCATCAAACCTTCGTTCATGCTTTGCATCCAATTCCAAATCAGTTATACTTGCAACTGCAATGGTTCAAGTTCACCACAAGGGTGTTAAATTTCCTGCTAGTGCATTTATCGATTCAGGGTCCGAAGGAACTTTCATATCTGAGCGTCTTTTTAAACGTATGGGCAGACTTTTTAAGTTAGTTATTGCTCAAATAAGTGGTTTAAATGGTTCAGTTTCTGCACAGTCTAATAGAATAACTCAAATTATTGTCAGTTCTAATGGTTATAACGATAATAAAGCTGAAATAGATGCCTATGTTCTTAAAGAACTTTCCGGAAATCTTCCAACTAGTTACATTGATCCAAAAATCGTATCTAAATTCACCAATTTAACGTTAGCTGATCCGTACTTCTACAAAAATTCACAAGTCGATATCCTTATTGGCGAAGATACTATAGATAAATTTGAACTCGATGGTTTCAAAAGAAATGTTTACGGTCGTTTGAAAGCAAAAGAAACCCTTTTCGGTTGGGTCTTGTCTGGAAACGTTGAATACTCAACACCTCCTCCAACTCGAGTTGTAACATGTGCGTCAAAAGTGTCACTTGAGAAACAGCTAACGCGTTTTTGGGAGGTGGAGGATATTCCACATAAGCCAGTTGTTTCCGTAGCAGATCGTTTCTGTGAAGATTTATATGTAAGGTCAACCCAACGTAGAGAAGATGGGCGCTATATAGTGTCACTTCCGTTTAAGAAAACATTTTTAAATGGTTCCGAACACTTAGGAAATTCAAGAAATATAGCCATGGGTCAATTCCTTCGTAATGAATTACGTCTTGCTAAAAATATGGAGCAAAAATATAAGTATGACTCCGTTGTACAAGAGTATTTAGAGCTCGGTCATATGAAGAAAGTATCACCGCCTTCTAATTCCGAAAAATTTGAAAATTATTACCTTCCACACCATGCTGTTATAAAACCAGAAAGTTCTACAACAAAAATTAGGGTTGTATTTAATGCCTCTTGTCCTACATCGAATGGTAATTCCTTAAACGACATGTTATATCCAGGTCCTATCCTACAAAAAGACCTTATAATTCTACTGTTAAAATGGAGATTTCACCGATATGTCTTTAACAGCGACATCGAAAAGATGTATCGACAAATCCTTGTTAATCCAAATGATACCCCTTTTCAAAGGATACTTTTCCGTAAAAGCAATTATGATGAAATCCAGGATTACGAACTGAAAACAGTAACATTTGGCGTGAACTGCGC
Organism: Cordilura impudica; assembly: GCA_963682025.1. Taxonomy (NCBI): domain Eukaryota; kingdom Metazoa; phylum Arthropoda; class Insecta; order Diptera; family Scathophagidae; genus Cordilura; species Cordilura impudica. The sequence continues at coordinate 228,341,954 of OY821517.1, forward strand.
TCCGTACCTAGCAATCAGGACCCTCATGCAATTGGCGGCTGATGTTAAAAAATGTTATCCAGTTGCAAGTGATATTTTGGAAAATTTCATGTATGTAGATGACGCCTTGTACGGAGCTCATGACATTCCTACCGCAATCAAAGCAAGAGATCAACTAATAACAGCATTAAGTTCGGGAGGTTTTAATCTCCGTAAATGGACTTCCAATTCGCCTTAAATTTTAGAAGATATTCCAAAAACCCATCTCCTACAATAAGATTTTTTGAATTCGAAGATACCAGCAATGCCAAAACACTCGGTGTTCGTTGGAACGCTAAATCTGATATATTTTATTTCTCCGCCAAACCGTTATCCAAAAAGAAAACCATAACAAAAAGACAAGTCTTGTCTGAAATCTCAAAATTGTTCGATCCTGCTGGTTGGCTTTCACCTTTTATCATTCTATCAAAAATTTTAATGAAGAAAATTTGGGAACACAAATCCGATTGGGACCAAGTTCTACCCGATGTCTGTCTCCAGTATTGGAATTTAGTTATACAAAACTACTCAGATATTAATAAAATTAAAATACCCAGATGGGTTTCATTTACTCCTAAATGCAAAATAGAAATCCATGGATTCTGTGACGCTTCCGAACAGGCTTACGCTGCGGCTATATATGTTAGAATTGTTGTCAAAGATTCGATTTCATTGCACCTCTTAACTGCAAAATCTAGGGTTGCCCCTGTGAAATGCATTTCTCTTCCAAGGCCTGAACTTTGCGGCGCAGTACTTCTAGCAGAGATGATGGAATCGATTCTTCCATCATTAAATACTCCACATTATTCACTATTCAAATGGTCAGATTCTACAATTGTCCTTTCTTGGCTCCGTAGATCCCCTCGCTTTGCCAACGAGAGGACTATATCCAAGCGATTTAGCTCAATGTAATCTCTGGTGGCCCAAATCTAATCTAACGACCTTAGAAACCGAGGAAGAACTGAAACCAATCAGAGTTAATTTTTCATACTTTCCAAATAATGACGAGGTCCTGGATAGGTTTTCGAAATTCCCTACTGCTATTCGAACTCTGTGTTATGTTTTTAGATTTTTCCACCGAAATCATCCAACGTATCGAAATTCATTCCATTATGATTCCCCATCCATTTCACACGACGAAATTACCCGTGTACGAAATCGTTTGATTCTCATAGCTCAAAAGGTGGCATTTGCAAAGGAGTATAAGGCAATTCAAAATAATGATAATATCTCCCCAAGTAGTTCCATATTGAACTTAAATCCATTTCTTTATTCGAACAAACATCTTCGAGTTAACGGCCGCCTTGCAAATTCCCAATCATGAAAAAATTTCCTATAATTCTTCCTTATAATTGTCGATTGTCAAAACTTGTGGTTCAGTTTACTCATACTCTTTCTCACCATGGGGGCAATCAACAAGTCCTCCGATTAGTTAGAATGCAATTCTGGATTCCTAAATTAAAGAACTTAATTAAAACAACTATCCATAATTGTAAGCAATGTGTTCTCTATAAAGCAAATGTTAAAACTCAGATTATGTCCGCTTTGCCTCCAGAAAGAACCGAGCTGCAACGACCATTTTACAACACAGGAATTGATTTCGCTGGTCCCTTTGAGTTAAAAAGTTTTACAGGTAGAGCCTGCCGTATCACCAAGGGATATGTGTGCGTATTTGTATGTTTTGCAACGAAAGCAATACACTTGGAGGCTACAACAGACCTATCAACCCCAGCCTTCATCGCAGCATTTAAACGATTTACATCCAGACGGGGATATCCATTAAATTTGTACTCCGACAATGGCACAACTTTTATTGGTGCATCCAGACAAATGGCGAAAGAATTCTGAATTACATCCCGGTCGAAACTTCTTTCAAACGTCATTTATCAAAATATTCAATGGCACTTTATTCCACCCGGTTCACCACATATGGGTGGCCTTTGGGAAGCTGGGGTAAAAAGTTTCAAAACCCATTTCCGTAAAGTCGCTGGGAGTTTCAAATACACATATGATGAATTCTCCACTCTGTTAGCAAACACTGAATGCTGTTTGAATTCAAGACCAATTTCGCCTATGTCCGAAGATCCGCTAGATTTAAACTCTTTGACTCCAGGCCAATTCCTCACAGGAAGTCCTTTGCTTGCTCCTCCAGATCCCAGAATTGAATCTCAACCTATTTCCATCGTAAACCGCTGGCAACGGTTAAGGGCTATTCAGCAGCAATTCTGTCAAATACCTCAATTCAAAAATGAATACCTCAAGGAGCTCCACAAGAGGAACAAGTGGAAGACATCTGAGGATAATATTTCTGTTGGAACTATGGTAGTTATCAAGGACGATAATCTATCGATCAACGATTGGCGACTGGGTCGAATTTCCAAAATCTACTATGGGACAGACAATAGAGTGAGGATAGCCGACGTTATAACCCAACGAGGAACTTTCACACGCCCTATAGTCAAGCTAATTATTTTGCCAGTTTAACTTAAATCATTTCTTTTTCCTACGCTTATTCATAGTTTAATATTTAATTTACTCCAGTTCAGAACTTTCAATCCATCATTTTATGGTTCCCTTTTTCTTTATAATTCGATTCCTTTCTAATATTTTCCAACTTCATCTAGTATAATTACTCACCATTCATTATCATTATTTATAGGTAAATCATGTCATCTAACTGCGATACACAAGATCTGGCTATCAGCAGAATTCCCCCACAACACCACTCGTTTAGATGCCGATTATGCAAGGGATAGTGCCAAACCTTTCTAAAAATGGATGTTGAAAGGCGATCCCGAACTGTACTTTTATTGGATTATTGCCCAAATTGCCTTGCCCACGAGCATTCATCTAACTCATGTTTTCACAACAAAGGATGCCATATTTGTTCTAACAAACATCACACGCTACTTCACTGTCACGAATCAGTTCGTACCAACAGTAAACGTTTGAAAAATTCCAATCATCGAGGCATACATCACCGTGAAAGGACACCCAACCGAAGAAGACAATTTATGTCAACAAATTCGAATACGTCCATAACATCAATTATATCACGTCACATGGTTTCGCTGTTGCCGACCGCAACTGTCATAGTAGTTTCTAACCCACACCGGCAATCCATCAGAGCTTTTATTGATATTTGTTCCCCTACAGCAGAATTGCTATGGAGCTTGCTGATACACTCCAATTGAAGACTTATAAGATTGAAAATGAGATGTACTCACAACTTTTACTGACATCAAAAATAGACCGTCAAATACGCCTTTATGTAGATGCCAGAATTGTTTCGAAAATGTCAATGAAAACACCATCTTCATCAATTAATTCATCAATTATAAGCAAATTCTCCCATCTCATGCTCGCTGATGCAGAATTCTACACTTCACATGGAATAGCTTTAGTGCTTGGAAACGACACATGCTGCAAGATTTTCAAAACTGGTATCATTCCCGGTGGCACTGGCTTACCACTAGCACAAGACACTGTATTTGGATGGGTACTTTCCGGACCTTGTGCCCAATAACATTTTGTTTACAACCTCATTTTAAAATTCGCAATGCTTCAGAAAATTTGTACGCCGAGTTAACCTATGTATATTTTATATATTCTCTTGTAGAAAAACTACACTTCGAACAATATTACATTCATTAATTTCACATTTATCTGTAATCGTAATATTTAACGTTCATTTGAATTGCATTTAATTATTTATTCTAAATTTTCCATTTGAATTGTATGAATTAATTAAAAAAAATAAATATATATATATATATACATATATTGTAGTCCCTGCAAAGGGGCCCGTGATGTTCAGATGAACAGTCTGTAATTATAAAGGGTCCGCCAAATAACTTTTTTTTTTTGAAAATGCTATAAAAAAAACTACTGAATATTTTCTCAAATTTCTTTTTTTTTTGAAAGTACAATCGTTCCGGTTAACAATGAAAAATAACTTCATTCAAATGGCTGCCTCGGCTGGCCATGCAGTAGCCTACACGATCGGTTCAATTTTTAAGTACATTATCGATTGTGTGCAGCTGTATTTCACCAATGGCTTCACGAATATTGTCCTTTAAAGCGTCAATTGTCTCTGGCTTGTTGGCGTAACACTTATCTTTGAGGGCACCCCACAAATAATAGTCCAACGGTGTCAAATCGCAGCTCCGAGGTAGCCAAACGACATCAGCTCTGCTGCTGATAATGCGATCTTCAAAAACATGGCGCAAAACAGCGAGTGTAGCTTCGGCTGTGTGGCACGTAGCGCCGTCCTGTTGAAACCACATGTTGCCAATATCCTCCTCTTCAATTTTTGTGAACAAAAATTCGTTCAACATGGTCCGATAACGATCGCCATTGACTGTAACGGCCACTCCTTGTTCATTTTCGAAGAAAAATGGCCCAATTATGCCTCTGGACCAAAATCCGCACCAAACAGTGACTCGTTTTGGGTGTATCGGGTTTTCAATGTATGCTGCGGGTTTTCTGTGCCCCAAATGCGACAATTTTGCTTGTTTACATACCCGCCAAGATCAAAATGAGCTTCATCTGAAAAGATGATTTTTTGTGGCAAAATCGGCATCTTCTGTAAGTCGATCGCAGGCCCACTTAGCGAAGCGAAAACGCATTGGATGGTCAGTTGGCTTCAACTCCTGAACCAATTGGACTTTGTATGTCGTCATACCAAGGTCTTTATGCAAAATTCGTCTCAGTGATGCCTCCGAAATGTTCAATTCTTGAGAACGACGGTGAATTGATGTTGATGGCGCTTCACGCACACTTTCTGCCGCAGCAGCAATATTCTCGGGTGTACGCACTGTTTTTGGCTTTTCACGCTTTGGATTATCGATGAGGATGCCAGTTTCTTTCACTTTTTTCACAAGATAACGAACATACGGAGCTGGCGGTGCTTCCCTTCTTTCAAAATCCGTACGCAATTTTCGCACACATTCTGCAACATTACCATGATTTTTAAAGTAATGTCGCAATATTTCCCAGCGTTGTTCAAGCATATACACAACCATATTCGTTCAGCGGAAGGATAAAACTAATTATCTGTCAAATCAGACATGAGCTAAGTGTTACCATTCAAGAAATAAGCACCAGTTGAAAAAAAACGTTAGATGGCGGACCCTTTATAAAATTGTAACATTTGAAACATAGAGGGCTCTAAACACTTCTACCGTGTACTAAAAATAGTTGACGAGCCTTCTTATTACTTACTTCACTTACGAACGAGTTAGTTAAGTCTTAGCTTTAGACAAGAAAACAACTAAATAAATGAATTTGTAAATGAAAAGAAAACATTCTTCTTATTTTCGTTGACAATTGAGACTTGACTCTGGTCCTTCATCCTGAACACTTACAATGGTGAATTGTGATGTTCGTTTGTTTAATTTTTAGTTTGTTGAGTTTGATCATTTATTGACTCCAAATACTAATACCCGAGAATTTTTATCGAACTTCAATTTTTTGGGTTTTACTTTGCCTACCATGAAATCAATTTTTGAAGTCATCTTGAGCACTGGGTCAAATTAGGGATTCCAAACGCAAAAAACCAAATCTGCCAAAAATCTTGAATAAAATAATTTGTTATCTTTATTTTCTGAAAAACTTAAAATTTTCATCCAAAAAAATTGTGAAAAATAATATATAAATAACATTCTCATCAAATTGCGCTTTATTTATGTAACAATTTTTTTAAGGTTTTCTAAACTTCATTGAATTTAAATTAATGTTTTCTTATCCTGAAATGCTATTAATGTCTCCTGAATGGCAATATTTAATTTTAATTTTAATTTAATTTAATTTATTTCATTATTTTTCCATTACAACAAGATTTACAATCTTATAATTAAAGTAATGGATTTTTACAAAGTAATGATGAATAAGTACATGTAAAAATACACATTATATAAATAGTACACAGTATAACAGAAAAAAATTAATTTAATAAATAAAACCCAAAAAGATAAAAAATTAATAAAAAAAAAAAATGGTTAATACATATCAAGCATAATGGCTTAATTTAATAAAAATATAGAAATAAATAAATAAATATGAATATAAAAGAAATAAGTTTTTTTTTTTAAAAGAAACAATTTATATATATAAATGAGAGCTGAAATCAATTACATTTAATTAATTATGAGTGAAATTGAAATAGTTCTTTATTAAATTGCTGGTCGTTGCTTATAAATTGAATGGACGAGGGTAGCATGTTCCAAAGACGAACTGAATTAATATAGAACTGCCACTCAGATATTAAGCTTCGATATCTTAAGTTTATGATATCGTTCGATCTTGGTGAACGTGTAAAAAGTAATCTTTCGGACAAGTAAGGCGGTGCACGTGTATATATAATTTTGTGTAGCAGTAATAGCGTTCTTATTTTCATTAAATCAGTAAGAGTCATCCCATATAGTTTTTTGGAATATTGAGATATATGATCATATTTTCTTAAATTAAAAACATATCTTAATATTGCATTATACGTTGATATTAGTTTTTTTCGACTTGTAAAATCGCAACTTGCATATATTTCACATCCATATAGTAGAGTTGGTATTAAGTAGGTTTTTGCCAATAAAATTCTAATCTTAAGTGGTGTAACATACTGGGTGTTCCACAGTGTCCGTAGTATTGCATAAGTTTTCCCTGTAGCAGCATTTATATGGTCGCACCATGTGAGAGTGGAATTAAAAGTGATACCAAGATTCTTGGCTGTTGATACAGTTTCTATTTTTTGATCATTAAGCATTACAATCGGCTCAAAAGGTAACTTCAAAGTTTTCTTAGCTATTATTAAACACTTAGACTTTATAGGATTAAGACACCAACCGTTTATATTTGCCCAGTCATGAATGTGTTTCAGATCTCTGTTTAGTTTTTCCAAACAATCGTTTATGTTGCTTAAATCACTACCTATATAGAGTTGTACATCGTCAGCATACATGTGGAAATTACAGTATTGTAAATGTCGCACTAAATGGTTGATGTAAATTGATCCTTGTGGATCCTTGTGGAACTCCTTTCAGAACAGGCAATGGACTTGAAATTTTATTCTTTGCAAATACAGATTGGCGACGGGATGATAAATATGATGACATAAAACATGTAGATAGAGGAGAAAAATTTAACAATTTAAGCAACTTCAGGCAGAGAACTTCATGATCCACAGTATCAAATGCTTTGGAGTGGTCAAGAAGAACAAGGAGCGAGAATTTCCATCGTCAATTTTGCTACGTATTTCTTCAGATACATCAATAAGGGCTGTTATGCAGCTGTATTGTGGTCGAAATCCTGATTGCCTATTTGTCAACAAATCATTATTATTGACGTAATTACTTATTTGACCATGGAGTAAATGTTAAAAAACTTTTGACAAATACGGTAGTATTGCAATTGGTCGGTATTCGTTGTTTGGTTTTGGGGTGGGTATGATTTTCGCATATTTCCAATTTTGGGGATAAACGCCCTTAGTGATAATATTATTGAAGATGTACGTGATATAGGGTAACATTAGCGGAATAATAGCTTTCAGAAATTTGCGATGAATGCTGTCAACCCCAACTGCATTTGATTTAATCGCGAGACAACTACATAGAACATCCGATTGATTTACACAGTTAAAGTTAAAACAATGACCAGAAATAGTTGGACAGTGGTCATAAAAGCTTTTATTCGGATGAACATTGGGAAGATTTGTAAAGGACTCGTTTACTTTCTCTACATCTATGTCACTGGTAGCCACACACGATGATTTGCCAACAACAATTTCACGTATAGCTTTCCAAGTCTGGTTGGATCCAACAGCTGATAAAAAATGATTAGAATAATACTCTGATTTCGCACTGTTTATCATTCTATTCACATCTCTTCTTGCATTATAATATTCAGTATGTAAATTGGGAATTTTGAAAGTTTTCCAAGTTTGTAAGCAAAATCTCTTTTCCTTAGCTTTTCATTTAACGATTTTGGGACGGATTTCCTAAATACATCCAACAGGTTATTTTCTAAAAAATCCAGCTGGCTATCTACTGAAGGCATGTAATAAACAGAATCCCAATCAATATTTGATAGCTCAGATGACATAATGTTATAATAAATATTCTTGAAATCATGGAAGATAACCTCAATACAAACATACTGCAATTGAAAATCAAATGCTAAAAATATTAAATCATGTTTGGAGAAGCAAGGTGCTGATAGCTGATCATGTAACAGAACTTTATCAATGTTGCTGACAAAAAATATATCCAATAGCGTGTTGTAGAGGTAAAATGTGTTGGGATTGAAGTATTTGTCGGCGACAAACCAATCGACTTCATGTCATTAATAAGATGGCTTTCAGTGATGATGTTGGAATTAAAGTCTCCACATATTATGACATCGTTATACTTAAGGGTAAGCGTTTCCATTGTTTTGTTAAAAAAGTTTGTACTGACTCTACAGTTAGGTCTATAGACAGATCCTACAAGTAATTTACGATCATCGGCTACAACCTCAACTAATAAATATTCAATTTTATTATCAGTGGAATTGCCTGGACTATCAATAAACTTAGAGCTGCAGCAAATTTTACTAACAATCCCTTTTTTTACATATATAGCCACACCACCACAAGGACTTTTCCTATCACAACGATATATATTGAAACCTTTTAACTCGATAATGGAATCAGGAACTGATTCATTAAAACACGTCTCAGACACACACAATATCTACACCAGAGCTTTCAAATATATATCGAAACTCATCAATTTTATTCTTTAGACTATGACACAACTTAATACCAGGACGCTGTTTACATAGTACACGGATCATGTTAGAAGTTACATCTTTGGAACTGAATACCATTCTATCCATATGAGATGTCATAATTGTAATAGTGTTTGATATAAGCAACGCTAGCAAGGCATAATTTTGCATGTTCAGCTGTAAGTAAAAAATTTATATAATGTAGAGTTATTTTTGAGAAACAAAAAGTATTTGAGCAAAAAATATAAAATGAATAAAAAAATATATAAAATGAAAATGAAAATAAAAAAAAATTAACTAAATTTACTGCCATTATAAATAAAAAGTTAGTTTTTGCCATTAGGTTGTGCCGCGTCAGGAAAAAAGTTTATCAGGGCATCCATGCTGTCAATGCGTACTGGTTGGTCATCACTATTTAATCGTATATAGACTACGCCACGCATTGTGAAAGCAGACTTTAATTGTTTTGTATTTTTAAGCCTCACCGCAGCCTGAAGTATTTTAAAATTCGATGAGGTTAAATTTTCATTTATATAAAATGGTCGATCAGAATCTTCTCCTATGTAATTTAACAATAAAAGGTGTTTTGTTTCGGTTACGAAAGCTAGCAATGGATTTCTAAATAAAGTTCTTATCATGAGGGGAAAATAGTTTTACCATTATCACAGCATTCGGGGAATGGTTTTAATGTTTATTATTATAATTTTGTAGGCGGTAAATTGATTTAACCGCTGGAGTATTTATATTTAAAGTTCCACATATAGTTGTAAATATACCATACAAATCTTCCTCACTACGGTATGGAACTCCATTAATACGAAGATCTGACGCTATAATTGAATGTTATTGCCACTGCAACTGCGTTTTCAGCTTACCGACTTCATCTTTTAGAACTGTAATATCATCTGCAACCGTTTCTAATTTTGTTACACGTTGGTTCATATTTAAAATTTCCAATTTCAATAAATTAAAACGTTTATCAAATTTGTTTATCATGCGTACTTCACGTTCTTGTATTAATATTTTCATTATATCAGTTATTTTTTCAAATTTTCTATCCACGAAATTAAGTAGTTTGAAGGGTGAATCGTTAGTTGACAATCGCGGTGTTTTTGATTCATTTGTATAAAGAGAGTTTTGCAATAGAGAATTTCGCAATGGAGCTGCAGTTATATTTTCAATAATATCATTATTGTTAAAACTCGTATCGAAAGATTGAACTATTGACTCAATTGTATTTAGATTTGCTTGTGTTTCACCAAATGACTTATTTGCTTATTTATTTTTTAATTGTCTCCCGCTCCTAGTTTTTTTATGCATTGATGTTTGGCTTATTAATTTATGAGTTTTTACACTGTTTATTGTTGATTTTCAGATTTTCTTGTTTTGTGCTCTAATGCTACTGTTACAAGTCGTGTTGACTTCAATGTTTTGTTATAAGTATTGTTATGGATTTTTTTTGTTTTGTTTCATATATTTGATTTTTTTTTATACTGTTCTTGTTCTGTTTTATGTATTGTTTAAACACCTATATGTAAGTCGTTTGTTATTGATTTGTTTTTTTTTTATGAAGATTATTGTTTTGCTATGTTGTTTATTTAATAGTTATATTTAGCATTTGTGTTATAGTTTTATTGTTTTTAGAAAACAGAAATGTTTCAGAAATTTGTTGGTTAAAAGTCAATGTAGTTTTAGTGTTATTTTTCAATTATATTTATTTATTTAAACAATTTTATCAGAGCGATCAAAAACACGTCTGATTCTCGCGAGAGTGAGTTTCTTTTTTTTTCAAATGTAAACATTTTTAAATGTAAACATATATGGTGTTTTTTTATTTTATATGTGTTTAAAGAATAAAATTCATATTTTTAAAATTCAATTGATGTCTTCTAAATTTCAAGTTATTATTTCCGACGGTTTAATATGATTTTCTGAAAATCAATTAATATTTTCTAATTTATAATTGGAAATCTGAATTCCAGTTTTTCAATTTCTTAAATTTGAATGGAAAATTTAAAAGGTGCAATTTTGCATTTATATGATTAATAATGCTCTATTAATTATAAACAATTTTTGAAAATTATATGTAATCGCAATCAGATATTTTGTAGGTAAAGCAGAATAATAATTTTATATAACTATGTAGAACTGTTTTTAAAGCAAAAAACACATTGCTTCTTCTTCACTCAGCTCTGTGTATACTTTTAACAACGTTGTGTTTGATATCTAATCGAAAATGTTGACATTCATGTTAAAATAGAAATAACTATTGCAAAGCTAATTAGAACAAAAATTGTGGCGCCATCTACTGTGGCATAGTCACACTGAGTAAAATGAAGTGACACTCTGTTTGTTAATGCAAAATAAATGTATTTTCCCTAAAACAGAATATTGAAGAATTTTATATAAATAAAATAATATACCGATTTATTTCTAACATGCAATTATGATGGATATACATATTAGAATATATGTATATTATTTTATTATTTAATATATGTATGTACGTATATGTAAATATTACACACACAAAATACAACATCAAAAGTTATTGTTGTGTTTTCTTTAAATAAATTAAGACATAAAATTTTTTTCAGTAAATTTACATTGTGTTTTTTATTAACAACAAGTAGTTTAGCATTATTTGCTTTAGATGTTGGTGAATTTTTACTCCCTATATCTTAACTCGTAGTGTCTGCTTGTCTGCTTGTAGTCAAAATTTTGGATCGGTCTTTAACCCCTTTACCGTGAACCAATCGATCTTAAACTTTGCAGGCGGGATCGTGGCGATGACAAAAATGATCCAACAAATTTTTTTGTGATGTCAAAAAAATGGAAACTTTAAAATTTTTCTACCAGAGTTGATAAAAAAATGTACAAAGGGTTAGTTTTTATTATATTATTACCACAACGACCACAAAAGCAGTAAGTCCAGCTTTGACAACAATACAACATTTAGAATAACAACAAGAACAATACAGAAACACATACATTTTAAAATTTTTATTACTCCTTCAGTGATTTCTCGGGACCTATTAAATCGATTTTCATGATTCCTGAAACAGAAACCTTCTAATGATGTTGGTCAATTATTTAAATTGAAAACGAGCACCCCAGTTATTCCATTGAGGGTGTGATCGTGACAAGAACAACATAGACAAATCATATTTTTTCAAGACTATTTTACTTCTTCATTCAATTCTCGGGACCTAATCAACCGATTTGGACGATTTTAAATAGCAAACTTCTCAGCTGCCAACGAGCACCCTAGCTGCACGATTGAAGCCGTCATTGTGATTTCCACAGACGGACATCGCTATATCAGCTCCGCTTGTTCTAAGGATCACAAATATATATATTTTATGGGGTTCAAAATTTTTTTCTAATTATTACAAACGGAATGAAAAACTTATATATACCCTCTGCAGACTGGGGTGGAGGGTATAAAAAACAAAAATAATAAAAATAGGTAAGAAACTGAACAAAGAAATTAAAATTTTTAAATTTTAAGTTTTTAATTTTTATTATTTAATTTTTAATTTAAAATTTTTAGATTTATATTTTTAATTTTTGAAGTTTTAATTTTAGTTTTTAATTTTTATTGTTTCTACTATAGCACTTTGCTAACGTTGCACAAAATTTGTTACGAAGTCCAGCTCGTTGAAATAAAAAAATAGAGTGCTTTTATTTTGTATTCCTTTTGTTTTTATTATTCTTTTTGTATTTCTTTAATTTTATGCACCGTTAATGATTTATAATAATTTAAAAAGTCATCATCAACCATCTAAATTTTCAACACCATCTTGTTGAGCGCTTCGTGAATCCTTACTAATATCAACATCCATAAGTTGATCCTTCACACTTATTGATTTAGTAGGGACTTTATCAATTATTAAAGCATCTAAAACATTATCCCTGGCTTTATCCATATTAACATTTACTTTGTTACTGAATGATATGAAATCACCCGACCGAGGCTTTGGCAAAGTTGTTTGAGATTGTTGTTTCTTATAAACCTTTTGTATGATCCTTAGTTATTTCCATGTTATTTTTTTAAGTTATTTGGTCATTTGTTTAATCACCACTTTTGCAAGTTTTGGTTTCTTTCTTTCCTCTACCCATTTCTATAATTCGTCACTTATGTCCCATAATTTTTTCGGTAAGACCATACATATTACTTTTATTCCAAATATTTTCTCTAGAAAATTCTCTCGTCGATGTTGGCCATATGCCGGTTGTGTTTCATCTTTAATTTAGGCATTTCTTCCTATCAAACTAACAATATGAGATGGTTTAATGCTCAGCGACACGAAAACACTACTACCTTTTTTGCATTTATACTCCTTAAGGACTTTCCAAACCTAATTTAATACCCATATTAGTAGCATAACTTTTAGGCTACAATTTACTTTCGTTCATGGAATTTTTTCAATTCATCCTCGGCGGCATGAAATAACCCCCACGAAATAACCCCCCTAAAAAAATGAAATAAATCCCCAAAAATTAATACAGAGAGCAACAACAAAATTTTTTGGGGGGTTACTGCGTTTTTTTTTTATTTCATCGTTGTAATTGGGGGATTAATTCATATCAAATAATCCCCCAAAAAATCATTATGAAATAAAGTCCCAAAATATTTTTTGGGGGATATTTGATTTTCTAATTTATGAGGAAAACGTAAAAGTTGTAAATTTGTCCCGTTATATTTGCAACTAGCATTTACAAGTCACAAGAAAGAAGTTTGTGCTATCAGTTGAAGTGATACTTCCGCGGAGTTAAGATCGTGATAATTTGGCAGTGCAAAGAAAGTTTAAAGTAAAAAAATGAACTTTGAAATTATAAGTGGGTTCAGGAAAAATAACCAATTGTTGTATGTTTTAGAACAACGCATGATCTATGCCAAAAAATCTGTGTACAAAAGTATAACAAAATATGAGTGCAGGAATAAATCTTGCAAGGCAAGAGTAAATGTGCTCCCGGATGGTAAGTGCTTACTTGCCAAGAATTATGTGGAGCACAACCACAAGAACGAAGAATAATTGTATAAGGAGTTGAAGGCGCTTAATAAAACTAAAGACGAATGCGAAGATCTGGGAGAAACATTAGGAGGCGATACCTCTGCAATGAGCTCAATAAGATCTTCATTCCGTAAAATTTGTGAAACGTGAGTTCAATTCCATTTTCTTTTAGTTCTCAAGATGAAGCTAAAAATATTTCCTTTCCGAGGCTTCAGAGAGGTTTACAGAATATAGTTAGCAAACATTTAATTACCTCGCCTAAAAATGCAGTACAGATTATTGAGTCATTTAACTTGGAACATGTTTGGAATAAGTTCGGGTTGACCAAAGATGAGGCAAACCCAATGCACTTTTTCACGGCATGTATTACACTGGTTTACAGCCAAAAAAGACCAAGAACGCCACGTGCCTATATAAGTTAATTAGGACCTCCTGAACACGAAAAACGGTGTAATTTTTTTTCTAAGTACCGTTTTTTAGATAACGGTACTTTTGTGTTTTTCGGTGTATTGTTCCACTCAAATCCTTGTGGAGCCCAACCAAAAAGTTCGAAAGATAATTGAATGCCCTTTCCGTCAATATGCTGCAAATTTCTATCTGATAAGAAATGGCTGAGTTATGACACCTCAAATTTAAAAATTTGCATATTTTCTACGTTTTTTTAAAAATTTTTCATTTTTATTTCGTTTTTTTTTACGTTATAGTGAAGGTCTGGAATGTTTTATTTTTTTACCAAAAGTTTATTACCAACATTTTAGGCGTAATTTGAACAAAATCGGATGAAAAATAAAGTTTTAATTAAGGATTTTGTGGAACGACAATATTTTCATTTTCATTGCTACACACTATATTCGGCGTCCATCAGTTTTAACGTATTTAAAAAAAAAACGGAATTTGAATATGTTGGTAGCCCTGATTGACGAAATATGACATTTTTCTCTGTCTCTGTCACAGTAAACGCATGTCAGTTTGGCTTTGTACGTGCAAAAAATAAAATGTGTTCAATCGATCCCAACGAATTTTGTTATGTTTGTGGTGTTCTTGTGAAAAAGAAATCACAACATTTGATGCGAAAAATGAATACAAAAAATATATCTGAAGCGTATAAGAAGTATTTCGGCTTTCGACCTGCGTTTCTCGACAAACCGTGGACACCGAATAGTGCATGTAACAACTGCCGAACAATATTAAATAAAATTGGTAAGGGTCAAGAGTGTTTCTTCACATATGGAAAGCCAATGCAATGGAGAAACCAGATTAACCACACAACAGATTGTTATTTCTATTTAACGAAAAAGGCTATCGGACGTTGAATTGAACCAGTTTATCCAGTTGTTAGCTCGGTGAGTCTGCCAGTGCCGCACTCAGTATCGTGCCCCAAACCACAGCTGATTGTAGCGGGTCCCACAGAAATACGAAAAAGAACAACAAAAAATGATTCATCAGATGAGTTCAGTGGATCAGAAATGCAATCAAATAAGAAACCCCATTTACTTACTCAGGCCGAGCTCAACGATTTGTGCCGAGATTTGTATTTGCCGAAATAGAAATCTGAATTACTTGCATCACGATTGCAACAGTGGGGATATTATGCTCCTGAGACACGTGTTACATATTACCGTGATCGCAGCAAACAACTTGCACAGTTTTTCGCAAAAACGGTCTTTTCTCTGCTCTCCAACAAAATTATGGCCCAGAGGAATGGCGTCTTTTTCTGGATGGAGGCAAGGATAGTTTGAAGGCAGTCTTGCTTCATAAAGGGAATACGAAACCATCAATTCTAATCGAATATGGAAAACACATAAAGGAAACATATGAAGCAATGAAAGAACTTCTCGATCTCATACATTATGACCAACATCAATGGAAAGTTTGCTCTGATTTTAAATTAGTTGCCATACTATCTGGATTGCAAGGGGCAATACGAAGTTTCCCTGTTTTCTATGTCTATGGGACAGCCGTGACAGTCAGAATCACTACACCCGAAAAGTTTGGCCCGAGCGAAGTGGACGTACGCACGGAGAGTACAATATCAAAAATGACCCACTCATTCCTCAGGAGAAGATAATACTTCCTCCATTACATATTAAGCTTGGGTTATTTACAAATATTGTGAAAAAGTTGCCAAAAGACAGTCTCGCCATGAATTACCTTAAACAAAAATTTCCGAGAGTCACAGCGAGCAAAATTGAAGCTGGTATATTTGATGGAACTCAAATTCGGGCTCTGTACGGTGACCAAGCATTTAATGAGTGTTTAGGTTCAGCTCATTTGGAGGCATGGGAAGCACTCCAGGACATCGTTCACAACTTTTTGGGAAACTACAGAAGTCCTGATTACGCTGAGAAGATCGATATATTACTGCAAAAATTCAATTCCATTGGTAAGCGTTGAGTGAAATCATATATATCAAAATGGCCGATATCATTTGAAAATTTATTCTTTTTAACCTTTAGGTTCAAATATGACACCTAAATTACACTTTTTCTTCAGTCATTTGGATATTTTCCCCACGAACTTGGGCTCCGAAAGTGATGAACAAGGTGAAAGATTTCACCAGGAAATGGAGAAATCGAGAGACGTTACAAAGGCAGGTGGGATGAACAAATGATGGCGGACTATTCCTGGTTCCTCATTCGCGAAGATCCATACGAAAAGAAACGCAAAAGTTCAAGTCGCTCGTCATTTTAATTAAATTTTTTGGAATTAACGCCGAATATAGTGTGTGAGCAATGAAAATGAAAATATTGTCATTCCACAAAATCCTTAATAAAAACTTTATTTTTCATTTGCTTTTGTTCAAATTACACTTAAATGTTGGTAATTAAATAAACTATTTGGTAAAAAAATAAAACATTCCAGACCTTTACTATAACGTAGAAAAAAAACGATATAGAAATGAAAAATTTTGAAAAAAAACGTAAAAAAATAGGCAAATTTTTAAATTTGAGGTGCCATCACTCAGCCATTTCTTATCAGATAGAAATTTGCAGCATATCGACGGAAAGGGCATTTAATTGCCTTTCGAACGATATGCCATTTATCTTAATCGAACTTTTCGGTTGGGCTCCACAAGGGTTTGAGTGGGACCATATACCGAAAAACACAAAAGTACCGTTATCTAAAAAACGGTACTTAGAAAAAAAAAAATAACAGTGTTTGTCGTGTTCAGGAGGTCCCAAGTAACTTATCTAGGTATGTGGCGTTCTTGCTATTTTTCCAAATTAAAAATTTGTAAAGCAGTGTTATAGAAGAAAATTACACATTTTGTTTGTTTTCTTCTCAAAAAAGCATTAATTTGGTGAAGGAAAACATCCAGCCGTCGCAAAGAAAATATTTAATGGACGCAGCGGTTAAAATTGTGCCTAAAGGCTGTTTTAAATAGCTTTTGCTAATATATATCGAATATTTTGAAGAGGTAAGTAGTTTTTATATACAATAAAGTTATTTCTCTTGTAAGATTTAGCTCTTTCTTAGATATTTCCCCTCTTCTTCATTCTTATGGGTAAAAAAAACTGAAGAAATATATACTTCATTGCTGGAGTACATAAAATACAACGTTTTTGACATGAAGCCAGCCATATTTATCACTTACTTTGAACAGGCGATGAGAACAGCAATTTCAAAAATTTTCCCACTGTCAAAAACCATTGGACAAAAATTAATAATATTTTAATTCTAAAAAATCGTGCGATTTTTTATTTATTACAAAATTTTTTGCCTGCGGCGCTTCATTCTCCATATATAACACTGAGAAGGTGATCCTTCACATTTGTACAACTCCGTAATTTCACAATTGACTCTTACTACCAAATGAACACTACTGTGTATGGTCTTTGGTTTTTCTCTCTTACATTCATTCGTTGGTATACACACTTTTTCAATAAACGTATATCTTACTACTCAGCATATTAGCACATCTTGTTAAATAAAGATTGTATTTGTTACATCAAAATAATAAACCTGCATTTATTATTTACATGGTGCCGAAACCCGTCGTGAGAAAATTGGATCGAACCATCTTCAATAAAAATTTAAACAAAGAGAAATATATATTAAAAGCAAACTAATTTTGCGTAATTTTTTTTTCTTGTTAGCAATGGCGGATCCGTGCAGTTTTCTGCGGCCACCAAAGCCACTAGTAATCGAACACGATAAAGATATGGCCAAGGAGTGGAAATTGTGGAAGCAGCAATACGAATACTTCGAAGTAGCAACTGCATTAAATAAAAAACCGGAAAATATACAATTTGCAACGTTCATGTCCGCTGTTGGGTATTCAGCTATTCAAATTTACAACTCCTTGCCAGTAACAACAACTGAAACACTTGCAGATGTGAAAACAAAATTTCAAGAATATTTTACACCAAGATTAAACTTAACATTCGAAAGATATAAATTTTTTAAAATTGTGCAGAATGATGGCGAAACTATAGATGAGTAAGTAACACGGCTAAGAATTCAAGCATAAAATTGTGAGTTCAAGCAATTAGAAAGTAGTCTTTTACGAGACCAACTAGTTTTGGGTATAAAATGTGATTCTATTCGCACCAAATTATTGTCAGAAGACATTTCTTTAGATAAAGCTCTTAAAGTTTGTCAAGCAACCGAATTAGCACAAAAACAAACGGCCGAAATACATAACGAAAATGATAAAAACATAAATGAAGTCCGCAAATTTGAAAGTACAAAAACATTTGATTGTCATAATTGCGGTAAAAAATCATGCTATACGCAGTTGCCCAGCTTTTCGCCACATATGTAAAAAATGTAAAAAGAAAAATCATTACGAAACTATGTGCAAAATTAAAGTAAACAAGAACTTTTACAAAAACAGGGATGTTGCTTCTTACGAACAGTCGGGTTATTCACAAAGCGGTGATGAAAGTGATCCTGAACTCTTCATTGGATGTGTTATGAATTCCAACAAAAAGAATGAAGATACCTTTACAGAAAATTTAATGATTGGTAACGAGAAATACAAAATTAAATTGGATACCGGTGCACAGTGTAATGTTTTGTCAAAAAATATTATCGACAAGATAAATTATTATGAAAATAGGACAACAATATACCCTTGTAGAACAAAACATTTGATTTCGTTTGGTAACCATAAACTGAAGGTTATAGGTGAAGTTTTATTAAACTGCAAAATAGCACAAAAGTTTTGTAAAATAAATTTCAAAATCGTAAGCGAAAATGTGAAACCGATTCTGGGTGCAGAGGCGTGCGAAAAACTACAACTAGTGAAAAGAATACAGGAACTCCAATTAAATGAAAGTTTATTCAACGGCCTTGGGTGCATAAAAAATTTTGTTTACGACATTGATTTGATCGAAAACCCCAAATTCGAAATAATAATTTCAGCAAGACGTATTGCGTTTCAAATTAGAGATCAAGTTAAAAAAGAACTTGACAAAATGGTCGAAATGAATGTTATAGAGCCAACTAATTTACCTACTCCTGCAGTGTCTCCAATGATTGTAGTACAAAAAAACAATAAAATAAGAATTTGCATGGATCCGACGAGTGTGAACAAAAACATAAAACGTCGTCATTATCCGATGAATACAATTGAAGAAATTTCTGCTCAACTTAAGGGTGCTAAGTTTTTCACAATTTTAGATTGCAAGAGAGGTTTCTGGCAAATCCCGGTGTCGGATAGAACAAAGCAAATACTTACCTTCTCAACACCTTGGGGTCGATACTCATGCAAGAGGCTGCCGTTTGGCATATCATCAGCGCCCGAAGTTTTCCAGAGTCTAATGCAGCAACTTTTTTCTTCACTACCGAATGTAAAGGTTGCCATCGATGACATTTTGATACATGATAACAATTTAGAAGAATTACGTAATACTACAGCGAAAGTTTTAAAAATTATTGAGAAAAATGGTTTAAAATTAAATAAAGAAAAATGTGAATTTGAACAAAAAAAGGTAAAGTTCTTGGTACACTCTGGCATGTATCCATACCCTGAAAAAATAGAAGCAGTCAGCCGACTAAAACCGCAAAAAAACCGTAAAGAATTACAAAGACTTCTGGGCAAATTCACATATTTAAGTAAGTTCATCAGAAATTTTTCACACATTACAGCACCGTTGCGATCTTTACTCGAGAAATCGAATTCATTTTATTGGGATACAATGCAACAACAAGCGTTTGATAAATTAAAACAAATTATTAGTAAGCCACCAGTACTGCAGCTATATGACGTCAACAAAAATGTTAAGCTACAGGTTGATGCAAGTTCGTATGCAATGGGGGCAGTGCTATTACAAGATGACCACCCGGTGGCATACGCCTCTAAATCGTTGACAGATTGTCAATCACGTTACTCACAATTAGAAAAGGAAGCGCTAGCTGTTAAATTCGGATGTGAAAAATTTCACCAATATGTCTGGGGTGTTAAAATGTACCTGGCTGATCCTTTAAGCCATGATTGCCAAAATAAAGCTAACAAGGAAGAAGAAGAAAATCTCGAGATACAGTTGATATTGTCTATTTCCAATAAAGAATTAGAAAAGTTAAAGAATTTTACAAACCTTGATGAGTCATGTCAATTACTAATAAACTTTATTCGAAACGGTTGGCCAGCGTCAAAGGAAAAGTTACCCACTGAAGTTCAACAATATTGGCATTTTAGAGATGAACTGACAACAAATGAGGATGGTATAATTTTTAAATCTACAAAAGTTTTAATACCTCTCAGATTGAGACCAAGTTATCTGAAGTATATTCATAATGGACATTTCAGCTATGTCAAATGCGTCCGAATGGCCAGGGAATCAGTTTTTTGGCCTGGAATGAGTCATCATATAATTGAATTCGTAAAAAAATGCGCTGCATGTCAAGTTTATCAACGAAGCAATACAAAATTAAAAATTGGTGAAAAAGAAATACCAACTCACGGTTTCGATATTGGGGCTACCGATTTATTTCACTTTAACAACAGAGACTACATAGTTTTTGTTGACAGCTACTCGGGCTACTTTAAATTGCAAAAACTTATTGAAACAACAACCAAAAACGTAATATTCTTCCTTAAAGAGATTTTTTCAACATTTGGTCCACCACTCACTTTAGAAACTGATAATGGTCCACAATTTTCCAGCAACGAATTTAAAGTTTTTTCAGAAACTTGGAAATTCAACCATCGCACAAGTTCTCCCTACCATCCACGTGGCAATGGGTGAGCAGAAAAAGCGGTACAAATAGCAAAAAACATTTTGAAAAAATCAACATACGACAACAGTGACTACCACTTAGGACTTCTTAACTATATGAACACCCCTCGTGGAAACCTAGGTTCCCCGTCACAACGACTATTCGGTCATAAAATTAGAGATATGTTACCAACAACAACAGAAAGATTAGTAACACCTGAAAATACGGTGGTAGCTAAATATCTAAAAGCAGAGAGAGAAAAGCAGGCTGCATATGCAGATCGTGGAGCCAAAGAAAATTCCGACCAGCTTAAAGAAGGCGACACCGTAGTTACTCGTACAAACACCCAAAATAATCAAAGGGCAAGTCCATCCTCGATCGTATATTTTAGAAGATGATAAAGGAAACCAGTATAGGAGAAATTCAATGAATATTCGTCCCACACAAGCCAAAATACCTACAACGCCTCAAGTCGATGCAGAACAGATATCAAACAATTTAGAACAGATGCCTGAACAGTCGTCAAACAAGCCAGAAAATATCAGCGGTAACACCAACTTAACAAGTCTCGAAGGGAAACCGTCACAGATTCTAAGAAGATCTTCCAGACCCAAAGTTCAACCACAACGTCTGCAGTATGCTTGTCTTATTCGTAAAGAAGAGGGATGAGAAGGTGATCCTTCACATTTGTACAACTCCGTAATTTCACAATTGACTCTTACTACCAAATGAACACTACTGTGTATTGTCTTTGGTTTTTCTCTCTTACATTCATTCGTTGGTATACACACTTTTTCAATAAACGTATATCTTACTACTCAGCATATTAGCACATCTTGTTAAATAAAGATTGTATTTGTTACATCAAAATAATAAACCTGCATTTATTATTTACAAACACTAACTCCAAACATATTTGCAACTCAATATTTCTGACTTTTTCTTTGGATTTTGGAACAAATTGACCCACTCAAAATCTTCTATATTTATAGGTTTCATTTCTGTCAGGCTATCAGAAGAAATCTCTCCAAACGTCAATCGCTTCTGCAATTTGTAAGATCTTCTAAAGTTGCACATCTGAATTTCCATAAGCTAATGGCATTGCCCTTACTTCCTCCGGATCTTATCAGACAAGCGTTTCTGGACATTAAAAATAAAATTTCTTTAATGTATGCTGAGGGAAGATTTTCGGCCTTCCTCAAATATTATGAAATTCAGTGGTTGAATAAAGTATAACGATTTATATTAAATACAAACATATTTGTATAAGGATAATATTAGTAATAAATATGTATATGTAATTTTAAAACATTTCCAGGTTGGATACAACAATTTTAGCGTTTTTAAACAAAAGACGAGAACAACTTCTGCTGTTGAGGCCTATAACGGTGTCTTAGGGCGTTTTGCAGAAAAAACAGCCATTTTTCAAATTTGTGCGATTTATTCGAAACGAAGAGTTTTTTAAAAGTAGGCATTTTTCGATTATGTGTGAAAGTGGAGGAGCACTTTCACAGAAGAAAAAAAAGCAAAGCCGCCACATGGAAGAAAGCTGAAGAATATTAGAAGAAGGAAACTTAACAGTTTCAGAATTTTTTTCAAGAATGGTTTTCAAGGGAAAGGTGTATGTGCAGACATGATTCCGGAAGAAAATATTTTTAAAGAAGAAACGCTTACTGATGATGAGTCTGTAGATGAATATTTTGATCTGCCAGCTCCGGCGAATGCTAATGAGTGTGTAATTTGCAAAGACGAAGCTCCAAACATTGTTTTTATTCCCTGCAATCATCTCAAAATATGCAGTCAATGCGATATGAAGCTGATGACAGATGCTATATCAAAGAGCTCGCAAAATTCCAACTGTCCATGTTGCCGAGTTACAGTTTAGGAAACTATCCAAGTATTTGCATAAATTGTTATTTTACTTTTTTCAAATGTAAATAAAAACTTTATTTTTCATCACCTTCGCCGTGTTTGGGGATTTATTTCATTTTAAAAATTAGGGTTCTATTTCATATGGTAGAAGTCGCCAAGATTGGGGTGTTATTTCGTTTCTGTTTTGGGGCATTATTTCATTTCCTTGGGGTCTTATTTCATTATTAAA
The DNA here is from genome assembly GCA_963682025.1 of Cordilura impudica. NCBI lineage: Eukaryota > Metazoa > Arthropoda > Insecta > Diptera > Scathophagidae > Cordilura > Cordilura impudica. The sequence continues at coordinate 228,365,015 of OY821517.1, forward strand.
ATTGGGGGTCTATTGCACATGCAACAATCCCCCAAATTTTGGGAATTTTTTGGGGGGTTATTTCGTGGGGGGATATTTCATGCCACCTAATTTTCGTCTGAAGTGGGGCTGTAATACAAAATGTTTTATTGCAGTGTTTACATGCATTCCCATTTAACTTTGCTAATATCGTTTTATTAGATTCTGTGTTCTCTATGTCCTATCCCATATGCATTTGTTTTTATTGCAGAGTCATTATGTTCAGTGATTGTACGACAGATGTATAGAGTGCTGCCATTTATGTGTTATATGGCTTTTTCAATTTTAACAGTTTTAGGGATTTAAAATGGGATGAAAACAATTCTGTGGAAGCTCACTTAAATCTTGAATGTTAATTATTATTCTAGGAAAAGATTTAAAAAAAATTATTCATGATATAAAGACTTATTTAAGAACCATTAGATATTACAACTTTTTTATGAAATTTGTAAGATGTCGTGATTATCTTAATGGGTTATTTCATTGTAACACTGCGTATAAAGCAATAGCATTGAAAATTGTTAATGATGTAGTGTATACATGATGTACCGCGTAAATGCAGGCCAAATGTTAATGAACAACGTCATGTATACAAACAATGCATTATGGGATGGCTCTCATTTCAATGGCACGAGCCATACAATCATGTTTTATTTGGTCAATGTACTATTTGGAATTCGGCCACTTTCATATTTTAAGTTGAGCAAGTATTCTTTCAGAATTAAGCCACACCCTTATGCATAGCAATGAATGAATGCAGTTAAAATTATCGAGAGTATTAATAAATTATTAAGAGAACTTTAGGAAGTTCTTTCTTAGAATAGAAGTATAGAACTTCTCATAAGTTATTTGTAAGCAGGGCTAAAAGAAATAAAGAATTCACGATTGAACAATCAAAGAATGTACATGTATTTAATTTAAACACCGATAAACAACGTAAGTAAGAACGGATGCATCCTGTTCCGCAATCTTAATAGATGATCCTGCCCTTTACACTATATGGCGATCCTGCAACCGATCCTGCGACACATGCTGCACACTGTAACTCATCCTGAACGAAAACAAAATTTCTGATCCAGCCAAATTGCTTTGGCAAAGAAAAATAGTATAAAAGACAGACAAAGCTTACGCTTAGTCTGCATCTTAAAGGCTAGCGGATAGAAGAAGAATATTAAGATTTTTTTTAGAAAACGATTACATGGGAGAAAACTTACGGCAATTATGGAAGGAAGTGCAAGAAGAAGAACGCAGATGGGCAAAAATATTAAAAGAAGGCAACATTGATAACGAAAAGAAACCAGAAATCCTTAACATAGGCCCGATCCCAAAATTTATAAAAACCAGAAAGCAGAAAGAGCCAGAAATCGTTATATTCCCGCTACCAAATTGCAACAAATCCAGAGGAGGTGCACTAGCACGGAAAGACAAGCAAATTGCGGTGAAATCGGATGAATTAACATACGAAAGAGACCATGAAAACAAACTAAAGTTATTATTGGAAATAACTAAACTAAAGAATGAGATAAAAATTATAAAGACGAAAAGAAATATTAACCAAAATTTGAAAAAACAGAAATTGTCAACGTATTTTTCCCCCCAAATATATGGCACAGTAAAAGCTACGATTAAATATATATATTAAAAAAATAAACTAAATGGAATGAAGAAAGCTAGAAATATATAAGAAAAATTTTTTGTGAAATAAATTCGGTGTTAAATTCGGCTGTGCCGAATCTTTGATACCCTCCACCTCGGTTTGAGTATTGATAATAAATGTAAACAAAATATCTGAAAAAGTAAGCAATTTGTTAAACTTAATAAATTAAATTATTTCAGCATATTCGTTGCTTTGATCTGGATATTTGTTTATTCCAAGAGTTGGTATATAGAGCTCTCTCACATTATTAATTCGCGCTCCAGCGAGGAAAGATCATTTTCGTCTTTTCTATTATTTCGGATAAAAAAAAGCACGTTTCAGTGTTTGGCTTTTGGTCATCATAGTTGCTGATCGGCATGCATTTAGGTTATATCAGTTAATTAATTTAGTTTAAGTTTTTGCAAATTAAATAGCTCGCACTAACCTCCATTGCGAAGGTAATGGTTGTGTAGTGTGGTTATACGCATTAAATCGTGCTAATTGGAGATGGCTGTATAGTTTCTTTTAACTGGCCAAATAATTCTTCATTACGGCCGCATAGGTCGGATCGACTAACAAAATAATAAGCAAAAAAAAAGCTCTCTCATTTTTTTTTTTGTTAAAATATTGCCATGTTTGGAAAATGAAATTTTATTTTTCATACAAAAAGGAAGTTTTCACTATTTACACAATACAATACAAAATCTAACCCAGTGATGCCAACTTTTGATTTTGAATTAAATTCTGTTAATAAAATATATTTTCATTTATTGACTCCAAATACTACTTCCTGGGAATTATTATCGAACTTCAATGTTTTGGGTTTTACCTTGCCTACCATGAAGTCAAATTTTGAAGTCGTCATGAAAACTGGTTCAACTTAGGGATGCCAAACGCAAAAAACCAAATGTGCCAAAAATCTTGAATAAAATAATTTGTTATCTTTATTTTCTGAAAAACTTAAAATTTTCATCCAAAAAAATTGTGAAAAATAATATATAAATAACATTCTTATCAATTTGCGCTTTATTTATGTAACAATTTTTATGTTCGCAATTCTTAAATATCATTTGAGGTTTTCTAAACTTCATTGAATTTAAATTAATATTATTAATATTTGTCTTATATTTATATTAGTTTAATATCATCTAAAATAAAATAAATAAATAAAATAAATTAATATTTTCTTATCCTGAAATGCTATTAATGTCTCCTCAATCGCAATATTTATACCCTATACCACTATGTGGTTTGGGTATAATGACTTTGTGCTGCTGTTTGTAACTACCCATCTTTTATTATACCGATCGACTCAGAATCACTTTCTGAGTCGAATTAGCGATGTCCGTCCGTCCGTCCGTCCGTCTGTGTGTCCATGTAAACCTTGTAATCAAACTACAGGTCGCAAATATGAATATATTTTGATGAAATTTGATATATATAAGCTTTCATCGGTCATAGGATGAACGCTATTGGTGAAATTCGGTCCATGTTCAGACCTAGTCCCCATACAAATGACCCCAATGAAATCGCCATAAGATCCAAATTATCATATAGATCTCAGTCAAATTGGGTTTGTATGTGTTTATTTATCAGTAGTCCAAATAAAATCCCTATAGGACACTTCTTAGTCATAGGCCCCATATAGAGCTGCTTCCCGATCTTCACTTAAATCTATCAAAAAACACAAATATTGCACAGATTTTTCTCAAATTTGGTTTGTATATATTTTTTCAAAATTTAAGTGAATTTACCAAATATGGTCAGGGTCGGTCCATTTTTCGACCTAGTCCTCATATAAATATAGCATCCGATATGAACTTTTTCATATCTGCAGCCAAAAAAATTAATAAAAATCCCACTCAAATTTGGTTTATACTTATTTTCTATATCAAATTAGTTGGAACGAAGAGATAGGGTCTTTAAACCATGGTATAGGGTATTGTATAGTCTAGACCGACTATAATTTTCTTACTTGTTTTTATTTTAATTTCTGTTGATTTTTAAATGTAAACATATTTGGTGTTTTCTGAATTTCAATTTGTATTTAAAGAATAAAATTTTATATATGTTAGATTTATAGTCATTTTTCAGACATATTGCAATTAATACTGTAATTAATATGCAAATTTTAATATTGTTTCAATGGTGCGTGGTAAAGAAGAAGAAGAAAGCATATATTTCAAAAATTCATAACTGCGCTGTATTCTTAATCGGACAGGTTTCTGGCATTTCAACCTTCATCAGCGATTTATTGAACATTATGATAATTGTTATGTTTTTTAATTGAATAGATTGTTTCTATATGAAATTTTTGTACTTAGGGCGGCCGTGAGGTTTGAACCATGAACCTTCACATACACTCGTACTTGCACTTTTTGGTCAGAGCTTTAACACACTCACCTAGAGCCAAATATTTTTTGCATTTATACTTCTAATTTCCACTATTATCAGTTTTCGTAAGAGTTGTCATATGTGATGTACGGTTTTGTACATTTTACATATGCACTTTACATATCGAGGGCTTATATTCAAAAAGTGCTATCTACATTTGACAGCAATATTAATTTTTGATTTCAAACTGTTCTCTGATATAACTGTCAAATATAATATTAATTTTGATATCATACATGATTAGTATGACTATTTCTTAATGCATATTGTAGCAAATCTATCGACAACTTCTTTCAGATCTTATTAATAAATTGGTTTTACACGCTCTCTTTAAAATAATTATTGATGCAGATAGCACTTTTTGAATATAAGCCCCCGATATATTTGAGATGACGCTTTGAAGCGAAAAATTTTTTGTTTGTTAGATTTATAGTCATTTTTCAGACATATTGCAATTAATACTGTTATTAATATGCAAATTTTAATTATGTTTCAATGGAACGTGGTAAAGAAGAAGAAGAAAGCATATATTTCAAAAATTCATAACTGCACTCTATTCTTAATCGGACCGGTTTCTGGCATTTCAGCCTTCATCAGCGATTTATTGAACATTGTGATAATGGATTATGTTAATGAAGGCTGAAATGCCAGAAACCAGTCCGATTAAGAATACAGTGCAGTTATGAATTTTTTAAATATATGCTTTCTTCTTCTTCTTTACCACGCACCATTGAAATAAAATTTATATTTTAAAAATTCAATTTATGTCTTCTAAATTTCAAGTTATTATTTCCGACGTTTTAATATGATTTTCTGAAATTCAATTGATATTTTCTAATCTATAATTGGAGATCTGAATTCCAATTTTTAGAATCAATTATTTTTTTCTAATTTGAATGGAAAATAGAATGCTTTAGTAATTATAAACAATTTTTAGAAATTATATGTAATCGCAATCAGATATTTTGTAGGTAAAGCAAAATAATAATTTAATATATCTATGTAGAACTGTTTTGTAAGCAAAAAAACTCATTGATGAACTCGGTAACTCTATTTTGTAAACACAACAAAAAGTTAATATGCCAATCTTATGGTCATATTTGTAAAAGAATAAAGGAAAAACGTATGAAATAAAAGACCAGCCCTGTGTATACTCCTAACATTGTTGTGTTTGATATCTAATTGAAAATGTTGACATTCATGTTAAAATAGAAATAACGATTGCAAAGCTAATTAGAACAAAAATTGCGGCGCCATCTACTGTGGCATAGCAACACTGAGCGAAATGAAGTTTGATATCTAATTGAAAATGTTGACATTCATGTTAAAATAGAAATAACGATTGAAAAGCTAATTAGAACAACAATTGAGGCACCATCCACTGTGGCATAGCAACACTGACCAAAATGAAGTGACACTCTGTTTGTTAATACAAAAAAAATTTATTTCCCTAAAACAAAATGCATATTGGAGAATTTTATATAAATAAAATAATATACCGATTTATTTCTAACATGCGGTTGTTATGAATATACATAAATAGAAAATATGTATATTATTTTGTTACTTAATATATAGATATACGAGTATGTACATACATATATGTAAATAATACACACAAAAAATACAACATCAAAAGTTATTTTCGTGTTTTTCTTTAAATAAATTAATGCATAAAATTTTGTTTGTTAAATTTACATTGTTTTTTTTATTAACAACTAGGTAATTTAACATTATTTACTTTAGATGTTGGTGAATTTTTACTCCCTTTATATTAACTCGTAGTGTCTGCTTGTCGAAAAAAATTTGGATTGATTTTTAGCCCCTTTCCCGTGACCCAATCGATCTGAATCTTTGCAAGCAGGCTCATGGCGATGACAAAAATGATCAAACAAATTTTCTTAGTGATGCCAAAACAATGGAAACTTTAAAATTTTTCTACCAGATGTGATAAAAAAAAAATACAAAGGGTTAGTTTTTCTAATCTTATTACCACAACGAGCACAAAAACAACAAGTCCAGCTATGACAACAATACAACATTTAGAATAACAATAAGAACAATATAGAAACATGATATTTTTTCATTTTTTTTTTAATTTATCAGAGATTTCCCTGAACCTGTTCCACCGATCTTGGTGAAGCACTCTCACTAAAAATGATCACCCAAGCTTTCGTATTGAGGCCGTGATCGTGACAAGGACAACATAGAAAATCATATATTTTCAAGACTTTTTTTAGTTCTTCATTCAGATCTCGGGCCCTATTCAACCGATTTGTACGATTTTAAATAGCAGTCTTTTCAGAAAGTCAGTGAATCATTTTTTATGCAAACGAGCACCCTAGCTGCCCGATTGAACTTGCCATCGTGATTTCCACAGACGGACAGACGGACATCGCTATATCAACTCCGCTTGTTATAAGGATCACATATATATATATTTTATGGCGTCCAGAATTTTTTTTCTAATTATTACTAGCGGAATGACAAACTTATATATACCCTCTGCACACTGGGGTGGATGGTATAATAAGAGGATAAAATTAATAATAATGTAAAATTTTTTTTTTTGAATAAATAAAGTTGTGAGCAAAAAATTATACAAATAAGAATTTTAAGATGAAATTTTAGATGTACATGTATAAAAATAAAATGTAATTACTATTACATTAAAATGAAAATATAGATAATGACAAAAAAGAAACATTGTTTGGTAATGTATGTTCAGTATTCGGTTCATATGGAGAGTATAATACAATCTTTAGAAGCATTGATTGCGAATGCTAGGAAATCATTAGCCGATCATACTCACAAGAGACAATAAGTGCGAAGAAAATAGAAATTGAAAGGTTGCTAAAGGATCTAGAGGGCGCAATTGTTGATGATAAAATAACCCTTGATATTGGTGAGAAATTATTGGGAAAATTAAATTGGGAAATTAAAAATTAAAAATTAAACATTAAAAATTAAAAATTAAAAAATAAATTTTCAAAAAAATTAAAAATTAAATATAAAAATAAAAATTAAAAATTAAAATTAAAAATTAAAAATTAAAAATTAAAAATTAAAAATTAAAAATTAAAAATTAAAAATTAAAAATTAAAAATTAAAAATTAAAAATTAATAATTAAAAATTAAAAATTAAAACTTAAAAATTAAAAAATAAAAATTAAAAATTAAAAATTAAAAATTAAAAATTAAAAATTAAACCTTAAAATTTAAAAATTAAAAATTAAAAATTAAAGATTAAAAATTAAAAATTAAAAATTAAAAATTAAAAATTAAAAATTAAAAATTAAAAATTAAAAATTAAAAATTAAAAATTAAAAATTAAAAATTAAAAATTAAAAATTAAAAATTAAAAATTAAAATTAAAAATTAAAAATTAAAAATTAAAAATTAAAAATTAAAAATTAAAAATTAAAAATTAAAAATTAAAAATTAAAAATTAAAAATTAAAAATTAAAAATTAAAAATTAAAAATTAAAAATTAAAAATTAAAAATTAAAAATTAAAAATTAAAAATTAAAAATTGAAAATTAAAAATTAAAAATTAAAAATTAAAATTAAAAATTAAAAATTAAAAATTAAAAATTAAAAATTAAAAATTAAAAATTAAAAATTAAAAATTAAAAATTAAAAATTAAAAATTAAAAATTAAAAATTAAAAATTAAAAATTAAAAATTAAAAATTAAAAATTAAAAATTAAAAATTAAAATTAAAAATAAAAATTAAAAATTAAAAATTAAAAATTAAAAATTAAAAATTAAAAATTAAAAATTAAAAATTAAAAATTAAAAATTAAAAATTAAAAATTAAAAATTAAAAATTAAAAATTAAAAATTAAAAATTAAAAATTAAAAATTAAAAACTAAAAACTAAAAACTAAAAACTAAAAATTAAAAATTAAAATTAAAAATTAAAAATTAAAAATTAAAAATTAAAAATTAAAAATTAAAAATTAAAAATTAAAAATTAAAAATTAAAAATTAAAATTAAAAATTAAAAATAAAAAATTAAAAATTAAAAATTAAAAATTAAAAATTAAAAATTAAAAATTAAAAATTAAAATTAAAATTAAAAATTAAAAATTAAAAATTAAAAATTAAAAATTAAAAATTAAAATTAAAAATTAAAAATTAAAAATTAAAAATTAAAAATTAAAAATTAAAAATTAAAAATTAAAAATTAAAAATTAAAAATTAAAAATTAAAAATTAAAAATTAAAAATTAAAAAATTAAAAATTAAAAATTAAAAATTAAAAATTAAAAATTAAAAATTAAAAATTAAAAATTAAAAATTAAAAATTAAAAATTAAAAAATTAAAAATTAAAAATTAAAAATTAAAAATTAAAAATAAAAAATTAAAAATTAAAAATAAAAAATTAAAAATTAAAAATTAAAAATTAAAAATTAAAAATTAAAAATTAAAAATTAAAAATTAAAAATTAAAATTAAAAATTAAAAATTAAAAATTAAAAATTAAAAATTAAAAATTAAAAATTAAAAATTAAAAATTAAAAATTAAAAATTAAAAATTAAAAATTAAAATTAAAAATTAAAAATTAAAAATTAAAAATTAAAAATTAAAAATTAAAAATTAAAAATTAAAAATTAAAAATTAAAAATTAAAAATTAAAAATTAAAAATTAAAAATTAAAAATTAAAAATTAAAATTAAAAATTAAAAATTAAAAATTAAAAATTAAAAAATTAAAAATTAAAAATTAAAAATTAAAATTAAAAATTAAAAATTAAAAATTAAAAATTAAAATTAAAAATTAAAAATTAAAAATTAAAAATTAAAAATTAAAAATTAAAAATTAAAAATTAAAAATTAAAAATTAAAAAATAAAAAATAAAAATTAAAAAATTGAAAATTAAAAATTAAAAACTAAAACTTAAAAATTAAAAATTAAAAATTAAAAATTGAAAATTAAAAATTAAAAATTAAAAATTTAAAACTACAAATTTAAAATTAAAAATTAAAAATTGAAAATTAAAAATTAAGAATTAAAAATTAAAAATTAAAAATTAAAAATTAAAAATTAAGAATTAAAAATTAAAAATTAAAAATTAAAAAATAAAAAATAAAAATTAAAATTTAAAATTAAAAATTAAAAATTAAAAATTAAAAATTAAAAATTAAAAATTAAAAATTAAAAATTAAAAATTAAAAATTAAAAATTAAAAATTAAAAATCAAAAATTAAAAATTAAAAATTAAAAATTAAAAATTAAAAATTAAAAATTAAAAATAAAAAATAAAAAATAAAAAATTAAAAATTAAAAATTAAAAATTAAAAATAAAAATTAAAAATTAAAAATTAAAAAATAAAAATTAAAAGTTAAAAATTAAAAATTAAAAATTAAAAATTAAATATAAAAAATTAAAAACTAAAAATTAAAAATTAAAGAGTAAAAAGTAAAAAGTAAAAAGTAAAAATTAAAAATTAAAAATTAAAAATTAAAAATTAAAAATTAAAAATTAAAAATTAAAAATTAAAAATTAAAAATTAAAAATTAAAAATTAAAAATTAAAAATTAAAAATTAAAAATTAAAAATTAAAAATTAAAAATTAAAAATTAAAAATTAAAAACTAAAAATTAAAAAGTAAAAATTAAAAATTAAAATTTAAAAATTAAAAATTAAAAATTAACAATTAAAAATTAAAAATTAAAAGTTAAAAATTAAAAATTAAAAATTAAAAATTAAAAATTTAAAATTAAAAATTAAAAATTAAAAATTAAGAATTAAAAATTAAAAATTAAAAATTAAAAATTAAAAATTAAAAATTAAAAATTAAAAATTAAAAATTAAAAATTAAAAATTAAAAATTAAAAATTAAAAATTATAAACTAAAAATTAAAAATTAAAAATTATAAATTAAAAATTAAAAATTAAAAATTAAAAATTAAAAATTAAAAATTAAAAATTAGAAATTAAAAATTAAAAATTAAAAATTAAAAATTAAAAATTAAAAATTAAAAATTAAAAATTAAATATTAAAAATTAAAAATTAAAAATTAAAAATAAAAAATTAAAAATTAAAAATTAAAAATTAAAAATTAAAAATTAAAAATTAAAAATTAAAAATTAAAAATTAAAAATTAAAAATTAAAAATTAAAAATTAAAAATTAAAAATTAAAAATTAAAAATTAAAAATTAAAAATTAAAA
>OY821517.1:229000427-229002927 GCA_963682025.1 Cordilura impudica
TCCATTTGTCATTTTTATTTTTCAATTTTCATTTTTCAATTTCAATCTCCATTTTCCGTTTTGCATTTTCCATTTTTCCATTTTCTTTTTCCATTTTCCATTTTTCATTTCGCAATTTTCATTTTCCATTTTTCATTTTCCATTTTTCATATTTCAGTTCTCGTTTTCCCATTTTCCACTTACCATTTTTCATTTTTCATTTTCCATTTTTCATTTTTCATTTTTCAATTTTCAATTTTCATTTTCCATTTTTCATTTTTCAATTTTCATTTTCCATATTCCATTTTTCATTTTCCATTTTCCATTCTCCATTTTTCATTTTCTATTTTCATATTTCATTTTTCATTTTCAATTTTCCGTTTTTCATTTTCCATTTTTCATTTTCCATTCTCCATTTTTCATTTTCTATTTTCCATTCTCCATTTTCCATTTTTAATTTTTTATTTTTTCAATTTTCTTTTTTCATTTTCCATTTTTCATTTTACATTTTTACATTTTCATTTACTTTTACATTTTACATTTACATTTTACATTTTACATTTTACATTTTACATTTTACATTTTACATTTTACATTTTACATTTTACATTTTACATTTTACATTTTACATTTTACATTTTACATTTTACATTTTACATTTTACATTTTACATTTTACATTTTACATTTTACATTTTACATTTTACATTTTACATTTTACATTTACATTTTACATTTTACATTTTACATTTTACATTTTATACATTTTACAGTTTACATTTTACATTTTACATTTTACATTTTACATTTTACATTTTACATTTTACATTTTACATTTTACATTTAACATTTTACATTTTACATTTTACATTTTACATTTTACATTTTACATTTTACATTTTACATTTTACATTTTACATTTTACATTTTTACATTTTACATTTTACACTTTACATTTTACATTTACATTTGCATTTTACATTTTACATTTTACATTTTACATTTTACATTTTACATTTACATTTTACATTTACATTTTACATTTTACATTTTACATTTTACATTTACATTTTACATTTTACATTTTACATTTTACATTTTAACATTTTACATTTTACATTTTACATTTTACATTTTACATTTTACATTTTACATTTTACATTTTACATTTTACATTTTACATTTTACATTTTACATTTTACATTTTACATTTTACATTTTACATTTTACATTTTACATTTTACATTTTACATTTACATTTTACATTTTACATTTTACATTTTACATTTTACATTTTACATTTTACATTTTACATTTTACATTTTACATTTTACATTTTACATTTTACATTTTACATTTAACATTTTACATTTTATATTTTTACATTTTACATTTTACATTTTACATTTTACATTTTACATTTTACATTTTACATTTTACATTTTACATTTTACATTTTACATTTTACATTTTACATTTTAGATTTTACTTTTTACATTTTACATTTTACATTTTACATTTTTACCTTTTCCATTTTACATTTTAAATTTACATTTTACATTTTACATTTTAAATTTTACATTTTACATTTTACATTTTACATTTTACATTTTACATTTTACATTTTACATTTTACATTTTACATTTTACATTTTACATTTTACATTTTACATTTTCACATTTTACATTTTACATTTTACATTTTACATTTTACATTTTACATTTTACATTTTACATTTTACATTTTACATTTTACATTTTACATTTTACATTTTACATTTTACATTTTACATTTTACATTTTACATTTTACATTTTACATTTTACATTTTCATTTTACATTTTACATTTTACATTTTTACATTTTACATTTTACATTTTACATTTTACATTTTACATTTTACATTTTACATTTTACATTTTACATTTTACATTTTACATTTTACATTTTACATTTTACATTTTACATTTTACATTTTACATTTTTACATTTTACATTTTACATTTTACATTTTACATTTTACATTTTACATTTTACATTTTACATTTTACATTTTACATTTTACATTTTACATTTTACATTTTACATTTTACATTTTACATTTTAACATTTTACATTTTACATTTTACATTTTACATTTTACATTTTACATTTTACATTTTTACATTTTACATTTTACATTTTACATTTACATTTTACATTTTACATTTTACATTTTACATTTTACATTTTACATTTTACATTTTACATTTTACATTTTACATTTTACATTTTACATTTTACATTTTACATTTTACATTTTACATTTTACATTTTACATTTTACATTTTACATTTTACATTTTACATTTTACATTTTACATTTTACATTTTACATTTTACATTTTACAATTTTACATTTTACATTTTACATTTTACATGTTACATTTTACATTTTACATTTTTACATTTTCATTTTCCAATTTCCATTTTAAATTCTTCAAAATCATTTTTCATTTTCCATTTTCCATTTTTCAATTTTCA
>OY821517.1:229007927-229016715 GCA_963682025.1 Cordilura impudica
TTTTTAATTTTTCATTTTTCATTTTTCAATTTTCATTTTTCAATTTTCATGTTCCATTTTCCATTTTTCATTTTCCAATTTCCATTTTAAATTTTTCAAAATCATTTTTCATTTTCCATTTTCCATTTTTCAATTTTCATTTTTCATTTTTAATTTTTCATTTTCCATTTTTAATTTTTTATTTTTCCTTTTCCATTTTTCATTTTCCATTTTCCGTTTTAAATTTTTAATTTTGCATTTTTCTTTTCTCGTTTTTCATTTTTCATTTTTCAATTTTCATTATCCATTTTCCATTCTTCATTTTTCAATTTTCCATTTTCCATTTTTCAACTCTCATATTCCATTTTCCATGTTTTAATTTTCATTTTCCATTTTCCATGTTTTAATTTTCATTTTTCATTTTTCAATTTTCAATTTTCATTTTCCATTTTTCATTTTCCATTTTCCATTTTTCGCTTTTAATTTTTCAATTTTCAATTTCCATTTTCCATTTGTCATTTTTAATTTTTCAATTTTCATTTTTCAATTTCATTCTCCATTTTCCGTTTTGCATTTTCCATTTTTCAATTTTCTTTTTCCATTTTCCATTTTTCATTTCGCAATTTTCATTTTCCATTTTTCATTTTCCATTTTTCATATTTCAGTTCTCGTTTTCCATTTTCCACTTACCATTTTTCATTTTTCATTTTCCATTTTTCATTTTTCATTTTTCAATTTTCAATTTTCATTTTCCATTTTTCATTTTTCAATTTTCATTTTCCATATTCCATTTTTCATTTTCCATTTTCCATTCTCCATTTTTCATTTTCTATTTTCATATTTCATTTTCAATTTTCCGTTTTTCATTTTCCATTTTTCATTTTCCATTCTCCATTTTTCATTTTCTATTTTCCATTTTTCATTTTCCATTTTTAATTTTTTATTTTTCAATTTTCTTTTTTCATTTTCCATTTTTCATTTTACATTTTACATTTTCATCTTACATTTTACATTTTACATTTTACATTTTACATTTTACATTTTACATTTTACATTTTACATTTTACATTTTACATTTTACATTTTACATTTTACATTTTACATTTTACATTTTACATTTTACATTTTACATTTTACATTTTACATTTTACATTTTACATTTTACATTTTACATTTTACATTTTACATTTTACATTTTACATTTTACATTTTACATTTTACATTTTACATTTTACATTTTACATTTTACATTTTACATTTTACATTTTACATTTTACATTTTACATTTTACATTTTACATTTTACATTTTACATTTTACATTTTACATTTTACATTTTACGTTTTACATTTTACATTTTACATTTTACATTTTACATTTTACATTTTACATTTTACATTTTACATTTTACATTTTACATTTTACATTTTACATTTTACATTTTACATTTTACATTTTACATTTTACATTTTACATTTTACATTTTACATTTTACATTTTACATTTTACATTTTACATTTTACATTTTACATTTTACACTTTACATTTTACATTTTACATTTTGCATTTTACATTTTACATTTTACATTTTACATTTTACATTTTACATTTTACATTTTACATTTTACATTTTACATTTTACATTTTACGTTTTACATTTTACATTTTACATTTTACATTTTACATTTTACATTTTACATTTTACATTTTACATTTTACATTTTACATTTTACATTTTACATTTTACATTTTACATTTTACATTTTACATTTTACATTTTACATTTTACATTTTACATTTAACATTTTACATTTTATATTTTACATTTTACATTTTACATTTTACATTTTACATTTTACATTTTGCATTTTACATTTTACATTTTACATTTTACATTTTACATTTTAGATTTTACATTTTACATTTTACATTTTACATTTTACATTTTACATTTTCCATTTTACATTTTAAATTTTACATTTTACATTTTACATTTTACATTTTACATTTTACATTTTACATTTTACATTTTACATTTTACATTTTACATTTTACATTTTACATTTTACATTTTACATTTTACATTTTACATTTTACATTTTACATTTTACATTTTACATTTTACATTTTACATTTTACATTTTACATTTTACATTTTACATTTTACATTTTACATTTTACATTTTACATTTTACATTTTACATTTTACATTTTACATTTTACATTTTACATTTTACATTTTACATTTTACATTTTACATTTTACATTTTACATTTTACATTTAACATATTACATTTTACATTTTACATTTTACATTTTACATTTTACATTTTACATTTAAATTTTACATTTTACATTTTACATTTTACATTTTACATTTTACATTTTACATTTTACATTTTACATTTTACATTTTACATTTTACATTTTACATTTTACATTTTACATTTTACATTTTACATTTTACATTTTACATTTTACATTTTACATTTTACATTTTACATTTTACATTTTACATTTTACATTTTACATTTTACATTTTACATTTTACATTTTACATTTTACATTTTACATTTTACATTTTACATTTTACATTTTACATTTTACATTTTACATTTTACATTTTACATTTTACATTTTACATTTTACATTTTACATTTTACATTTTACATTTTACATTTTACATTTTACATTTTACATTTTACATTTTACATTTTACATTTTACATTTTACATTTTACATTTTACATTTTACATTTTACATTTTACATTTTACATTTTACATTTTACATTTTACATTTTACATTTTACATTTTACATGTTACATTTTACATTTTACATTTTACATTTTCATTTTCCAATTTCCATTTTAAATTCTTCAAAATCATTTTTCATTTTCCATTTTCCATTTTCCATTTTTCAATTTTCATTTTTCATTTTTAATTTTTCATTTTCCATTTTTAATTTTTTATTTTTCCTTTTCCATTTTTCATTTTCCATTTTCCGTTTTAAATTTTTAATTTTGCATTTTTCGTTTCTCGTTTTTCATTTTTCAATTTTCATTATCCATTTTCCATTCTTCATTTTTCAATTTTCCATTTTCCATTTTTCAACTCTCATATTCCATTTTCCATGTTTTAATTTTCATTTTCCATTTTCCATGTTTTAATTTTCATTTTTCATTTTTCAATTTTCAATTTTCATTTTCCATTTTTCATTTTCCATTTTCCATTTTTCGCTTTTAATTTTTCAATTTTCAATTTCCATTTTCCATTTGTCATTTTTAATTTTTCAATTTTCATTTTTCAATTTCATTCTCCATTTTCCGTTTTGCATTTTCCATTTTTCAATTTTCTTTTTCCATTTTCCATTTTTCTTTCGCAATTTTCATTTTCCATTTTTCATTTTCCATTTTTCATATTTCAGTTCTCGTTTTCCATTTTCCACTTACCATTTTTCAATTTTCATTTTCCATTTTTCATTTTTCATTTTTCATTTTTCAATTTTCAATTTTCATTTTCCATTTTTAATTTTTCATTTTTCAATTTTCATTTTCCATATTCCATTTTTCATTTTCCATTTTCCATTCTCCATTTTTCATTTTCTATTTTCCATATTTCATTTTTCATTTTCAATTTTCCGTTTTTCATTTTCCATTTTTCATTTTCCATTCTCCATTTTTCATTTTCTATTTTCCATTTTTAATTTTTTATTTTTCAATTTTCTTTTTTCATTTTCCATTTTACATTTTACATTTTCATTTTACATTTTACATTTTACATTTTACATTTTACATTTTACATTTTACATTTTACATTTTACATTTTACATTTTACATTTTACATTTTACATTTTACATTTTACATTTTACATTTTACATTTTACATTTTACATTTTACATTTTACATTTTACATTTTACATTTTACATTTTACATTTTACATTTTACATTTTACATTTTACATTTTACATTTTACATTTTACATTTTACATTTTACATTTTACATTTTACATTTTACATTTTACATTTTACATTTTACATTTTACATTTTACATTTTACATTTTACATTTTACATTTTACATTTTACATTTTACATTTTACATTTTACATTTTACATTTTACATTTTACATAATTTTTAATTTTTAATTTTTAATTTTTAATTTTTAATTTTTAATTTTTAATTTTTAATTTTTAATTTTTAATTTTTAATTTTTAATTTTTAATTTTTAATTTTTAATTTTTAATTTTTAATTTTTAATTTTTAATTTTTAATTTTTAATTTTTAATTTTTAATTTTTAATTTTTAATTTTTAATTTTTAATTTTTAATTTTTAATTTTTAATTTTTAATTTTTAATTTTTAATTTTTAATTTTTAATTTTTAATTTTTAATTTTTAATTTTTAATTTTTAATTTTTAATTTTTAATTTTTAATTTTTAATTTTTAATTTTTAATTTTTAATTTTTAATTTTTAATTTTTAATTTTTAATTTTTAATTTTTAATTTTTAATTTTTAATTTTTAATTTTTAATTTTTAATTTTTAATTTTTAATTTTTAATTTTTAATTTTTAATTTTTAATTTTTAATTTTTAATTTTTAATTTTTAATTTTTAATTTTTAATTTTTAATTTTTAATTTTTAATTTTTAATTTTTAATTTTTAATTTTTAATTTTTAATTTTTAATTTTTAATTTTTAATTTTTAATTTTTAATTTTTAATTTTTAATTTTTAATTTTTAATTTTTAATTTTTAATTTTTAATTTTTAATTTTTAATTTTTAATTTTTAATTTTTAATTTTTAATTTTTAATTTTTAATTTTTAATTTTTAATTTTTAATTTTTAATTTTTAATTTTTAATTTTTAATTTTTAATTTTTAATTTTTAATTTTTAATTTTTAATTTTTAATTTTTAATTTTTAATTTTTAATTTTTAATTTTTAATTTTTAATTTTTAATTTTTAATTTTTAATTTTTAATTTTTAATTTTTAATTTTTAATTTTTAATTTTTAATTTTTAATTTTTAATTTTTAATTTTTAATTTTTAATTTTTAATTTTTAATTTTTAATTTTTAATTTTTAATTTTTAATTTTTAATTTTTAATTTTTAATTTTTAATTTTTAATTTTTAATTTTTAATTTTTAATTTTTAATTTTTAATTTTTAATTTTTAATTTTTAATTTTTAATTTTTAATTTTTAATTTTTAATTTTTAATTTTTAATTTTTAATTTTTAATTTTTAATTTTTAATTTTTAATTTTTAATTTTTAATTTTTAATTTTTAATTTTTAATTTTTAATTTTTAATTTTTAATTTTTAATTTTTAATTTTTAATTTTTAATTTTTAATTTTTAATTTTTAATTTTTAATTTTTAATTTTTAATTTTTAATTTTTAATTTTTAATTTTTAATTTTTAATTTTTAATTTTTAATTTTTAATTTTTAATTTTTAATTTTTAATTTTTAATTTTTAATTTTTAATTTTTAATTTTTAATTTTTAATTTTTAATTTTTAATTTTTAATTTTTAATTTTTAATTTTTAATTTTTAATTTTTAATTTTTAATTTTTAATTTTTAATTTTTAATTTTTAATTTTTAATTTTTAATTTTTAATTTTTAATTTTTAATTTTTAATTTTTAATTTTTAATTTTTAATTTTTAATTTTTAATTTTTAATTTTTAATTTTTAATTTTTAATTTTTAATTTTTAATTTTTAATTTTTAATTTTTAATTTTTAATTTTTAATTTTTAATTTTTAATTTTTAATTTTTAATTTTTAATTTTTAATTTTAAATTTTAAATTTTAAATTTTAATTTGTAATTTTTTATTTTTAATTTTTAATTTTTAATTTTTAATTTTTAATTTTTAATTTTTAATTTTTAATTTTTAATTTTTAATTTTTAATTTTTAATTTTTAATTTTAAAAATTTTTAATATTAAAAATTTTTAATATTTAATTTTTAATTTTTGTGTTTTCCATTTTCCATTTTTCATTATTCATTTTTCAATTTTCATTTTCCAATTTCCATTTTTAATTTTTCATTTTCCATTTTCAATTTTTCAATTTTCAATATTCAATTTTCATTTTCCATTTTTCAATTTTCATTTTCAATTTTCATTTTCAATTTTTCATTTTTCAAAATTCATTTTCCATTTTGCGTTTTCCATTTTCCATTTTTAATTTTTCATTTTTCAATTTTCATGTTCCATTTTCCATTTTTCATTTTCCAATTTCCATTTTAAATTTTTCAAAATCATTTTTCATTTTCCATTTTCCATTTTTCAATTTTAATTTTTCATTTTTAATTTTTCATTTTCCATTTTTAATTTTTTATTTTTCCTTTTCCATTTTTCATTTTCCATTTTCCGTTTTAAATTTTTAATTTTGCATTTTTAATTTTTAATTTTTATTTTTTAATTTTTAATTTTTAATTTTTAATTTTTAATTTTTAATTTTTAATTTTTAATTTTTAATTTTTAATTTTTAATTTTTAATTTTTAATTTTTAATTTTTAATTTTTAATTTTTAATTTTTAATTTTTAATTTTTAATTTTTTATTTTTAATATTTAATTTTTAATTTTTAATTTTAAATTTTAAATTTTAAATTTTAAATTTTAAATTTTAAATTTTAAATTTTAAATTTTAAATTTTAAATTTGTAATTTTATTTTTAATTTTTAATTTTTAATTTTTAATTTTTAATTTTTAATTTTTAATTTTTAATTTTTAATTTTTAATTTTTAATTTTTAATTTTTAATTTTTAATTTTTAATTTTTAATTTTTAATTTTTAATTTTTAATTTTTAATTTTAAGAATTTTTAATATTAAAAATTTTTAATATTTAATTTTTAATTTTTGTGTTTTCCATTTTCCATTTTTCATTATTCATTTTTCAATTTTCATTTTCCAATTTCCATTTTTAATTTTTCATTTTCCATTTTCAATTTTTCAATTTTCAATATTCAATTTTCATTTTCCATTTTTCAATTTTCATTTTCAATTTTCCATTTTCCATTTTTCAATTTTCATTTTCCATTTTTCATTTTCAATTTTTAATTTTTCAATTTTCATTTTCAATTTTTCATTTTTCAAAATCCATTTTCCATTTTTAATTTTTCATTTTTCATTTTTCAATTTTCATTTTTCAATTTTCATGTTCCATTTTCCATTTTTCATTTTCCAATTTCCATTTTAAATTTTTCAAAATCATTTTTCATTTTCCATTTTTCAATTTTCATTTTTCATTTTTAATTTTTCATTTTCCATTTTTAATTTTTTATTTTTCCTTTTCCATTTTCCATTTTCCGTTTTAAATTTTTAATTTTGCATTTTTCGTTTCTCGTTTTTCATTTTTCATTTTTCAATTTTCATTATCCATTTTCCATTCTTCATTTTTCAATTTTCCATTTTCCATTTTTCAACTCTCATATTCCATTTTCCATGTTTTAATTTTCATTTTCCATTTTCCATGTTTTAATTTTCATTTTTCATTTTTCAATTTTCAATTTTCATTTTCCATTTTTCATTTTCCATTTTCCATTTTTCGCTTTTAATTTTTCAATTTTCAATTTCCATTTTCCATTTGTCATTTTTAATTTTTCAATTTTCATTTTTCAATTTCATTCTCCATTTTCCGTTTTGCATTTTCCATTTTTCAATTTTCTTTTTCCATTTTCCATTTTTCATTTCGCAATTTTCATTTTCCATTTTTCATTTTCCATTTTTCATATTTCAGTTCTCGTTTTCCATTTTCCACTTACCATTTTTCATTTTTCATTTTCCATTTTTCATTTTTCATTTTTCAATTTTCAATTTTCATTTTCCATTTTTCATTTTTCAATTTTCATTTTCCATATTCCATTTTTCATTTTCCATTTTCCATTCTCCATTTTTCATTTTCTATTTTCATATTTAATTTTTCATTTTCAATTTTCCGTTTTTCATTTTCCATTTTTCATTTTCCATTCTCCATTTTTCATTTTCTATTTTCCATTTTTCATTTTCCATTTTTAATTTTTTATTTTTCAATTTTCTTTTTTCATTTTCCATTTTTCATTTTACATTTTACATTTTCATCTTACATTTTACATTTTACATTTTACATTTTACATTTTACATTTTACATTTTACATTTTACATTTTACATTTTACATTTTACATTTTACATTTTACATTTTACATTTTACATTTTACATTTTACATTTTACATTTTACATTTTACATTTTACATTTTACATTTTACATTTTACATTTTACATTTTACATTTTACATTTTACATTTTACATTTTACGTTTTACATTTTACATTTTACATTTTACATTTTACATTTTACATTTTACATTTTACATTTTACATTTTTCATTTTACATTTTACATTTTACATTTTACATTTTACATTTTACATTTTACATTTTACATTTTACATTTTACATTTTACACTTTACATTTTACATTTTACATTTTGCATTTTACATTTTACATTTTACATTTTACATTTTACATTTTACATTTTACATTTTACATTTTACATTTTACATTTTACATTTTACATTTTACATTTTACATTTTACATTTTACATTTTACATTTTACATTTTACATTTTACATTTTACGTTTTACATTTTACATTTTACATTTTACATTTTACATTTTACATTTTACATTTTACATTTTTCATTTTACATTTTACATTTTACATTTTACATTTTACATTTTACATTTTACATTTTACATTTTACATTTAACATTTTACATTTTATATTTTACATTTTACATTTTACATTTTACATTTTACATTTTAC